>JAUMHR010000084.1:14124142-14136030 GCA_032361145.1 Enteromius fasciolatus
TCATTAATCATTTTGTCCTTCCATCCATTCATCTATCTATCCATCCATTCACTTGTCCATCCATCCATCCATCCATCTATATATCCATTGTTCTGTCCATCCATTTATTCATGCCTTGCTCTGCCCATCCATTTATCATTTTGTACATCCATCCATTCATCCATCCATGCGTCTATCCATCTATATATCTATTGTTCTGTCAATTCATCCAACATCCTGTTCATCCATACATCCATTCATCCATCTAACTATATGTCTATTGTTCTGTCCATCTATTCCCCTGTCCATCCATCCATTTATGTATTGTTCTGCCCATCCATTCATCATTTTGTACATCCATCCATTTATATTGTTCTGTCCATTCATTCGTCCATGCATCTATCCACCTATCTATCAATCCATCCATTCACCTGTCCATCCATCTATTCATTTTTTGTTTTGTCCATCCATCTATATATCCATAGCTCTGTCTATCCATCCATCCATCCATCCATCCATCCATCCATCTATATATCTTTTGTTCTGTCCATCCATTCATAATTATGTCCATCCATCCATTCATGTGTCATTCTGCCCATCCATCTATCCATCCATTTATCTATCATTCTGTCCATCCATCCATTCATTCATGCATCGTTCTGCCCATCCATTCATCATTCTGTCTTTCCAATCCATGCATATATCCATCTTTTTATCATCTATCCATTGTTCTGGCCATCCATCCAACTATCTATGCATCTATTCATTTATCTAACCGTGTTCTGTTCATCCATTTACATTTACTGACTCACATTTACAGTCTCTGCTGTTCTTGGTGAGCTGAAATCCAGGTCTGCATTCACAGGCGATGCCTCCTTTGGGTGTCTCTCTGCAAATGTGGGCACAGCCGTGGTTTTTATCCATGCAGGTGGGCACGTCTTTAGTTCCATTAAAACGCACTGCAGAACATAAAGAAAGAGGAAAATATGCACACTTGCTGAATAAAAGTATGAATTTCTATCCTAAAAATATCCCTGACAACATACTTTTGAATAGCATATGCATATAAAAAAATATTAAAAACATTCTGATTTTCACTCTCAAAAAACAAACAAACAGGAACAGCAGCTTTGGGATTTCCTTCAGTTTACCCACATATCTGAGCCCAAGCACACACATACGGTACACAAACATTCTTGTGAATGCACAGTGTTCTGAAATATACACACTATTTTGGTTTGCTGCACACAAGACTCACAGCTCGGTTTAAAAGCATTCGAATGTCCAGCTCTGCTCAGTGACATTCAGAACCAGAGGACCAGCCCACACCTAGATGAGTGTTGCTTTTCTTTGCCTGACCCCAGATCAGAATCATGTTCAGCAGTGTTTGAACAGTAAGAGGAGAATGAAAGCACCCCACTGACTTCAGACCCCAGGACGCATCTGTGTCAACAGACCCACGGCATCCTGGGAAAGCAGCAGAGAGAGCCGCGGGGAGTTGAAGGGAGCGTCTTTGTCCAAGGTTATATGAGAGAACCGCTTATATCACATTTATCTGACAAGGGTCATGTATAGATGCAGCCAAACTTTAAGAAAGAAACTTTACAGGAAAAACATGTCAAGATAAAAATGATTTGTTCAAGAAAGCAATGAAAAACAAACAGAAGAATAACATTCTAAATGTCACCTTGCTACTGCTTGTTGCTTTGTTCTAGGAATGATAATATAAACCAAAAGGCAAAATTATGTTTAATTTAATTTAATTTTTAAATATAATTTAAATTAATATACATATTTCGTCACATGAGAATGTGGGATACAACCACTACATAGAGAAAATAACACACCTAAACACTAAACTAAACACCACAGAAAAAGTCAAAACAGAAAAGTCACATGCTATTCCCAATATAGCCAATTAGCATACATCTTAAATGTGCATATCTGTGAGTCAGCTTTTAGGAGTAACTTTTTCAAGCAGCACATCTCTGAACAGGTTTGGTCAGTCAAAATGCTGCTAATAAAACGGAGCAGTTTAGGCCTCAAATATTAACACTGAGAGCAGAAATACACACACACACACAGACAGACCCTGAGGGCAGTATTTTAGCAGAGGCTTTACAGGAAACCTTTCCCCTCCACGGATGAAAACCGCTGACAAATGTGGACAGAGGGGCGACAGGACTTTGGTTTCAATTAGTAATTCACAACCTTTCACATCTGCCCGCATCACTTTGATTAATTAGAACCTTTTGTTTTCCATCTCTCCTGCCAGAAAACAAAATAGGACAATTTTTATCCTCACGCTCTTGGGAACCGATGTATGTGAGGAACTTTCCAATTTCTCTAATTCATTCTTGGGTCTAAATCCCTTCGACCGCAGTTGTGAATGATGATGTTTCAGCGAGAGTTTGAACACCATCGCCCCGCTGAGATCACTTGACAACCTTAATAAACAGTGTGATGCATATTTGCATGATTCCCTGAAAAACAAACAGATGAGGAAACTTCTGTAATTGGTAAACCACCGACTCTGTGGATCCAGATACTTCAGGTCTTTTCACATGCATTAATGTTGTGAAGCATTAATCCACCAGAGTTTAAATCATTTCAACTGTAACCACTCTGCTACTGGCCTTTCAAAGCACAGTAAATTATGGGATTATTCGAAAGACATAGGGGTTTTTGTTTGGTTGCTTTTGGGTTTGTTTGTTTGTTTGTTTGCATGACAATGTCAAACTCTGCACAGTAAGCTGATGAGGCACACAGAAAACTGGTCTGATCATCATCCAGTCTGTCTGGAGTCACATGAAGTAACAGAACAAACTAAGACAGACTCAATCCAGAAGAGCTGTGATAAACAATCATTTTTTAAAAAAGCATTCTCATTTTACAGCATTTTTACAATAGTGTCTAAAACTTTGAACAGTACTGTAGTTTTACAGGTAGGTTTTTTTTTTTCATGTTAGAATGTTGGCACAGTTCTTCTGGATTTAGTCTCAGTTTGTTCTGTTATTTCAGACAGACAGACTGCATGATGATCAGATCAGATCTCTTTGTGGAGCACTGGCTGTTGTCAGACATCTCACTGCATTATTACAATTAAAGACAAAAATAATGTTTGGAAATTTAAACTGATATTTCCAGCTGACACGCTACCGCAAAAGATAGAAATAACCCACTTAAAACCCACTTTTTGTTGCTGAAAATGCTAGTGACCTATGCCTTTTGCACAGTACTGTATATATATATATATATATATATATATATATATATATAATATTTATTATTATTTCTTTTTATTATTATTTTTTTCATTAATAATCTCAATTACTGAAATGGAGATCTGGCAAATCTAAATCAGGCAAATGTTTCTGTAGGTTTGGTATCAATATAGTAAAGACATTTATTCTGTTACCAAAAAAAAAGAAGAAAAAATTCTATTTTGAAAAAGAATGATGTTCTTTTTGACTTTCTATTCATCAAAGAATCTTTTTAAAACCATAACATGTTTTTCACAAAAATATGAAGCAGAACAGTTTTATCCTGCCATGGTATGAATAAATAAAAAGGTTTCAGTGTTTTTTTTATAATTTGGATCAAGTTAGAAGGGCTAAAATTGAAAAAAATAAATAAAAGCAAAATAAAAAGTGAATTACTTTTTTATTTATTCTTTTTTTAAACTATTTTTGTTATTTTTATTGAGTGATAACTTCATGTTGGAAACAGGCTTACACAGTTTTCAGCACTGATAATAATTAGATTATTTTTTGTTGTCATTTTTAATTTGCATTAATCAATTTTTAATTGCAGTAATATTTTTAAACTGTTAAACTGTTATTACTACATTTTTAACCAAATAACTGCAGCCTCGCTGAGCAGAAGAGACTTGTTTGTAAAACTACTTTTTGTACGTATTTTCAGTTTAAATCTCATAAATCCTCTTTTTCATGACTGTACCTTCAATGACGTTTACGTTGAGAAGTCAGTTTAAAGACCTTTCAGGGAGCGATCAGAGCAAACTGAGAACGAAGCTTTGGGAAAAACTGTATAAAAAGCGAAGGTCACTTGATGCAGACCTCAAAAAAAGAGATGTAAATCACGTTTTCGTTCAAAAACAGTCCAGAGAGAGCAAGTCATATCACTTACCAAGGGTCTAAGACCTTTGCGACTGCTTCAGGAGAGCCTCTCTGCTCGGGACTGCAGACCCATTCATCACGGCCGGGTCAGGTCCGGGCTAAGAAACGCACCCAAAAGAGCAGTAAACTGCTCAAGTGCTGATACAATGAGCCTTTTTTTCCAGGCCGAGGTGTAGCCCACCCTCTGAGGCCGGCCCGTAACTCCCTGCCGAATTCCTGCCGTTTTTATCATTACGAGCGTTATTCTAATCTCTCCTGAGACTCCCAGCTTAAGAAAAATGGAGCTGAATGATCGGAAATAGGAAGAAATTCACACAAGCATTCGGAAAAACCATGGGAAAGCCATTTGAAGGGAATAAAAAAGTGAGCGATTAGGGTCTGTGCTATCACCCCGGCCTGTTAAAACAAATACAAGCCTGTTAAACCCGTCTACACAGCGAAATAAACCGAGTCACTTCACTGAGAGACGGCCAGAGACGTGAGTCTGAGGCAATGTGAAGAGGAATTAGCGGTGGAGCACTAAAAACAGCATTTAATTCAATCTTCTCAGATCAAACGATCTTAATGGACTCACTCCAATTATAGAACATTAAAAACTCTAAAATGCCGCATCTTACATCATGACTGAATTACCGTAATTACAAGACTTAAAGTCTTGAAGAACAAAGAAAGCGTATCAGATGATTAAATGACACATCAAACGTTAACGGTTGAGTGCCATTCTGAAGAGGATTGACTCTGTACTGTTCAGTCAGTGAGAATCATTCAGATGATACAGAAACTTTTTGTTCACATTTTCTTGATAAAATGGGAGGCAAGTCTTCAGATAATAGTCAGAATGAGAGTCCAAACAGCTGATAAAAACGTCACAATAATTCACAGCACTCCAGTCCATCAGTTAATGTCTGTGAAGTTGTGTTTTTCTAACAAAGAAAAAAAAATCTGTAACCATTTACTCACCCTCAACTAAAGGACTACTTTTGTTTTGTTTCTTACTATGGAAGTCAATGGAAACCCAAAACAGCCTGGTTCCTTTAAAATATCTTTCTTTGTGTTTGGCAATGGCTCTAAACAAATATTTCAGAGGATTCTGACGTGAGAGGACAACAGGCCATTGTCTTTGACTAGAGAGAGTGTTAATATTGATTAAAAACTGTAATCATTGGTTTGAAGTTAAAACATTTCTAACAAACATGGCTTTTCTCTTCACAGCACAATAACTGCTGGACTGAAGTGGTGTGGATTATTGTGATGTTTTTATCAGCTGTTTGGACTCTTATTCTGGCGGCACCCATGCACTGGAGAGCAACTATTAATGAACGTTTGAAAAGTTTAGTGGATTTAGTGGAGGGAATCTAGTGAATGGATTTAAATACCATGTGTTAAAGGGTTAATTCACCCAAAAATGAAAATTCTGTCATTAATTTGTCACCCTCATGCCAAACCCATAAGACCTCCGTTCATCCTCTGAACACAAATTAAGATATTTTTGATGATATCAGAGAGACATCTGACCCTCCACAGACAGCAACAGATCCAGAAACATATGTTGCGTCCGCATACTGCTTAAGTAGGTACTACATTTAAAATTGAACGTACTACACGACCGTTAAAACAGTACGTCCTATATAGTATGAATGTGGGTAGTATGAATGGAATTCGGACGTACTACATCCGTAACATTGATGTTGTCACGTGTCATGCATCGTCACAACAGCGCGACAATTTAAACTTTCAATAAGTCATCCGTTTATTTAGATTGTGTTAAACAAGTGTAATTTAATCACAATAAACAATGTTTTCTTCCTGAGGTACTTACACTTAAAATGAGCCGCGTCTCCACTTTCCGCCATTTTTCGAATACAACACCTCCTCTCTCAGAGCCTTATGGGATAGGAAAGTGTTCATGGTATGCCTACTATAGAATCCGGGCGGTAGCAGTAGGTCATCCGGGTACTTCTCGCCTATAGAATTTCGAATGCTACTAATTCGGACATACTACTCGCCTCGCATACTGTTTTTCACGTACTATATAGTAGGGAAGTATGCGATTACGGATGCAGCAATAGTAAAACGTTAGTAAAATAGTTCATGTGACATCAGTGGATCAACTTCAGTTTTGCGAAGATAGGAGAATACTTTTATTTGCACAAAGAAAAAAAAAATAACATCATATATACATAAACAAGCCTGATTACGTCAAATACGTTAAAGCTTGTGAATGTGGCGCGTTGAGCCTGGCGGAAGACGTAAATCACAAGAGAAGTTGATCCACTGAGGTCACATGGACTGTTTTACTGATGTTTTACTATGTTTCTGGATCTGGATCATTTCAGTTTTGTTGCTGTTTTTGGAGAGTCTGATGGCTCTGTGTTCAGAAGATGAACGAAGATCTTATGGGTTTGTAACGACATGAGAGTGAGTCATTAATGACAGAATGTTAATTTTTGGGTGAACTAACCCTTTAAAAATTGTGTTAAATGCCTCTGATTGGTAGTTAAGACAATCGTTTTATTCCAAATACATTATATCTGAACAAAAAATGCTCTTTCATTTAACTGATCTCAGAGCAGCTCAGTTTTTTTCCTGGCCTGTGGAAACTCTCTGCAATATTTCACCAGGAGCCCTAAGGCATATTTTGTTCATACAAAGCAAAGGATAAAAAACACCACAGTAATATGAAAGTTATTTCTTCAGGAACCTCAGATCCAGGTCTCAGATGGGCTTGCCAACAAAAACAGCGATCTGACATGAAGGATGCTATCTGACGTCCTTGTATTTACAAGTAATCTTCATGTTTCTAGCACCTCTCTGGAAGAGCTGGCACAGTGAAAAGCCGCATAGATTGGTCACTGGCTGATGTGTAAACACTCTCTTCTCACGTCCCATGAACCATACACACTTCGTTTACTGAAATGATTTTTTCCCACAAGCCAGGCAGTAAACCTGTGGAGCATTTTCTGTGCGTTGTGTAACACAGAGTTGTTTCCAAACAAACATAAAAGGCCATATCGAAAGCACGCTCGACGGCACAGAAAATGTTTCATGTTCTGATTGACCTATTATGCAGCTAGAACACAGAGAAAATAAAGCAAATAGAGCAAATAAATATAACATATTGGCGCTGCCGCCTTTGTTCACTTCACTGGTTAACACATGAAGAAAATACTGCTACCTGTGAACGATTAAAGCCCAACGCTTGCTTCTGAAGCGTATATAATTTACTGTAAAACATCTGCTATATTAAAGGAATAGTTCACACAAAAATGTAAATTATGCCGTAAACTATTCCCCGCTAAACCATCCTAAGTGTATATTACCTTCTTCTTTCAGACAAAATCTATCTATCCATCTACAGTATGTGTGTGATTTACAAATATGTAAGATTTTCAAGATTTTCAGAGTCTCTTCTTCTCGTCAAGGCTGTATTTAATTGATCAAAAATACTGAAAAAATTGTAATATTGTAAAATCACATTGCGATTTCTAATATTAGTCTCCTATTTAATAAAATAATGTAATGTAATTTATTTCTGTTATCAAAGCTGTATTTTCAGCATCATAACTGCAGTCTTCAGTGTCACATGATCCTTCAGAAATCATATGCTGATTTATTATGCAAACCATAAAGAAACATAAGTGTCTATTTTTAAAAATTAAGATTTATACATCATTTGAAAGCTCAATAAATAAGCTTTCTATTGATTAATGGTTTTGAGTTCATGATATTATTTGAACGAAATACAAAAAAAAAATCTGAAAAACTAGAATCTGAGGTTGCAAAAAAAATCTAAATACTGTGAAAATCACCTTTAAAGTTGTCCAAATTAAATTCTTAGCAATGCATATTACTAATCAAAAATTTACTTTTTTGATCTATTTATAAAAAGATATTTACTAAATATCTTCATGAAATATCTTTCCATAAAAGAAGAATTGATCATTTTGACCCATAAAATGTATTTTTAGCTATTGCTACAAATATACCCCAGCAACCCAAGACCGATTTAGGGTCACATATAGAACTAAAAACCTATTGTGGTTGACAACCAGCAAAAAAAGAACAAACTTTTTCACAGAGCAGTTGTCAAAAAAGAAAGACCTTTTGTTAACGCAGAACTTATTTCCCAAAACACGCTTGAAAATGCTGTTCTCGGCTGACGACAGTCGCTGTAATCCGCTGGAAAAGGTGAAGGTTGCCGCAAAGGTCAGAGTCTGCGCACAAACCACAGGCTTTTAATTAAACAATTAAACAGTTCTAACATAGCTTTAAACATTTAACAAGTTGATATAACCGGCAACGAGTGGAAACAAAGAGAAGGGTTGCTGTCCACAGAAACAACACTGAAATATGTGTAATCTATCCAGACAGCTCAAAATCACTTATCCACCCCAATTTATGTTCATTCAACAAATACACCAGCAGATCTGATTCTACAAGGCCAGAAGGATAGACCTGGAGAAAACAGATATTTCATTTGCATTTCAGTTTGATTAGGCTCCGTTATAGAATTGCATTTAATCAAAAGCATCTCAGCTTTGGCAGAGCTGCATCTGCTCTTCTTTCCAGCACAAAAGAAGGTTTCTCGTTCTGATGAGGCTGAGCATCTGATGTTTGACACCTCAGTCTTAGGTTTCCAGCGGCTGGAGCGAGGTTCAGGTCAGCGCAGGCCTTCAGCACGGAGTCCTGGAAATGCTGTAATTGCATGTGACGAGCACCTTTGATGCCGAGCAATTATGCATTTATTTATGTGCAGAACGCGCTCCAGAAACAATCCTGGCATGGTTTGGTAATGATGTGAACTCCAGGCCGGGTCGCTGGGATACTTGTGATCAGAATCACCAGATTAGACATGTTTTCACCGCAAGCGCTCTCCAGGGTTTCTATCAAATTGGCTCCATGTATAAACATTACACGTGCATATGAGACATGCATGATTATGCCAGAAGTCAGGGTTATTTTGGTTTATAGTGAGATCGCAGTTATTTACTCACTGACTTTTGGAAAAAAAAAAAAAACCTGATTACAAATCCTTCGGGTTCGCCAGAGGCTGCACTACTTCTGGAGATGTCGGTTCCGTAGAGTCCCCAGAGCCTCTACTGGTGGCTGCTCAATCTAGGGAGGTCTCAGAATCATGGTTCAGTCGGTCACAGAGGGCGTATTCACTGTCGGCTCGGTGTCAGAGGGCAATGTCAGTGCCTGGTTGGTCTAGAAGGGCGTTATCACAGACTGATGGTTGCAGGAGGGTGATATCACTGACTGTCAGGTTTCAGAGGGCACGCTCACAGTCTAGTCGGGCTAGAAGGACGTTATCACGAACTGTTGGTTGCAGGAGGGCGTGTTCACTGTCTGTGTGGTCCCCAGAGGGCACCACGTCTGCCTGTTGAGCTTAGGAGGGCGCAGTCACAGCCTGCTCAGCCCGGGAGGGCCGTATTATGGACTGTTCAGCCTGGGAGGTCGTCCTCATTGACTGGTGAGCCCCGGTGGGCTTCTCCGCTGCCTGCTCCACCCTGGAGGGCATGGTCGTCCCCGCCGTCTGCCCCGCCCTGGAGGGCGTCGCCTCCGTTGATCCCGCCCAGGTGGGCTGCTCCACCGCCTGCTCTGCCTTGGAAGGCGAATTAACTGTTTGGTCGGCTCAGGAGAGCACCTACGTCGCCCAGCAAGCCCAGGTGGGCTGTTCCGCCGTCTGCTCCGCCCTCAGGACTTTTTTTTGTTTTGTTTTTTGTATCTAGCGTCTGGAAGCCGCCCCTTAGAGGGGGGTTATATAACACCTGTCCTGTATCTCAGTTTATGTTTTCTGGTCCATGTGCTCTTTGCTTGTTTTCATTCTGTTCCCCCATGTGCTCTGATCGTTTGCCCCTGTCATTAGTTTTTGATTATCTGCCAGCTGTCTTTCCCAGGTGTATTGTCTTTAGTCTTTGATTAGTCTGTGTATTTATGTCACTCCCTGTCTCAAGTTCAACGTCAGATGTTAACGTTTCCTGTTGGTTTGTTCACTCACCTCTGCTTGCTGCACTGTTTTTGTTTTATTGTTTTGTTGAATTAACGTTTTATTTGCTTTTGAAGTTCTGGCTTCGTGTCCTGCCTGCCCAGTCGGAAGCAAGAGCACGAGTCTAACGAACTTGCCACGTTACAGTAGTATAGGTAATGAAATGATTACTTTTACTATTATTGTATTTATTAATACGAATTAATTTAATAATTAAATGAAAAAAAATATGAATTAAAATAATATTATATGTTGAAGCTGAAAATGTGAAATTATTAATATTATATAAATATATTACTGATTAATATTATGTACATTAATTATATTACTAAAAATAATAAAAAAGTAAACATTTTGCATAATTAAATGTAAGTAATATTAATACTACTTCTACAACTATTACTAATAATAACAGTATTATTACGACAATAATTGTAATAATAACACTAACAGCAACAACAACTATTATTATTATTATTATTATTATTATGATTATTATTACCCAAAGTGGCTACAAATCATAGCGACATGGGAGTTTGTTCATTATTACTCATACTAGCAACCAAATAGAGTACCCTAGCCACCATTGTACAAGTCACATATCTTTGCATCAGAATATTGTAAAGACATGGGAGTTGGATGTTTTGACTCATGCTAGCAAAAAGGACGACTCCTAACATGCTACAAATGCTAAAAAAGAAAAATGCTACATGCTAATAGTGATTAGCTATGCTAAATCATGCAAAAATTATACATTGTTTTTAAAAAAATGAATAAAATGTCAAAAGGTTTTAGCATCCTGCTCTTTTTGTCTTCAAAATGTCCAATAGGTAAAAATCATACACCTTATTACTTATAAAAGTGAGAGTACATCTCAACTGGACAAATTATGGCAGATTACGTCAGCACTATATCAGAGCCCTCACCTTCTCCTCTTCATTCAAATTTTTACTCACATTACAGAAGTTAGATATGCCACAATTGATTTAATCACCATGTAAATATGTGACTTAACGTCAACATAAAAAAAGCCTAATCTGAGCAAAACATGACTCTGACTTTCTTCACATTCCTGCTATGATGGAAACGCATCCACTTAACAGCACGTGTGTTTGTGTGTTTGTATGTAAGGAATGTCCACATTAAAACATGCAAACACAGCATGTGTGTGAGTGTGTGTTCATACTCGTGTAAGTCATCTGTCCAGCGAGACCCTCTGTGTCACCTGAGTCTCAAACAAACAACACTTTAAGGCGAAGGAAGCAGTCTTTTATTACTAAGTAAACATTTGCCAGAGCACTGCAACGCAAAACACATGAGCTGACATTCATGAACTTTAAAAGCTATTTGTACTGTGCAGGTGTGAGAAAGCAGGGAAAACGGGAAGCACAGGGAGACATCAGAGCTGACAGACTACAACAGTCACAGTCTACAGACTACACTTAACCCTTGTGTTCAGCTCAAATTCAACTTTCACTAGTGCTGTCAAACGAGTAATTGAGTAATCGCATACATTTTTTTTACATAATATATATATATATATATATATATATATATATATATATATAAGGTATATATGTGTGTGTGTGTATTTATTATTTATGTATTAGGGATGTCCAGATCCGATCACATGATTGGAAATCGGGCCCGATCACATGGTTACAGACTCACTCGGAATTGGAACTTACCTCCCAATCAGGACTCGAATATATATATATATATATATATATATACTCTATTATTTTTTTAAAACACATTCAGAGTTATGTGGTGGCACTGAA
>JAUMHR010000084.1:14136089-14147758 GCA_032361145.1 Enteromius fasciolatus
GAGGACGTCATACGTCAATTTGCATATTTATTACGTCAGTGCGTCATATTATCTTGCTTCTCTGTAGTCACATAATGAAATTTAATGCACCCAAATTCTCAATATATAAGCTGTTTTTTGATTAAATCAAATACACATAAGATTTAGACAATGGCTATGCTGTGATTTGGGCTATATTTACATGTAAAATAGAGTTAGCAGCAAAGTATCTGTTTTCACTGAAAGCTCTGCTCCTCACAGCCGCGTGCTAAACAGAACAGATTTGTCGCTTTTTTGGAAAAATGACACCAAAGGGGTCTGAAAATTTGCTAAATCTAGCGACAAAGTCGCTAAGTTGGCAACACTGGACGTGCGTCTGACGTTTATATATTGAAGGCGGATTTGCCTCACCCAATCAGCGTCCCCTTATTTAAATGTTTAATTTAATCCAATGTATATTAAGTTTTTCCTTTTTTTTTACCAATTGGGGGCCCCCTGGGAGGCGGGGGTCCCTAGGCTGAAGCCATATAAAGCCTGTGCATTGATCCGGCCGTGCTGGAGGTATTATAAAGTTGATGACAACAACACTACTGTGAGACATGTAAACTTGGGATTGCAAGAGGTGGAAAGGAAAAAGCTACATTTAAGGAAGGAAAGGACGTGACATGTGGCCAGGTATGGTTTCCCATACTAGGAATTTGTGCTCTGCATTTAACCCATCCAAGTGCACACACACAGCAGTAAGAAGTGAACACACACCCAGAGCAGTGGGCAGCCGTTGCTGCGGCGCCCGGGGAGCAGTTGGGGGAACGGTGCCTTGATCAAGGGTCTCCCCTCAGTCGTGGTATTGAAGGTGGAGAGAGCGCTGGTTATTTACACCCCCACCCACAAACCCTGCCGGACCTGGGACTCGAACCCACAACCTTTGGGTTACAAGTTACAGCGAGCTTACCCAGACAACCAAGTCGAAGACGAGTCAGCTTATGCTGCAGGAGAGATTAAAGGGGAGAGAAAAAATGCTCTGTGACAGCGCAAAGGCGCAGGACATTACAAGAGAGCACAAATTAGACTTTTTTTATATTTACTGTTGAACTAAAGTCCAAAAGTAAAGAATTTGTTATTTATACTTGATTGTTCAAGCTACCTCGCAGAAGTGCTCTGTTTGTTAACAGATTTGTTGAATGTTAAAATAAAGTGAAAAAAAAAAGAACATCCTGTATCTGTTGCTTCGCTCTTCTTTATTCTTTCTTTATGTACTATAAAAGTATTGGATCTGGTTTCGGTAGATAGTCAAAATCAAATTACTTGGACTCGAGGACAAAAAAAAAACTTGATCGGGACATCCCTAGTATACATAAATACACCAACTGTTACATCCCTATGTTTGTTTATGTTCAGTGTTTGCCTGTTCTCCCCATGTGCTTTCCCTAGGCTGTCACCTAGTTTTCTGTTAATTATGTATTCAGTTCAGGTGTGTCTCCCTCATTTACGTTGATTGTCTTCCCTACTTAAGTTGAACCCTATGTACCAGTCTTTGTCTGTTATTGTCTAAGTTAACGTGTGTTTTGAACCTGCTCTACTTTTAATTCTACTTTTGGATTAATTAAAGATGTTTGAAATGGATTCCGAACCTCTCCGTGCCTTCCTTCTACACGCCCATGACACCAACATACAGTATATATTTAAAAAAATGTTCTATGTATATACTTTTATATATTTAGATTATTATATTTGATATTTATAAATAAATGAAAGATCATAAATAAACGTTTGATGTTTATCTGCTTACCCCCAGGACATCCAAGATGTAGGTGACTTTATTTGACAATTAAATATGAACTAATTTGTGTTTATTAATATCATACATATTAATTAAATGTTAATTAAATAATTAGTAAAAAATAATATTTGATTTAAAATCTCTTAAAGTCGTTTTTTTATTAATATCATACATTAATATTATTATATATATATTAAAATAATATTAAGTATTTAATATTTTTGCAATATTAATATCCAATCATATTAATATTTTAAACCATTTAATAATTAATTTGCATGTAACAGTTCTCTATGCTGGATTACAGTAACATTATAACATAGTGACTATTAATTACTACAGGGTTTGATTCCCAGTAAAATTACATGCATACAATTCCATTAACACAGAAAACACCTCGGGTAAAGACACAAATGTCATAAACGTAAATGCAAACAGCCTCAGAGGCTAGAAAGTGACTTCACAAAATACTGTACATCAAGTAATCAAATCAAGCCCGAATACCTGTATGAAAATGCCACTATGTCACGGGTATTTCAACTAAAATCAACACAAAAGCATTTTACTTCAGCAGTGTGACATTTTCACAGGAACTGGAGTATTTTGTGAGTCTGCAGTGGATGTTGAGCAAACGTGAGTAGTTCAGATGAGTTTGAGCTGCAGTGTTTGATTGGACTCGTGACCTTTGACAGCCACAACAAAAGCCTCAGGACGCATTTCCCTGCTGTCCGTGACACACCAGACCTCAATCCTGAAGAAGAACCCTCCTCATCTGTTTGATTAGAAAGAGCTTCCCATGAAATGAGTGCTTAGCCTCGGGCGGAAAACCACCTTCATCTGCTCCTGCTTCACTCTCATCTGAGAGACTGCATCGTGAAGACAAGCAGGGGTGTATTCCAGAAAGCAGGTTATGTGACATACCCGGGTAAGTTTAAGGGCATGCCCCTTTGATGACGATCCTGTGGACGTGGAGGCACAAATTATACTAAGTTTTTATGCCGTGAGAGAGTTGTAAGACCGCGTATTTACGCATTTTCATTTTCCTAATGGTTGTTTAAAAGAGCGTTATCGGTTTTCAAAAGATTCGTTCATATATTTAACACATCTCTTGAGACCACATATTGCAAATGTCACGAACCCCGGATCTGCGCTTAGCACAGAGAAAAAAAAAAAGCGTCATTTTTTTTGCGTCAGGGCATTTTTTGTGCAATGTGGGCATGTGCAGTGGCAGCTACATGGAATTACTCCCTGGGAGAGACCTCCCTCTTGGAGCCCCCACCCCCAATTATTTAGCAATAATTGATTGATGTTTGACGCTGTGAAGGAAAGTGTATGCTGATTACTTTATATATGTGATGAGAAAAATCATTTTAAATGACGAAGTTATAGTATTGTAACATCTTGCCGTTAATCGTCTAACCGTGGGAATACATTTGGTATGACCACCATAATGTATCTGCATTTAGCTAAACCAACGATCAAGCTTCCATGTGTCTTGCAATACGTGATTGTAGGATAACATCAATGCATTAACTTTGAATAAAACAACAAATCAGAAGAGTTGAGTTGCCCTTCTGATATCTTTCATTCATTCATATCTTCTTTGTTCTTGAGCGGCAATATCAAGTCAGTCCATCTCTAACCATGACGCTAACAGTTTTGTTGCAAACGGCTGCAAATGAACCAAACCCACCCAAACTAACTTTATTTTTTAGTCGTATTGCTTTTTATTCATTATTATTGGCTCCGCCTCTGTGAAATATGCCGCTCCCTTTTTTTTCACAGTCATTTTCCATTTTGACTTGTGAAATCTGTGATCCATTAAAACTGTCTTTATGTATGCGCATTAACTCTGGGTAACCAGTAGGAGGTTGATTAAACTTACTCTTCTCATGTGTTTTGGAACCTACATACTCATGGTATGCGGGTTTGGGTCAAATCAACCCAGAGGTTATGTTTTACCAAATGGTAAGTTAACCAAGCTTTCTGGAATACCCCCCAGACATCGCAGGTATCAAAACAAACACTCAACTAAACGTCTGGATTTCATCTGTCAGGCATGAGCGACAAACTAGACCAATGCGTTTCCTTCCAGCATCTGTGGTTGAAGCATTTACCAATAGGTGAAATTATCTTTAAATTGAATAAACATTAATTTAAGAATTAAATGGTGTTAAACTATTTTTCTTTTATTATGTTTTTTCCAAATTATATTTTTTCACAAAATAAATGAATGAATGAATATTTTTCTACGTCTATTTTTTCCTTTGGTTTTGAGACTTTAATCTTTGCAACTTCATGGATCTTATCTATGCTTGTAACACCAAAGAAAAAGGAAAATTTGAAAGGGGATCATATGAGCTCATATATATATATATATAAAGCATTGTTTTTATATATAAATTTAAAGATACATTTACAAGATATAAAATATATACATTTTAAGTAGTATTAAAATAAAGTAATATTTAAAAGCTACTATTTCCATAATATTAATATTTATTAATGTTAGAAAAATTTAAAATAATAATATTAAATAATATTAAAATGAAGTAATATTAATATAGAAGTTTATGTTTCAATAATATTAATATTCAACAATTTACCACCAAACTGCACGTTTATGGTTCTCTAATTTTAATCTGTAATTATCTCAAAATATGCATTTAATAAAAGAGTCGTTTTACAATGATTCCGATACGGTTAGTTTGAATCAGTTTGGATAGTAAGATCTGTTAACCCCTCTCTTCCATAAGCCAACTCTGCTCTGATTGGTCAGGTGAGTCAAGTCTCTTTTAATTGGTCTTTCCATATCGAACATTATTCCGTGTAGGAAAGGAAATGTCAGTTTCCATAATTCATTTTTGTGGCCAAAGATGAAAAAAGGCATCTATATTACACTATCAATTCGAGCCAGAGTCCAAGAATGAGGATGATACAGACGCAGTCGCTCAAATGGGAACTTAATCAGGACGTTTCTTTCTTTGTGCATGGTACTTTATGTAATGTGACAGCAATTTATTGCATTTATGATTATTATTTACTTATTTGAGGTGCACATGTGGAAATGCCCAGTGACTACATTCGTTATTACTGCACAAAGTATTCAGAAAAAAATAATCTGACGTATTTTTTATAAATAGTGGATTCAAAGGCCTTCATCAGAACTAATATTACATAGTAAGACCGTAATTCTTTACCTGGAAACCGAAAGCTGCACTAGGCCATACATTACATATTAACGTTACTACAAAATGTAAACATAACGTATTCATCACACTTACAGGATGTGGTTCGGAGGTTGGTCCAAATAAGCAGGTATGGAGTTATCTTTCATGGACAAGCGTTTAGCAAATCCCGCGTTGAACTCTCCAAGATCAGAAAAACAGTCACTGGTAAAATGAGAGCGCACAACAAAAAGGTTCTCGTTGTACTGCTTTGGTATTGTGGAAAAAGTTTAACCACTGATTATTTACATCAGCATCCTTGGGCGATGAAAACAAAACACACTTGCTTTCACAGCGCAGAACACAGCGTCTTCTTGACATGATGTAAACACTGACTAGCGGAAGTGTTTGTAGGAAGGTCAGATTTCGCGGTGCAAATATGTTACCTAGTGACATACATCGTAACAGGCAGAAGATTTTAAATGAAACGACTCGTTAAGGCGACTCTTTGTTTTGAGAGACAATATCTGTCTTAATCATACTTTTTGGATTAATAACTTTTCAGACTGTTTACATTAAAGGACAGCTACATTACAAACCAAATTACCCGCTCTTTAACTCACCAGCCCTAGTTTGGAAAAACCCAGCAGAAACCAGTTTCCTCTCATCTCATGTGTTGTCATTTACACATGCTATCCGTCAATCCCTCATTTCACTGGGAAAATGAGTTACGTCACTCTCGCTGTTGGTTTGTCCAACATCATCTCTTCCTAAACCACAGATATCTGAAGCACATTGTTCTGCAACAATAATGACAAACAGATCCGAGGCCGATCACAACAGAAGTGTACTGCGCTTCCTCATCGAAAAGTTTGTGGATTTATGCTGCATGAACTGCTTCGTCCAAGAGGTTTTAATCAGGCAGCAATAAAACTAATATCAACATGAAATATGAGGGATTATGACGGTATTTATCAAAGTCTTTCCAACAGGCAAAAAACTCGACAGAATAGAAATAATAAAGGCCTTGAATCAGAGGGCCAGCGTTTGAAACATACGATCCACGACTCAAGTAACAGTGTGCTTATGAAACGCAAACACGGACGAGTTCAGCCGGCCAAAATCATCTCCTGAGATTGGGCTTTGAAGAGAACGCCGCTTTTCCGCTGACATCATTAAATCATGATGTAAAGGGCACAGAAATAACGGCTGCGTTCAGAATGAAATACGATTCTAACTGAATACTATGCAGACTACTAGACTATTCTAAGATGGCAAGTGAAACAGTAGCTTTTTGCATTTGCATTTTAAAAGCTTTCATTAAAAAAGCAAGGGAAAAAAAAACATAACGAAACTGACTAAACTAACTGACATAAAAAAAAAAATAAAAAAAAAACATCAAGTGTAATACAAAATAAACCTAAATATTAATAAACAAATATGTATATTATGTATATAACAAATTTACAAATTTCCTAAAACAAAAATAAAAACGTCATTAAAAACATTTTAAAACATACAATAAAGCCATTTGCTTTTTCCTTGCATTTTCCATAACCAAAACATTTGTAAGATTTAAATACTAAAATTACAATTATTATTTTTTATTTCTTTGTTGTTATTATTATTTTATTTAAAACAAAATATATCAATATTTATAATAAAACATATATGTGCTGTGATCAGAGTCTCACCTTTGGGTCGCTGGATGCAGGTGTGCTGGTTGTCAGACAGCAGAAATCCATCACGGCACCGACACTCATAACTCCCCATCATGTTAACACAGACCTGCTGGCATCCACCGTTTCCTTCCGCGCACTCGTCAACATCTGACGGAGACACAGATAATGTCACGGGTGTATGCATGAGGCACAAGACGACGACTCAGCATTGCAATTCAAACATAAACTTTTACTTAGGTAAACGAGCAAAGGAAACATACACATAGAAAGTAACCTTGTTAACCGACAAAAGACAAACTGAACGGGCTTTTTAAACATGAGGACATTTGGGAGAAATCAGGAAAGGTGTGGAACACAGGTGGATCGGGTAAACGATTAACTAAACAAGAACAGGAACATGACCAAATAAGGAAACACAGGAAATAACAAAACGAAGCCAAAACTAAACTAAAGACAAAAACACAGACATGGGCATGACAGATAAACAGATCAGTTAAAACATAGCCATATTATTACAATTGTGGGATTACAGGTATTCCTAATAATATATATATAACATATCTATATAATACTGCTACCATTCAACGTTTTTAAAGTGCTTGGTTCTAAAAGAAGTCTCTAATGTATGGAATGTATGGCTTCTTTGTGCCATGAGATAAAGAAGGTACAGTGACTGGTAATTTATCTCATAATTCAGACATTAAATATGGCAGTTTATACTTAACATGTTTGGCTTTACATCTCACAATTCTGACTTAACAGCTCACAATTCAAGTACTTTACATAAAATAATTCTGACTTTACATCTCACGATTCTGACTTTATATCTAACGATTGTGACTTCATATCTAATAATTCTGACTTTACATCTCACAACTGACCTTACACCTAACATTTCTGATTTTATATTATAATCTAGAATTTAGATCTCAAATTTGTGACTTTACAACTCACAATACAAGATAAATGTTAAGCCTGACAACAAATTTAATATATATTTGAAAAAACAGATTTCAATAAATATACTGTAATTGTACACCATTCTGACGCGTTCCTTCATTCACACACATGAATGATGGAAGTCTTCTGAATTTATTGATTGACTTGATTGATAAAACGTTGTTAACAAAATACAAAAAGCACCTCGATTTCAATTCATTATTTGTTTTGTATTATATGTATTATTATTGTTTTGTATTATTTGTATCATATACATGAAAACACCGTAGTACAAATCATGGGTGGTGTAATTTTCTCTTTTTTTTTTGCTTTGTTCATATTTTTTTAAACCAAGAAACTTAAAAAAAATAGCATTCATTTAGAATAAAAAATATTTGGAACATTATATCTTTACTGTCAATTTTGATCAATGTAATGTATCCTTGGTGTATAAAAGTTAAATTTCTTAAAAAAAAAAAAAACCCTCAGAAACAGACGCCATTAGATCATTAATCAGTGCATCCTGGTGATTTCATGTAGTCTCTCATTCTGCTAGCCTGTGTGAGCTCTATCTGTAGATGTTGTTTGCAGTGAAACAGCTTAATAAACTTACTAAATAATTTCATAAAACATGCACTTGCAGAGAGGTTAGCATGAGGGTTAGGGAACAGAACATATTATTAGCTCATATAATAATAGAGACGTCAATGCAAAGTCTCACTGTAATAGAAAAACAAAGTTGTGTGCGTTGATTCTTATAGGATTCATGGATCGTTAAACAAACTGATCATTCAACGGCTAATTAAACGCCAATACATTTTAACCTGCAGTATGCTGTTAAATGACATCAGGGCCCTTTCCTGAACTCAGACTGATCCTAAATCAACATAAATCAACATGACATCTGAATTATTTGATTATAGTCAGAGATTAGTCTGTCTTTGATTGATGCAGATTTTAAGCTTTTTTTGAAACTGTACCTTGGATATCATCAAAATATTATATTTAGTTACTACTGGAAAATAATAAAAATGAATCCTGTATTTTCTTTAAAAATTGTTAGACTCTGCTGAATCCTCCTGTCATTTTGTTTTATTTTTCGATGACAGTGGTGGATAATACTAGTCTATAGCAGTCCTATTGCGGTAACAATATCTGTATATAATGTTTTGGGAGACCATACTGTAGTTACCATGGTAATTTGTACATTTTTTTGTAAAGGACTGTTTGCACAAATATAAATTACAGCATTGCCATGAAAGGCATTTTTAAAGATAATAAACAAATAATTAAATAAACATAATACAATCAATATACAATTATTTTAATATTTTTGATATATTCTAATATATATATATATATATATATATATATATAAACATAAATATAAACAATGGAATTGCATAAATACATTTACTGAAATCAAGATTCTAAATAGTAATAATTGTCTAAATACTAACTTAATAAGCAGTTTTTATTGATATAAAAATGTTTCTCAAACACTCCTGCTTTATTTTGAAAATAAATACAATAAAATGTAAAACTAATTAGAAAATAAACTAATAATAAAATAATGGAATACAATGTAGAATTATCTTAATATTATTATTATTCATATTTTTTTAATTGTAAAAATGTTTCTCATATTCACCTTCTGCCTTATTCCCATAAATAAACAAACAAGCAAACAAACAAACTAATAAAATAAATGAATAAATAATACTAAATAAGTAATAAACAAATAAAGTAATATATTTTAAATGAAAACACACACACACACACACACACTAGATAACACACAATACAAAATTACTAAACTGATGAAAAAAACAAAACAAAAAAAAAACAGATATTGACACTCTGTCCAAAGCATGATGAGAAACTTTAGTATCTCTGAGCAGCAGGTGTTGAGTCGAGTTTAACCCACTTACCACTAAAACTCTGTCCTACGAGGGCACAAGCCGTCAAACTGACAACTGTGTGAGTGTTTGTTCTCATTTGAGACGTTTCTGTGTGTCATCTGCCTCTCTGAGGATGAGACTGAAACCTGATCTCTCTCAGATACGTCTCATCAGTCAGGCTGCTGTATACACAAGCTCACGCTTAATAAACCCTCATGCGAAACTAATTTTCTGTCTATTTGTCCAATGCACCGAGGGCTTGGGATAGAGTTTCCAATCTAGGCCATTTTCAGCCGAGCTGAGGGGGGAATATAACCATTTCCCAGCGCTCGTGTTCACTCTCTGTCTCACACACACACACACACACACACACATATACTCAAAAACAGACTCACATTCCCACCATTTGACAATTGCTACATGAAGCATCGAATTCTGCCTTTGCTGAAAGTAAAAATACTGTACAAAATGGCAAAGAACAAGCAGGATTTTGAACCAATCAGATGTCACTGTGGCCGTAACTACAAAACATTGAATTAAACCCTAATTTTAAATGTAAATACCTGTGAGTTTGTGTGTGTGTGTATCTGGTGAATAAACATTAAACGATAAAAAAAAAAAAATCTAGTTGCTGCTCCTACAACTACTAATTTATATAAAATCAATAACATAAACGATAATAAACACAAAATAAACAAATTATTAATAGACAAATTAAACAGGACATTATGTAATTAATTTGACATTTGAATTGTCAGACTTCATTATTTCCAATTAAATCATGAGTTATTAATAAACAAATAAATAAAATACATTTTAATTGTTATATAAAAATGTAGCCTATCAAATAACTGAAATACAAAGCAATGAGATCATCATCATCAACATAGTAAATAAATAAATGTGTCCTAAATATTTATTAAATAAATAAATAATGGGTATTTAATATGTGTGGTTTAGGATTCTGAGCCAATCAGGTGTTGTGTGGGTGTGGCTACAGACTATAGCAGAATTACAAAGGTCTGAAATGTATTCCATGCAAATACACAAAGAAAAATGCATTGTCGTCATAACATCATAACAGTAAAACCATGGCGCTGGAAGTCCATCAAACAAATGTGTCAAGAAATCTGATCAGTTATTATCTTGTAGGTAATACATTAATGCAGAAAACAGACAATTGCACAACAATTCAACAATGCACACTTGCACTACATTATCAGTGGTGTACTGACACACACAGAACACACGGAGTGAAACTGAGCATCCACATTCACTACTAACATCTTTGTCATCTTTACACGATTGGGACAATTTTTGGTAACGGCTGTCTGTTTGCACAGAGTTTGCTTTAGTATATCTGCATGTGCTTCAAACCCCAAACACCTTGCTCCAGCAGCATAAACAGCCCTGGTTTCCTGCCGCTGCTGGGTTTGGTGAAGCTGTGCCGGTCAGAGGACGGCGTCAGCGACATGTGTTCTGTGCAGATCATGGGCTCACGTCCAAAGCAAATATTTGGAAAAGGAACAGGATTCTGGTGAAACCCGGAGCAGAGCTCATGCTATTTGCACTTAAAACATTTCTTAAAAAATCTCCAGAGAGGATTCATGTGCTGAAGAATTACACCTCTCTCTCTCTCTTTTTCCTTCTCTTATTCCTGATCCTCTATTCCTTCCCCTTTTTTCACTCTTTTCTTCCTCTGCGGCTCGCTAAATGTTCAAGATGATCAGTGACTCAAAATCAGTAGATTATGGGGTTACTACTTAATATTCCAGCAGAACATTTATTTTTTATGGCTTTCTATGTAAGATGCTTTTACAATCTATCTATCTCTCTGTTATGCTTTTAATATTGAATTATATAGGCTTGTTAAGATTCTTTTTAGCACACACACATACATATATATATATATATATATATATATAACATTTTCATGTATATTTTATTATTTTTTTAAGCTTAATCAAAATACGCCAACTTTTTGATTGAAATGAACTGAAATGCACAATATATATATTTTTTTATTCTTAAACCTGTTAAGAATTCTGTAAGAATTTAAAACAACAGTTTAAGACAACCTGTTACCTGTTGTTGCAAATGAAGTGCACACACACACCCAATAATACTATAATATATACAATATAATACTAAAAAACTTTACAAAATGCACAATATCATTGTTGTCTTGTCAGAAAGAAACAAATATAAAACATTTACTTTA
>JAUMHR010000084.1:14161045-14183500 GCA_032361145.1 Enteromius fasciolatus
AATCAGGGCTCCTGAAGTACATGACCCAATCTGTCGTTCCGACATAACGTCGGAGTGGACGACAGATAAGGGAACTTTAACTTTACAACTCAAAACTTCAAGTTTATTTCCTACAATTCTTAAAAAAAAAAAATCCAAAATGTAGACTCGCAATTGCAAGCAAAAGGCAGAATTGTGAAATAAAGAGTCACACTTCTTTTTTTCTGATGAAAATGGCCTTTATTACCTTTGTCTGAGGAACAGGCTGAAATTAAAGTCATTAATCCATTCTTGAAAAGCACTGAAATATCATTTTTTCAATTCAGGTTATTAATATGCATGGATCAATGTAATTTGGCATCAACAACATCAAATATGACAAGCCGCTTGGACACACAATTTTTTGCATCTCAACACTGATGCAAATACAAGTTTTGCAGGAGGTTTTGGTGAATAACAGTCTAAAATGCAGCCTTTTCATTGGAAAAGGCATGCTTGGAAAAGTGCATGGTTCTGCTTTTTGTTTTTACATGACCTATTTCTACTAAAAGATGGACTGATGCGAGATCAGGTCTTAAAATGCACTTAAAAACATGGAAAAACCACTTGCAGTTTAACAATACTGCTTGGTTTGACGAAACAAATTCCAGTTAAAGTTCTTTTATTGGGAAATGTTAATTTATCCATGGCTAAAGTTCAGTGTAAAGAAACGACTGGTTTTACACGTTAGTAGATGAGAAAACAGACTTTAACAAAAAGGTCAGACCAATTCAATCCTACTATACTACAGCTGGATAATGAGAAGTCATTTGTTTAAAGAAGGATGGCTGGAAACTGCTTAATGACTTCAAAGAAGAAATGCAACTGAATTCCACATGCAAACTAATTATCCACAATCCAATCCCCTCACAACACAACCAGTCAGATTCATTAGTCATAATCATTATTATGCAATCCAGACAATCCGATTAGTTAGCCATTTTATACAACAGAACTGTCGAGATTACCTGCTGGTTAGCTTGCTCTAGTTAGTCCGACATGTTGTAGTTACAAACTGTATTAGCAGAGGCAAATCCTGACCCATGTGAAAACTCTAGCCAATCACAATCAATCAGATTCATTGACCACAATCGCACTTCTACAACAGAGCCAATCAGACCCATTACCCACAATCACAGTCTCACAGCAGAACCAATGAGACCAATTAGCTGCAATCACGCTCGCACAGCAGAATCAATCAGTGTCTCAATTCAGTTCCAGAAGAAAGAAAACAATTTCTCATGTAATAAAATGGGCAAAACAGACTCCTTATTACTGCTAAATCAATCACTATGAGCCCAAAGTGCTCGGGTGGTTGTAAATCCAAATGCTGTTTTACAGAGAAAATAAACATGTCACTGTTAATCTGTCTACGAGTTTAGAGAACCTTGTATGGTTCTCTGGAAGAGAAGGGATAGAGGCGTATTTAAAGAGATGCCAAATTATTTTTCTGGCTGTTTTGTGCTTTCTTTTGTGATTCAAACTGGAAAAAACACTGAGGCTAAGATAAAGACACTGATTGCACTGATGGACGTAAAGGAAAAATGTAGACTGGGAGAATTTTTAAAGGGATAGTGAAAAGTTTGCCTTCATTTAAGCACCATATTTTTGTTTCAAACCCTGTGTAACATATTTGCTTCCACGGAAAATGTTGCTTGCGCAACAATTAAAAAAAAAAAAAAGGTAAAACTTTTTATTCATTTTGGCTGAACAATAACATCATATCTGTAAACTAAGAAAACAGAATTTTTGTGAAAAATAGCGACATCTTGCTGATGCATATTACCAACAAAGTCTCATGACTAACTCATATGTATTTCATAAGGAGGCTGATTCATATAAATTTGTACAACTTAATATGATTTTGTACATTTTGTCTAAAACCCAGTGATGGGTAGGTTTGGGGCGGGATTAGGTGTAAGGTCATTTGTACAAAGGTATACAAATTGGCAACTTGTAAAATATGAACAATTTAGCAAAAATCGTATGAATTTGTACAACTGAGGTTGTATGAGTGTAAAATATATTCAAATTGCTGTGAGATTGGACTGATATTACATGTTAAATCCATAGGTACAGAGTCTTTCTTTAAAAAGTGGTATTACCAACTGCATGCTGTTACGTTCTGTCTGTTTTAGTTTCGTTTTCATATCTTTCTGTTTTGGTTTCAATGTGCAATGTCATATATAACGTTCTGCAAAACAATAGCCTATGCTTCAAAACACTTTTTCTGTTTTCTGTTTTCTCTCAGGTACATTGCAGTGTAAGCTTAACATTAAACATTACTGCATCATGCTCGTCAAAAATCTCTGGTATTTTGAGCAGTAAGATTATGATGTCATTTACCCCCGACATCTGAGTGAATGAAGACGCCAAGGATTACTGTTACGCTTGGTTCTGAAGGGAAACGCACAATGGATCAACCGAAATGTGTTTATGTTCGAGTGAATCATTCACGATCCAGCCTCACCTACAGAAGCAGTGAGTATAATGTCTTTTAATTAATCTTTTCAATTCTGCTTTCCTAATAATGAGCTAATTAGCAAGTTTCACTATGAATGAAATAGTTTCTAAGATCCTCCAAGAGTGCCTCGGAAAAGAGGGGCGGAGTCAGCGGAGCTCATAAACATTTAAAGGAGAAGTACACAGAACAGAGTGATTTCCAAAGATAAGCTTTGGCATCTTCTGCAGAGTGGACGAACATTGGAATGGTATGTGGAGGAATTTTTAGAGCTCGCCACCAAAGTGAGCTGTCCCAATTGTCAGCTGGCAGTGTGAGGGGGTCATAAATGTTACATTCTGTCTGTTTTAGTTTAGATTTCATGTCTTTCTGTTTTGGATTCGGTATTAGTTTCCACGTGTTTGTCCTTGTTTAAATATTGACTAATGTGGTGTGTTTCCATCTGTGTTTCCCCAGATGTTGTCTGTAATGTCATTAGTTCTGCGTGTACTTAAGATCTTTGTTTCTGAGTTTCTAGTGTCAGTCGTCATATGTTACTTTGTCATTCCTTACCCTTCATGTTTTCTGAGTTTGTTATTATTAAAATATTGCGGATTATATTCTACATCTCCTGCGATCTCCATCTCCCTGCCTTGCACCATAACACAAGCATAATAGCTACAACATTTTTAGTTGTTTTGACAGATCCATGTTTAAGAGAGATCCTTTTCACAAAATTTTCATTGTATGCAAAAACAACGCTGTCATGCAAACATACCCTGAAACTTAAACTGTTAAAAATTGTTTTCATAAATTGAAATAAAGCTGAAATAAAATTAAATATAAATGCTAGATGAAAAACCTTGTTTTAAACCTTGTTGTAAACTTGTTGCCGTGACACTAACAGACAATTTGTACCAAGATTACATGTTATTTAAATTGAAATCTTAAACTGAAATAAAATATAAATGAAAGATCTGCGTATCCTTGACAAGCGTGTAAACCATAACAGCTCGTTGCATGAATGGTTATGTGACATGCGTTTTAGGTTGTGTAGTGTAACCTGAGTAAACGCTGATTGTTTTTTATTGTTTTGAAACTATGGAATCATGGGGGAATATCCTGAGATGTCCACTTCACAGGGCACATACGTGAAAAATAAATACAAAATGTGCAGAGCAGTGGGACACGAGGACCAGGATTGAGAAACGCTGCTCTAGATGGGAGTTCATGAGAAGTTAGATTCATTAATAATTCATTTTTTGAGTATGATCATTTAAAAGAGTCAGTTCATGTGGTTAATGAATCAGACTGATTCCTCACACAAAGCAATCAGAGTTTCCCTTTTCGTGCAGCTCAAAAGAAAGTAAGTCATACAGAATAAATGACGGCAGAATTTTTAATTTTGGGGTGAACTGTCCCTTTAAAGAGCTGAATACGTTTAAATAATATTTGCTGATTTTTTTTTTTTTTTTGTGGGGGTTCAAATTCAGCTACTCCATCACAAGAAAACCAAACTCAAAGTCAAAAATATCTCCAAACATGTCAAACGTTGTGAAGATCCACATTATCTCTCCACACTTCAGAGAGATTTATGTGCTTCAGCAGAACATAAAATGTCTTTATTACTTTGGCTAGAATGAAAGTGACTTCATGAATACTTTCCTGCCTGTTGACTTAGAAACATAAACCTTTAAGAATCCTCAATAAAGTATTCACGGCTGCTGTAATCTTTCTATGTAACTCAACTCTCTGTTTGTGAGAGTCTGTTCCCACTAGCAACCCATCTGAGGATTTGACTCGGAGCATGTTTCTTTTCTTTGTTTAACAGTTAACATTACCATTCTTAATGACAGTTTCTCAGCTGGCTCTCATTAGCCAATCACCTGATCTGTAAATACCATGTGACCGATCCCTCTAGAGCTGCATGATGTCAGGACAAAGCTGATGCTGATTGACTGAAGATACTAACGTATGACTTTTTCTGTTTCTCCCGTATCTTTAACACATCTAGTAGCATGCTAGCAGGTTATCACAGATAATCCTGAATTCTGGATCTGTGTTGTAAAAGACAGAAGGAAAAAGTCCATTTAATAAAGTTGAAATATAAAGTATTAATATTAGGTAAAAAAAAAAAAAATGTTTAGAAATATTGCATTGTGAAGTAGCCAGGGGAAAAAACTTAAGTCTAAATTTTAAAATTACTAAAAACTAAAATTATAGCAAAAATGAAAATATAAAAATAAAGCTCATTGAAATGATTAATAATATAATATTATATAAATAATATTACAATAACACATTTTTCCTAAAGCTTAATAAGATACCTTGCCACCAAATGGATTAAAATAAGTTAAATGCTATATAATGGTATATAAATAATATTAAAATAGCATGTTTATTTTATGTCTAGTTTATATTAATTGAAATAATTAGCCTATTAAAAAAAATGATTTAAAAAATTACTGAAGCAAGTTGAAATGCTGTATTAAAATTGCTAACTACTAAAATTAAAATGTAAACAAAAATAAAAGCTACTAAAATAGTATTGTTTTCTTCAAACATAAAAACTAAACATAAATAATAATAAAAAAAAATTATTTACAAAAATACAGATATATATGGTGTTTACAAATTACCACAAAAAAAAAATAATGAAAGGACCATTCATGAATAATAAAATTGTTCATATAACACATTATAGTGTATATTTTATTCAAATTTTATTTCATACATTTAAGAGTCTAAAAAAACTGGGCACTGATAAAACAATTGCTAATGCTATAAACTATTGTTTTTTTTCACCGAAGTGACCGACATTGCATTTGAGCTACAGAACTATATGAATTCTCCAGGAACAGATATAGTAACCAACACAGTCTCACTCCCAACTCGTCACATTTTGACACTTGGTCAAGACCCTTTTTTGTCGCTTTTTGAAGCTCAAGAGGGACCTGTGCGGGACGGAAATCCGTCCTGCTCCCACAAGATTATGTCTCGCTCCCTCCTGCAGTATTCAAGTTTTGTCCTGCCCGCAAATACCCCCAGGTAAACATATAAATAGTTTTATTTTCACTGTTTCTTCCCACTCTATTATTTGTTTCACTTGCTTTCCTTTTAAATATATATAAAAAAGAAATGGAAAATAAACAAATATGTTTTATTTGAGTTTAATTAAATGGAATGATAAAAATGGACATGAACAAGGAGCTTTTCAGAACATAGAAATACAGTTAGAAATAGGCTAACAATTTTGCAATGAAACAAAATAATAATAAATGCTGATTTCTGAAGTGGTCAAACAGAAAAGCATTCAGCCTAATACTGCTTCAGAACGTGCGTTAGCCTTTTTTTCCTTCAGCAATGTAGAAAAATCAAGTACAACTTAGCTTCCATCTGTGTCATGCTCTTCAGACATTGTGCTCGGTGTGAGTCTATAGTCATGAACCACGCGAGAGTTAGCTTCCGGACTTGCGCCTGTAAATTGTTTTTACTTTCTTTTGTCGTTCTTGTTGCTTTTGTGCAGTAGATAAATAACAATGTTTTTAAGATAATTCCATTTTGCAGGAGTCCCATGAATAATTATATTCTCCCGCAACCCGCACTAACATGAGGACCTTACCGCCCGCACCCGCATTCACCCATCAAATCTTGTCCCGCACCCCTTTTAAGTCACTTTTCGACGCAAAGGGTCCTCAGTTTTAAATATGAATCCCTTAGCATCAAAATGCTGAGGCAATCATTTTTATAATTTTATCGTGCAAATAGTGATTAATCATGATTGATCCACTGAAAATCCTTATTAATTAACTTTTGACAGCTGTAATATATATATATATATATATATATATATAATAACATGAATAAAAAATAACATTCTTAAAAATCTATTCAAATAAAGCTAAATAAAACATAATTTTAAAATGAAAAGAAATTAATATTACACAATAAGTTTTAAAATCAAATAAAAAGTGGGAAAAATCTAGAATAACTTGAAAACTAGAATAAAATATATATTAAAAAAATGTAATAAATATATTGCATCAAGATTTCTTCACAGAGGGCGCTATGGGCTGGAGATGGTTCATCAAAACCGCTGAACCTGTTCAACAACACCTGATAAACTGTACTAATGTACGCAGTAATGTATTCACAAACAGCGACCCAAATCGTGCAGAGCTAAATCCAAAAGCATCCCGACCACTTTACACTCACTCTCAGGTAGTTCCTTCAACTAAATCAATATTATTCCAGCAAGTGGGTCTAACTTTGCCCTCACAAGTTTGGCAGGCGATGCGACGAGCTGGTGGAAAGCCAGATACAGTAGCGGCGAGACAACCTCTCGTTTCTGGCCAAACATCCGTTAGCATGTGGCCCGGCCATGTTTAATTGCTTCTGAGAGAGAGAGAGATAGAGAGAGAGGGAGAGGGAGAGGGAGAGAGAGAGAGGTGTTGGTTGTGCGAGCTGGCAGGCCATCACATGCAAAGCCAGCACAAAGTCTTCATCTCATGGGCTATTAGGCGACGCACAGACGGGCAAAAGAAAAAAGGGTGTTGATGAAATGCAGACGTCAACATTAGAGCAGAATTTAGCATCCTCCACCCGCCTTCTCTTCCCAGATCGCCTCGGTCTAATGAAGGAGCCCAGTGTTTGTCCTGCGAACAGCTCGTAAAGAAAATATCGCCTGCTTCTATTTGTGCCCGGCGTCTTTAGTGAGCGCTACTGTAAGCGCTGAGTGATGCTGGCCCTCTTCAAACAACAAGCTCGCTCATTTAAAGCTTATGAACTGACCAAAGTACAGCGCAGTTGACCCTTCGCTTAAAGGGACAGAACACCACAAAATAAAAACCGGCATCATTTACTCACCTCCAGGATTTGCTGGTAAACACAAAAGGAGATAATTTGAATAAAATTGGTCATCTAAGAGTTGCTGGTGGCCATCGGCTTCTATGTGTTACTTTCTGTTTCTTTGTAATTGTTTGTGAAAGTGTATATGGTTTCATTTTTTGATGTACACCTTTTTCCCCAGTGTGAGACTGAAAGCTATTTCAAATGTTAAAAAATAATAATGCTTTGCATTGTCACAGTCCATTCCAGCCAATAAAAGGATAATATCCAATCACAACTGTATTCCTTCGAGATATTCAGCAAATATTTTGCAAGAGAAACCCACAGAGGTGGTGCACATATTGTTTAGTCATCTAAGACTATAGTCTAGACAGACTAAGTAGACAAAACCAAAACCAGCCAATGAGAAAGAAATCACAGACAAAAAGTTGCATAGCATGCAAAGCGCAAATGACGTGATGCTGATGTGACGGTTCATAACCTTCAATCACAGACAGGCAGAGCTCCAGGTCGGGTGGAGGTTCAGGGCTGGCAGAGGACCTGCTAAAGGTTGTCGTCTTTTCAGCACCTCATAAAACCACTCCCGGTGCCATTGGCCCACTTTAGAATAACTCAGACCGTTCCAGACGGAGCTCAACTTGTTAAACGACATCTAGTCCGACTCCAAGAACATTTCTGTTGTGAAAGACCCCATGAAATGGTTTGCTATATTATTATTTAAATAAGGAATTTGGGACGGATGTAGCTCACTTATACAGTATTTCATGCAACAGGAAACATCTAGTATAAAGATTTATTTTGCATGATGAAATAAAATGTTGTAGGATTTGCTTTGGAAAATTCAAATTAATGTTTTTATTAATTTTAGTTGCTTTTGTTATTTTTATTTGTAAAATATCCTTGCATTTAAAACATCCTTGCATTGCATTTCAGTTTTAGTTTTATTATAATTTCATTTTTGTGCATCAAGTTAAACTAAATGAAAATGAGCAATGTAGATATTTTTTGTTTTACTAAACTGTTTTATTTATTTTAGGTAATTAAATAATTTATTTTATTTCAGGTAATAAAAGTGATTTGTGTTTTTCATCAGCTGTATCAAACCTTCATTGAACTGCATTGATAGTTTTTATTAATATTTTGCATTGGTTTTTATTTTTGTACCTTGCACTTTCATTTTGAACTTTTAGTAATTTTGTTGCGTTCTATCATTTGTTTTAAACATTTAAACATTAATTTATGCAAGTGGAAAATAAACTAAAATAAAAGTTTACTATATTAAAACAAATCTAATATAATAGAAAACAGGTAATGAAATTGCATTTATATATAAAATTAAAAAACAACATTCTTAAAAATCTATAAAAGCAAATAAAAGAAATTTACCTTTATTGAATCATTGTATCAACCCTTCATTGAACTGCATTGATAGTTTTTACAAATATTTTGCATTGGTTTTCTTGCAAATATTTATTTATTTATTTTTTATTAATTTTGTTGCATTATATATATATTTTTTTAACATACCTACGGTTCTTTTTTATGCATATCAGTTTTAGATATATTTGTACATCAAGTTAAACTAAATGAAACTAAATAATCTATGTGGACTTTTATTTTATTTAATTTCAATTCACTTTTTTTTGCTAAAAGTAAAATATTTAAGAGTGCCCTATAAAAAACATTAAAGAACAAATTAAAGCCCATTTTAATTTCAGGGGGTCTTCAAGAAGTTAACATTTAGATACAGACCAAACATAACTTCCGAGGGTCTTTAACATGGTTTGTAAAATCATCAAAGTGTGAATTGTTGCTGATGTGAATAAATTATTCTTCAAAGTTAACCGCAATGGTCTCAAGCACAGCTGAAATATGAGAGTTAATTAAGGTGATATCTTGTTCTTGGACTCTTCCATGTACCATCGAGCAAATTGACCTCTATCTGAGAGCAAACTGAAGCACTGAGATTTTCATCATATTTAGTACAACCATAGTGTGCATCTCGCATTGCTGAAGCATTTATGCTATTCATTGAAGTCTTAGATGCATAAATCTAAAATAAAGTTGCATAATGATCGAAAGTTAACAAGAGCTATTAAATAAATTGTTCACATTTTTTAAGACCATTCTAGGACAATGCTTGCTAATGAATGTAGACTAATGCATACTCATTAACCCCAATAATCAACACTAAAATCATTCATTTACCATATGTAAATACTGTCTATTTTATAAAGTAGCATCTGTTAATTCCAGTATAGTTCGACATTAACAAGCAGTAAATGAACAGAATATGCAAATATTGGATAATGTTTGCATGCATTTGATATGCATTTCGGTTTTAGATGCACAAACAAATAATGTACATTAACAATCAATAATCATTTAAATAAAATGTCTTTATTTCTCAGTTTTTTGCATGCCATTGCTCAGAACAAAATTCCTGTGGTTTCTTCAGTTCATTCATAAGCCGTAGCATCATACTAATAACATAAACTGACAGCATTTATCACTTCATCATACCTTTGATGTTTAATGCGTGCTCAGGCAACAAAAGTCTGACTTTCTTTTGCCAATCTCCGAGTGCCTGAAGAATGCTATCTCTGACAAAATCAGCGATTGCTATCTCACGGGCCTCGAGGCTCATCCGACAGACAACGACGAGCGATGCCAAAATCCAGACATGAAAAGAGCCCATGTCTGAGAGAGCCAGAGGATGTTTCCATCAGAGGTGAAGCACTGCATCCAGACAAACTGAGCGGATCACAGAGTGCAAGTGTTTGGCTGGAACAGAGTCACGTGACCGTCTTTGATCTGAAAGAATCGAGAGGTGAGAGCACTCGAGTCGAGGTGCATCGACAGGCATCAGTGCTTTCAGGCACCTGCTCGCAAAAATTTTACTTCCATATCTGAAGTATTTCAGAGTGCAGCAGGATATACGATATATGATAAAAGAGTCTGCACTTGATTTTGTGGAACTGCACAGAAAGACTGAATCTAATAGTCCAACAAATGCATCCACGAACAAGTGCATGCAGAACACCATCAGATATTCTCATAGTGGGAAAGAGAATGCAAATGCAATCTAAAGTTGGTTATATAACTGTAATAAATGTTAACACATGATTTCAACAGGTAAGATGCGCTGAGGAAGCAAGTGAAGATGTGAGCATCCAACAATTTCAACATTTCTTCTTACAGTATATGCAAACTAAACGCATTTTACTCAGTCATAATTAATTTATTAATAGATTCATTCACTTACCACATTTAAAAACTGTTGTGAGTCCTCTCTATAATGAAACTGACCCCCTAAAAAACTGAGCCTTTATTGCAATAGTATTTAACGTTAATTGTTGCTATGCAAAATTTGCAGTACTCTAACAATGACATGACATAAACACACAAATATTGTTATATTACTGTTATTCATATTAAACTGTTAAACTACTATTTTTGTCAACACTACTCTTTATAAACTACTTTTTTTGTTTAACATATTGCTAAATTAAAATTGCAGTATTCTAATAAGCATAAAAATGCATGGAACCAAACAAATATTTTAAATATTTACTTTTAAATATATTTATTTTAAACTTTTTTTTCAACTCCTTTTTTGTTACACTTAATTACTTTTTGTTTGATGTTGCTATAAGCTAAAACTGAAATACTCTATACATGCAGCATTGCATAAAACACAAATATTATGAAGTCTTTTTTGTGTAGTTAAAACATAATTTAGATTTTAATTTTTAAAGAGATAATTAGAATTTGGATAAAAGAGAAAAAAAATGATACTAAAGAATAAACGTTTTACTAGGGCTCCACTTAAGTTAGCAAAATGTGATTTCTGATAATTCACAACACCCGTTTTTCTGGTTATGAGAATGTTAAAGAGTTCATATAATGTGATTTCATGTTTTCCTTTCTCTTTAGATTGTTACAAGCTATTAGTGCATAGATAAGTTCCCTAAAGTTGCAAAGATTAAAACTCAAAACCAAAGAGTTAATCTTTAAAAAAGTTATGACTTCTCCACCCTCTAAAACAGCTAGTTTAAACATCCCCACTTTTCTACATCACTGTGTGGGATCATTTTCAAACACCGCCCAAATATTTATACAAAGAAAGAAGGTGGAACTATTATTCTCGCTGTAGTGTTGCTGCAGGCGCCATGTTCTGGAGACACTGTGTTGTGAAAAGTGAAACTACTTTGTGCTTACAAAAGAGGACATAATTAGAAATCAGTGTTAAGTTGTATTCACAACACTGTTCCAGAACAGTTCGACACAAATATTAGAGTGTGTTCAGCACATTTACGGAGGACGGACTCCTAAAACCTGGAGAGTAGATGCGGGCTGTACACTATAAAGTATATAAAGTAAGACTATAAAGTGAAGCAGCTCTACCTTTGCAAGAACAGTCTGGTGATTCTGACTCACGACCTTTAAGTTATGTTTTCTTATTAAAAGAACCTGCTACTTACTATTCAGACGTGAGTTTTGAGCAGTGAAGGGTAGTGCTTGTTGTTTGTTGTTACTCTGATCATGAATGCAGAAATGGTGTTATGTTTACGAGGCGCAATGCAACACAATGTGTAAAAAGACAGAACTAAGTCATGATAATCAATAATTATCATGTCTCCACTGGAGGCAACAAATGCTTAATTTGTAATGGCTTTTATTGTTTTATAAAACAAAGTCATAGTGTTTCATAGTGCCTATGATACAGCATCACGTTATGGTAAGGAGGACATTTTTGTCACATGCTTGCAGTATTCGGCCAATAACAGTGCACTGGATCGCTGGCCAATCAGAGCACACCTTGCTTTTTTAGAACGATGAGCTTTGTACAAATCGACTCGTTTCAGGAGGCGGGGCTTAAAAGATAAACAATAATGCACAGTATGTGGAAAATATTTGACCTTATACCGCATACACACATTGCATTACACCAAAAAACAAAAAAAAACAAAGTTCTTTTAAGCAACATCATATGACCTCTTTTAGGGAACATTCCATTTTATCATATTGCATATTGGGAATATTATTTCTGAATGTTCTCTAAACATTCCACAACAAGTACAAACATTATGTAAAACAACATCAACTAAAACATTTTATTTTCCACGAATAATGTGTAAAGAATGCTAACATTTAATGTTCTATACGTTAATATATAGTCCATATATAGTCCATCACTTTGAGAAAACCAACCACAATGTTTTGATAACGTTCCCTGTAACGATGCATTAAAACTCTATTCCTATAGAGTCAGAAAACAGGAGACATTTAACTAGATTAGTAAGAGTTTCCCGCCCTTTCCCAGGATCTCCTCTCATGGCGTCAGGGAACATTGTGCCATATTGGTGCGAGCTGGCAGACAACAGCTTCATTTTCACCATAGCTGAATTTGTGGAGTGTTTTTCCATTACCGAGCAGAATAAAGCATTTCCTTTCATTCATTTACTGCAGTCTCTGAAGCTTGGACCGGCTCCCCGGAATGTAAACACATGCAGTCTGTAAACAGACTCACACAAACACACACTCGCTGAGATGCACACACAAACACACACATCCATCTTGCTGTCCTACAACAACATTGTCTGCATTGTGCTGTTCTGCGCTGGCCGTCTGAACTGCCCTAACGACACCATGAACTAACGAGATATGCATTCGATGGAGGAGTTTTAATGATGTTATCAATGATGTTGATTGGTCTTCTAAACAAACATCTTGTAAAAATGTGGTCTGTAAGTCAGAGGTGCAGACAATAAAGTTAAAGTTAATGCGTGACCATTACGCATCACTTCCTATCCATTCTTCACTTACCTACTAACAATGGCCTATGATAGAGAGAGATAGATAGATAGAAATAAAGGTGGTTTAAATGCTTCCTCCTAACCCTATCTTAAAAAAATGTTTGCCAACAAACGATAATAAATATTCAAAAAATAAACTCCAAAACATTCAGATTAGAGCTGGATTGACAACATTGGATTCTCGATTATCTATATTTTTGTCTTTTTTTTAATGCCGTTTTCAGTAGCATGATCAAGACTAACTAAACATATTTCGTTGCGCCTGCCGTTCACTCGCAACAGGCTTTGTGTTTTGTCATTTTAGACATGAAACAAATTCTGAGCTTTCAATTTCCATCCATTTTTTTATTTTTATTTTTTTTACAAAATTCAACCAGTAAATACCATTTTGGTGCTCTTTGATACATGAATGAACATCAGACTGTAAGAAACAGTACATCTTACTGAAATTTATTTTGTTTTATGTAATTGATAAATCCCTTTCAACTTTAGAAAATGTTGTCAGTAAATCTTCAAACAATATCCTAGGAAAGGAAAGACCATAAACCCAATAGCTAGCTCGAAACAACACTATAAAAAGGAGCATTTTAATAAATATTAGCACTACATATACAGTGAGGTCAATAAGTATTTGATCACCCTGTGATTTTGCAAGTTCTCTTACTTAGAAATCATGGAGGGGTCTACAATTTTCAGCATAGGTGCATCTCCACTGTGAGAGACCATTTATTTGGGAATTTCATTTGTGAAATCTGTGTTAATATCCAGGTCTAATTCAAATAAAAATACTGTATGTTATGCTGATCAATTTAGTTAGATTTAATAGAATTATTTAAATTAATGGCACAAGTCTACCTTCAGTCGGTAGTCTCTGTGAAAAAGTACCACTTTATGATAGTACCACTATATGACAAGTATTATGATGTGATAACATTATTCACAGAAGAAGACTAAAGAAGCCAATCTAGCTCAGTTTATATAAACTAAAGTTATTTTAAGCTCTGACCTTCCCAAAATGCTTTGCACCATCAACAGGCCATCGCTAAATCTCTTTCCAAGGGTCTCAGTTTTCAGCTCCATCTGGCCTGAAAAAAGTGGGTACACGGAAAAGACTTCTGGATCCCAGAAGAGCTACATTGTAGACGTAATCTGAGGCATGCTGTTTATATTACGACCCAATAAATAAATGTGCTCTTGGAGAGGTCGAGGTCAGCGGCGAGAATCCAGACATTCACTGATGCTTACAGAACAAATGAGGTGAAAAAAAGATGAGATAAAATGAGCTTGTCGGCCATTGTGGATGAATATTGTAACTTTACAGTACATCTACTACCTTTACTGTTTATGCAAATTCAGGCTAATATAATCTATAATAGTATAGCGTTAAGTTAATATACACATACCTGTACACTGCTGTTGAAAAGTCTGGGATGAGTAAGACTTTTCATGGTTTTTAATGCTCATCAAAGCTGTATTTATTTGATCAAAATACACAAATTTTAAAATATGATTTATTTTTGTAAAACAGTGCTAAACTTCAGTATTAAGTGTTATATGATCTTTTAGAAGATTTTTGTACTGATGCCAAACTTTCATAGTTTATATTGTAACAAAATTTCTATATTTTGATAAAAATGTTAACGGGGCAATCCTCAAAACAGTATCACAGGTCCCAGAAAATATCATGCAGCAGAACAGTTTTCAACATTAATAATTAATCAGTATATTAGCATTATTTCTGAAGGATCATGTGATACTGAAGACTGGAGCAACGATGCTAAAATACAGCTTTGTTATAGGAATAAATAATATTCTCAAACAATATTAAAAAATAGAAAACCTATTTTAAATTGCAATGGGTTTTTTCCTGAATTATTTTATGATATAGAATAAAACACGAAAGTATGTTAGGCATGTGTTCAACAAAAACCCATTAAAAAACCCAAAGACTAAATGGTTTTTGGGTGTTGGCCTATAAATATGTGCCATATCTTGTGCACTCCATAGTTAAAATTATCATTTGTCCTTGTTTGAGGACATTGGGACCCAATTTCTTAAAAAAAAATAAAAGAAATGAAAATAAATGAATGAACATGCATAGGCAAAAACAATTGATTTTTAAAATCACCAATACATTTTTTTTTGTACCTATAAACTAAATTTAATTTGCATCTTTAATGTGTTTTTGGGGCAACATATCATGAAAAAATAAGTGTAATAATTGACAAGATTTTCATAATAATATATCATATTTAACAGAATATTGAAATATAATTTCTGTCCCTATTCTTTTATATCTTCCAAAATGTATAATAAACACGCTTCAGTCCCGGTATCCTCATAACGTCCTGTTTCATATTTTGATTCGAAACCACATAATATTTTCGTGCGATGGTGATTTATGACACACGATTAAAAAAATTGAAAGATTTAAATGATAATTACAAAATGCTAACATATGTCTATAAGAGTGTCAATAAATTAATTTCAGCCATTTCTGAAGACCAAAGAGAGGGGGTTTCCAAGGTAAAACATCCAATCATTCACTATCTCTGAATGTGCTCTTCACAGGACATCCATCCAGACTTTAAACTGTGGCATGTAGAGTCTCAGAGAATTCACTAAACGCTTAATAAACATGCATTTTAGTCAAATGTGCCATATTATCAGTGATTAGGATTCGCTGCGTACATCAGTGAACCAACATCGATTCAATAAAACAAGTGTTCAACTGCAAAAACCCCATTATAATAACGCAAAAAGGAAATTCAAAGAAATCCTGTTGTGCGTGTGCATGGTTTGTGTGTTCTCGAGAACGGAGATGGCATTAATTCAGTGTCACGAAGGAAAATGTGAGTCAGAGGGTTTTTATACTGACATTGCGGCTGCTCAGCCCTCGGCGTCTGAGTCCTGATATCGATAAACGCGCCACAACAAATGGAAGGAAGTCTTATGAAAAGAATTCATTCCCTTGAGCGGGAACAATGCGTTGCAGGCCTACAACAGAATTAAAACGAACACAGCGAGCCATTGTGCCGCCGCTTCTAGAAACGCTGATGTTCAGGGGATGAGAAGAAGTCTCAACAGGAATGCCTGTATGAAGTTGTTGTTAAATATAGATTCTCCTCGTGTCTGACATTGCTGTGGTGTAATCCCACTCTGTGCCTGACATCAATAAATAAGCTCTGCTTGTGTTTTCTTAACAGGGGTGGGATTATCTCAAACACCTCCGTTACCTGACGGACATCCGCGACAATTCAGACTCTGGCGGCTCGGCTGAGGCCATCCGTGGCAGGGAAGGAAGCCTAATTAAAAAGAAAGAGCTTGGATTTCTTATCCACAGTCACTTTCACTTAAATCCGTTCAGGGTTGTGACTAGTTCCGGCTGAGAGTTTATGTACACGGCAAACTGAAGCCAATCAGGCCGGGATGTTGAGACAAGGTGACCGCCTTCTTAAATCTGTTCACGGCTTAAAGATTCTGACAACCAAAACATAGGGTGGATGCTACTCAATCTTGCAGCTGTTCGTTAGTTATATTAGAAAATATATTTAGTGTTTTTATGAGACTAAACACAACTGAAGTGGTCCCTCTGAATAGCATGCAATGTACTGACAGCCTTGTAAATGAATAGCGCACCATTTCAGTATCAATGCACTCTATTCTTAGGAAAGGCTGCACATGCACGCTACCGTTTAATTGTCTATGGTCTGTAAGGTTTTTAAAAATTAGCAATGAATCTTTAATTCAGCAAGGACACATTAAATTGATCAAAAGGGACATTCGTGATGTTGCAAAAGTTTTCGGTTTCCAAATAAATGCTGTTGTTTTGAACGCCATATTCATTAGAGAACGCTGAAAAATAAAATACATCATGGTTTCCACAGAAACGTGGCTTTCAGCATCGATCATCAGAAATGAGCAGCACGTCAGCATATTAGAAGGATTTCTGAAGGACACTGAAGACTGGGACATGATGCTGAAAATTCAGCTTTACATCACAGAAATAAATTGCACTTTAAAACCTATTCAAATATTCAAACTTTTTAATAATAGTGTATATAATGCATTTCGATCAAAGCAAATCAGACACAAAACTGCTTATTTTACATAATTACTAAAAATCACCTTAACTAGATACAGTATATTCTTAATGCACTTTTACTTTAACACAGGTCTTCGGGATCACTTAAAACTCTTTACAAGGTTTATAAGAGGTTCATCGTTTCACTCGACTGTCAGCTTTGACTTCATGTACTCTTATCATCAATAATAGGAAACAGCTCTAGCAGACAACCTCGTGTATAAAATATCTATATTTGAACATCTCTCCTGCAGGGTGAAGAGAGCGGCTAAGGACTAGAAGCTCTTCTTTAATGCAGCTGTGGTCAGATCATCTCAACATCAAGTCTCTTGACTAGCCCTCTGCCATCTGTTTCGACAGACGTGAAGCATCTCTTCTCATACTCTTACAGGAAGGATCCAGAATTAACTTTCTGACACACCTGCCAGGGACGGGAGGAAAGTTCGGTGGCCATCATGAAACGATTTCATACAAAAGCGCAAAATGATCGTTTACTTAAAAGAAAATATATGGGCTCTTTATTAATCCATTTCAACTAAACACTACACTGAAAATACTGCTGTATAGTATCCAGGTGACCCGAAAGTGATTCAAACAATGTTTTTCTCCAGGGTCATACAGTACATGTTAAGAAAGCTAACAACCTCTCAAACAGAGCATTTTCAAAGCTTAAATTAGCAATTAGTCTCAATTTAAAACAACTTGTGGGTCAACCTGGCGGATACATATTGGTCTATCACTAATTATGCAGTGGTTTTTATTTTTGTATCCAACCTCAACATTAACACCACCCTGGTGGCACTGATAAAAACCCAATAGGATTTTTTAAAATGGCTTTTGGATAATAAAACATTTTCCCTTAAAGTTTAAGTTGGAATAGTTTTCAAGAGTGTGATTGCAAACAAACAAGGCTGTGAAAGCGACTAGCTATCACAATTGTTAGCTAATGTATATTTCAAGACAATTAAAGATATAAGAGGTTTTACTGAAGCATTTTATGTCACAGAACACAGTATCTTAAGCTTGGGTCCAACATAGGCATTTCACCAAAAAACCCATAGAGCAAAAATGCTCATTTCTGGGTTTTGACCTACAAAAACACACATGTACTTTACTTGTGACACCTAGCCCTAGTAGTTTAGTGTGCAATTTCACTGAAATTGCACGGTTCGAGTACACATCATTTAGCATAAATACAAATTCGGTTTTTCATATGTTTACGAGGCCTTCACCTATGCCTCGTGTCAACTCCACCCTTGCCACTGACACGCTTAAAATAGATGCCTCTCTGAGACACTCTGGATTTTACACATGCATGTGAAGATTTGGGAAAGCACGAGGTACAACACTGACGGGTTTTGTTCAGATAACGTATTTCATAAATAGCCTTTCTATACAGTACCCCTAAAAAGTATAAGAACACACGGTGTTAAAAACACAAAACGCGGTCATTTAATGCATTAATCCAACACTGATTTTCCCATAAAAGCCTTCAATTAAGATGTATTTCCTCCCTCTTCATGTGACGTTCACACGTTTAACAAGGAAGGCATTCACGCGCTCTCGCTAACACCTACAGATGTGGTCTCCACACTTCCTCTGAAGCTGACCGCACCATCAGTGTAAACTCCTAATGATCTAAACCCAGCAGTGTCACTTCTGGCTTAGTAATTGTACGTTAGAGCATAAAGCGCACACAGGCTATGTATATACCTCCAGCCCAACCCGCTAATTAGCTGAGGCATGTTTGCTTTCCTTCTGTCTCCTAACGATGCCTGCGATGAGAGAGAGAGAGAGAGAAATCTGCCACTCTTGCCTGCTTACAGTCACCAACAATTAAATTATAGAGAAAAGCGGCTCCACTCCAACTGCCTTTGATTTTAAAGGGTTAGTTCACCTCAGAATCAAAATGTTGTCATTAATGACTCACTCTCATGTCGTTCCAAACCCATAAGACCTTCCTTCATCTTAGGAACACAAATGAATATATTTTTGAGGAAATCAGAGAGCCGCCGGTCCCTCCATAGACAGCAACACAACTGAAATGATCCCAAAACAGTCCGTGTGACATCAGTGGATCAACTTCAGTTTTGCAACAACAAAAATAACATAATTTACTCTTCTTCTCCCGTGACTTACATCTTCATCTTCAATCTCCATTCTGGAGATTACTTAAGAACATATTTGACGTAATATGCGTTTGTGTTGCAATATTCTTTAATAGTTTTCGGTTTACCACGTTTTTGGATCTGGGATCATTTCAGTTGTGTTGCTGTCTATGGAGGGACAGATGGCTCGCTGATATCATCACAAATATCTTCATTTGAGTTCTGATGAGGTCTTATGGGTTTGGAACGACACAAGGGTGAGTCATTAATAACATCATTTTAATTTTGGGGTGAACTAACCCTTTAAAATATACAGTTTTCATGATATAGGTTGTTAAAGGAGTAAAACTTGCTGATGGTCTACTCATCATCAGCCCATTCAAGATCAGAATAGCTTTCCATCACTTGCTCAGCAATGGATGCTCAGCAGTGAATGGGTGCCATCAGAATCCAAACAACTGATAAACACATCACAATAATCCACACCACTTCAGTTCATCAGTTAATGTCATGTGAAGTGAAAAGTTACAGGTTTATGAAAAACAAATCAATCATTAAGACATTTTAACTTTAGACCTTTCTGTTTTTTGCTTCTTTTTTTTACATGTGCTTCAGATTTCTCTCATGATTCAGGCCAGATGACTTTTTCACTGGAGAAAGCAATATTATGGATTAGTAAAAAAAACAACTTGATGAATGTCTTACGAACAGGTAGCTTTTGTCTTCACGCGACACTGGTGGACTGGTGTGATGTGGATATGGTGTGTTTATCAGCTGTTTAGACTCTCATTCTGACGGCACCCATTCACTGCTGAGCATCCACTGCTGTGCAAGTGATGGAATGCTACATTTCTCCAAATCTGGTATAGAGAAATAAACTCACTAAGAAAAATCTAAGCCTCATTTAAAAATAAATTGCATAAAATATTAAGAGTATAAATATACTGTGAGTTATGCTTTCCTTAGATTTATTAAAATGGTGATACCATGTTTTGCATATGGTACTCATTCTGTATGTAGCATATCAATTACATTTACATTCATGCAAGAGACTTGCAATGCATTCAACATTCGATCAATTCATGCATTCCTTGGGAATTTAACATACAACCTTCGCCTTCCTAATGCCATGTCAGGATGTCTAATTTACCATGGATTACCAATTTAATTCATGAGTAAAGTGAGGTCTGTGGTAAATATAAACTGGCGATGCATCGACGTTTTGTTGAACAATGTAAACTGCACACACTTGTGCACCATTCTTATGTAGTGACTTATTACAAACACACATTTTTAAAATAAACAAAACTGTAATTTATGTTATAGAGCGTTATTTTACTCAAAAATTTAAAACGTCTATTGAAAACTCAGAGGAAGTAACATGTTCTAAGGAGTAACATGTGTCTTATCTGTAAACTTCACAAAACTCTCAGAGTGGCAAACTCATATGGTTTTGTACACTTTTGTATCCGACTGAACAGTAAACATATTTCGCCATGTGGCCGACTATAAATGCTTCAACTCCTGCCTCAAAAATGCACACTCCACTTTGGGACAAAAATAAAAGCGGAAGACTGGTGAGAGATTTTCTGGATTGTGGGTTAAATGAAGAGAAAGCGAGACGTTTGTGAGAAAGACATGCACCAAGACAAGAACAGAGAGAAACCTTTAAATAGCAGAAATACATCCATTTATACCCATCAAATATAAACGTAAAACATGATAGCTGTAAAATCCCTTACAACAGCCACCAAATTCTCATTTCTTCAAGTGGGAATTTGTTTTGATGGGTTTCTCTGTCTTTTCACAGGAGACGTTTTAGATGCCTAAGAAATATAAATGATGATAGCTGTGCAGATGTTTGTGAGAAATACTTAGATCTTAGACTAAAGTCTGCTTCTAAAGAGGAAAATGTAAAAAGCAGAACAGTTTTCATTTGCTGTAAATTAAATTTCAGTACTATTGACGAAAAAAATATCTTTTGAGATATTAAAAGTAACTGTTTTTTTCTCATAATTAACATTTGAAGATTGCAATACAATTTCATTTGATCACAGATTTTGGGGTCTCAGAAAATCTAAGCGCAGTTTGAGTCATTTAAATTTATTTGAATCTCCAGCAGGACTTTTCCTTTAGGAGAAACATCAGAGAGGCAGGAGACACAAGTAAGATCTCAGTGTTTTTTCGGTCCCAATGCATGCATAGATCATTAGGTTTTGGGAGAGTTTAATACATGGGAGATGTTCGTACTGAAATCACTTTTTGTTATAGATATTAGCGTCTAAGCATGGTTTGAGACATTATCATTTCTCTGAAAATCCAGACACGTACTCTATGGAGTCTTTTTCCTCAAGAGGAAAATCTGAGAAGCATGAAGCATGCAAATTCTTAATTTTTCCAGCTGAAATATTACAGAGACCTCAGTGTCTTTCTATAGAAATGCATGTTCAGATCGTTTGTTTTATGGAGAAATTAATGTTAAATATACAAAATTCAAAACAAAAACATTGGTTATAGATTGTGATGCAAATCAGAGCAAAGCTTAAGACAAGATTGTGCAGTATTTTTTCTTAAGGAAAACATCTGAGAAGCATGAAACTCGAGTCGGTCTTGAAGAAACAATTGAGATATTACAGAGATCTCAGTGTTTTTCCCTCCAAATGCATCCTCGAATTATTTGTTTTGGGGAGAATTTAGTCATAAACATTTGAAGTTCTTAGTAAAAATAAATCTGTGTTTAGATTTTGGCAAATCTGAGGACAGTCTGAGACATTAAATGTCTCCTGAAACTCAAATGGAGACACATATGAAGGCTCTTCCTCTTCATACGTTAGAAGGATGAAAATCCGAGAAGCATGAAACTCATTATTTAATATATTGGGAGTCTAAAAGTAAAATGTTTTTTTTTTGCTTTTCTGCCCAAATGCATGTTCAGATAATTCCAGATTTATGAAAACTGCTCAGCGTTTACACTGAAATTCCATTTAGGCAAATAAGAGCACAGTTGAGACATCTTAAAATTTTAAAGAAACACACACAGGGTGTTTTTTCTCAAGAGGAACATGTTTGCAGCAGCAATATATTTATAAAAAAAGTTCTCTTTTCTGCATATCCTCTAAATCGAAGTGCTGAGAGATC
>JAUMHR010000084.1:14183600-14193772 GCA_032361145.1 Enteromius fasciolatus
CATGTTTGCAGCAGCAATATATTTATAAAAAAAGTTCTCTTTTCTGCATATCCTCTAAATCGAAGTGCTGAGAGATCATCTGTCCCCGCCTCTGACAAGGCCATTGCTCCAGACTCACAAAAGAATACTCCAACTTCATTGAGTGAAAGGCAACACAAAGCAAACAAACCCCCAAACCGCTGTCACGCCACCCCTCCCCGGCAGGCCTCTGCTGCTCTCCCCTCCTTCTCAGCTCCCGCTATTCAAGGGAAATGTGTATTTCCCACACTGGAGATGTCCAGCAGGGTCTGCCCGGCAGGGGTTTTGCCTCGGGGTGAACGGGGAGACAGACTAGAGGTTACATCAACACACACACCGCTGCGGCGTGTCACATCCTCACCGCCGGTTGCCTTGGCGCTGTTAGCCAGGAGAGCAAAAACCCAGTCGCTCTCCTCCTCTACCTACACAACATTTCTTCACCAAGTCGTTTATTGCGCATGGGTTTTTAAAAGCCATCCGAATTATGATTATTATAATAAATTATGATCATTTGATGGTGCTGGTAACCTGCAATTATGGCGCCGCTGATGAAGGACAAAGATGCTAATGGCGAACATCTGCGTTTAATAAATACTGACCTGAAAAACGGCACTCTTTAATCACTCGCTGTCTGTTTTATATGCTACTGATGCGTTTGACAGACAAAACCCTCCAGACAGAAAAACCCAACTGTAATTAAGATGGGAAGAAACGCTGAACAAACGCATTGGTTAGCATGAAGTACATGTTACATGATTAAAAGCAAAAGTTAGATATGGAAATTTTAATAAATGGACCTGAGCTACAATTACCTAACAATGCACAACTGTGTTTTAATTAAGATTAATGAATTCTGCAACAACTAACGCTAACTAATTACACAAATAATGAGTAAAGACAGAACCAGCAAGCGTGATGGAGGACTGAGGAAAAGACTGCAAACAAATGAAAAATACTGTAAGAATGAAATGGCACTGGCCATTTAATAAAATTTTTAAAAAATAAAATAAATAGAAGAGGCAAGAACAACATTAAAATACGAAAAAGAAAGAAGCGAGGGATAATAATGACATGAGAGAATGAAAGACAAACTTAAAGTCGAATTGAAAGAAAGCAAAAAGAACGAAAGGATAGAAATGGAGAGAAAGCAAGAAAGAGAAAGAGTGAAAAAAGAAAAGAAAGCACGAAAGAGAAAAAGTAAAGAAAGAAAGAAAGAAAGAGCAAAACAGTTTAATAGAAAGAGTCAACTAGAAAGAACAAACAATGAAGAAAAAAAGAAGAAATTAAAAGCATATAATGTGACAGACATAAATAATGACAAAAGAAACTACTCTGTCACGATTACGATGACTCTGCCATCACATCTGGAGCACAAACGAACCAGCTTCACCTCCTCAACATCATCTCACACACACACACACACACACACACACATCCAGCGCTGACCTGACTGTCCGGCAGTGACGAACAGGTGCAGGTCATTAGGCCCGCCGCTGCCACCTTCCCCTGTAAGATGTGCGTAAATCCTTGTTGTGGAAAATGAAAGAGTGAAAGTAGTTCTAATTACAAAATGTAAATATTGAGTTTTCCCACAATGGGAAACAGACCACCCAAGATGCACAACAACCCCCAACCCCCTCCCTCCCGCTCCCCTGCTCCGTCTCTTTCTCTCGGCCGTCCCGTCAGCGCGACAGGAACAGGAAGCCTTCTGAGCATCACCAAACGTAAATGTACACATACCAGACGTGCACATGCGTACACGAGTGGCCGCTGACATCACTGCATCATGCTTGCGTAACAACCCATTAGCCCTGACCTCCAAACCTAACATCCATTCCTCTGGTCCTCGTGCAAAAGCTCGACAAATACCCAGAGGTCCGCCGCTTTCTGAGTCACAGGTGAACGTCAAATACTTGACTTTATGGTGCTAAATACCTTTAAAATGGCCTCCATAAGATTGTTTTCCAGCTTTAGGCCACATATGGAACTAAGCAACATGTGGTCGGCATGGACCGAGCCCCGGGAGTCGCCATTTGTTGACGTTTGTTTGTACGGAGAGCATGTCGGTGAGTGATGGGGAATGGAGGTGAATGAGGGCTCAGCTGGGATCTAGAGCTCTGCCTCTCTGGACTCGAGATGTCTTCATTCTGAAGGTGATCTAGAGGCCCTAAAACACTTCAGTTCAGAGCTGTTCTTCACCCCTTAGATGCTGGTTTGCTTCTACGCTCTCAAAAGTAAAGGCTCCTTAAAGGGAGTTTGCACAGCACTGCCATAAGAAGAACCATTTTGGGTTCCTTAAAGATCCTTTCAAAAAATAGTTTATATAAAAATATATATTATTGTTTAAAAATAAACTTTTAGCATTAAAAAGAACGTAGTGCAATGAAAAGGCTTCCAAAATGGACATTTTGGTTCCTTTAAGAACCTTTCAGTGAACAGTTCTTAAAGAACCGTTTTAAGAATAAAAAGATTATTTACTGGCAATTATGATTCCATGAAGAACCTTGCACATTTAAAGTATCATTTCATTGCAAGGTTTTTGCACTCTTAAGAATAAAAGATCACTGTACAAATGAATAAAACCATTTTGGGTTCCTAAAAGAACTTTTTAGTGAACAGTTCAATATTTTTTTTTGTGTGGGTTTAAAGAACATTTTAATAATATAAAGAACATTTAGTGCAATTATAAAGTTCCATTGATGATAAAGGTTCTTTACCATTAATGCCAATAAAGAACCATAATATCTAATAGTGTTACAGTGAAAAAAGGTTCTTTAGATACTTAAAAGGGTTCTCTGAAGAACCAAAATGTTTTTTCCAAAGTATCACTATTTTGAAACCTTTCTTTTTTTCATTTTCTTTTTTTTCTCCACTGGAAAGAACCTTTTGTGGAACTTCTTCATGGATGTTAAAGGTTCTTCATGGAACCATCACTGCCAATAAATAACCTTAATTTTTAAGATGATATTCTGTTCTGACAGCCAAATGTTGCATAACTGTTATATAATTAACAAGCATAATTGCTTTGAAAACATATTTTAGCACAGTAATTATTGGAATCTATAATAAATCGATGTAATTTTTTATTTAGATGGGCATGTAAACTAAAATGCCTAGAATTTGAGTTTTATTCTATTTGACATCTATAGTCTGGTTCAGCATGTCATCACAAAACGCAACAGTCAGAAATTACATAATATTTTATCCATAAACTCTAGAGATGCCTGAAGGTACACGACCCTGTGAACTCTACACTGCTTTATTCTAATCTACAGGTGCTTGACACAGATCCGCAGATGCTTATGACAAAGCCCTTAAGTTAAGAAAACCCAGAGATCATTGGTTTATAATATAACTTAGATGTAAGAGTTGTCTTAGCTTTAGGAGTTGCGATCAGGCCCTGCCCTTTCACCCTAGAATGATCCAATCGACCCTCTTAAAAATAAAGACTCCTTATTATCTTTGATCATCCCATGAAGTACCTCCACTGAATCTTTCCATTCCATGAGAGGTTCTTTAGAACATTACAATAAGAAGTGCTTTCACTAAAAAGTTGTTAAGGAACCAAAAATGGTTCTTCTATGGCATTTCTGTGAAAACCCCATTTCAAAATGGGACCGATCTAAACACAGATTGAACTCTGAACTATTTCATTTTAGAGTCACTATAGAGACTTTTCCAATGGCTTGACAACACCTAATGGCTAAACCTCTGCATTTTTCCATACATTTGACATCATGCATGCACTGTAAGATGAACAGAACTGCTTTCCAGCTGAAGTAATAAGAATAGTGCGGTGTATTTTACAGTACATCACTGTTGCTGTCAATGCGCAAATAAATCTATCACGAAATTCTCCACACGTCATGATAAACACACCTTCACGGCATTAACAGTGTTAAAATACCTGTTTAAGTCCACTTCAGCGCTGTTTGGGGAAAACTGCGTCCCATAAGTTGTTCTTACGGAGTACAGATCATCAAACAGTTATTTTTCCCCGACTCATTCCTCAGCCAAAAGGTACATTTCATGTGGAGGGTGAGAGGGAAACTTACCTTGCGGGTTTCTGCTGGCAGAAGCGCCGGCTGGCTGCTGGACAAAGGCGATCAGAGCGACGCTGAATAATCCAAAGCCAGCGCGCATCAGAACAGACATGAACATCATGTTAAACACCTTGAACCTTCACGGAGAGGGGCAAATTAAATAAAAGCGGACAACTGCGAGACTTTGTGTTCAAGAGTGGCTGAAGCTTTATTCCCGGCGCTGGAAACAGAGCGTCTGTTGAATGAGAGAGCGCGCGAGCGTGCGTTTTATTTCTTGGTCCTGCGGAGATTGTGTGCGCGGAGATCAGGAGGAGAAACACGGTCGAGTTGAGCGCTCATGATCTTCAGTCCTGCAGGAGACACAGACAGAGAGAGAGAGAGAGAGAGAGAGAGAGAGAGAAGGGGGAGGAGAGATGCACAACAGCGCGTTGCTCTCTCTCTCTTTTCTCTGATTGTTAGTCAATGGTTCTTCATTGGTACATTTAAAATAAATCAAAAGTTCTAGAAAAAATGAATATAAACATATCAGTTGTGCGGTTAATGTTTTCCTAATTATTTAAATGTAAGAATGCAATAAATTGTAAAACTAAAATAGCAACTACAACCGGCAAACACGCTTTGACTGTATAAGAAAATATGGCGTAGTTTATTTATATAGGGCTGGTGTTCATTCAGTTATTATCATGCTGTGAATGTGTTCGTGCATTAAAGAACCATTAAATAAAACATTAATTTCTACAATATCTGTTTCTTCATCCGTTTTGGAGAAATGTAGCATTGCATCACTTGCTCAGCAGTGACCTGGTGCCATCAGAATAAGGGTCCAAACAGCTGATAAACACATCATAATAATCCACACTACTATAACATCTGGAGAAGACAAGCAACTCCATCATTAAGATGTTTTAACTGAAAGCAATTGCTTCTGGGCAAAATATAAGTTCAGAATCCATAACACTTAATGAAAAGTCTGTCTCATTTTGTTCTGCCACATCAAAATACACACACTTAATTGTTTATAAGTATTTTGTACTGGTTTTCCTTGTAAACGGTTCCTAATATTTCTCTGCTGATTCAGACTTTTCGGATTCTCCCTGCAGTATGACAGATAAAAATGTTATGCAATAAATGCAATAATGGGTTTGATTTTTACAGCTGCTTTTCTCTTCACAAGTCGTTAGCTGATGGACTGGAGTAGTGATTTCTTTTTTCCCAGCTCCCATTCTGACGGCACCCATTCACTGCAGAGGATCCATTGCTGAGGAAGTGATGGAAGGCAGCATTTCTCCAAACCTGATGAAGAAATGCCTTCACAAAGGGCGAGTTCGCATACGAACGGCAAGGCATTTCCCTCCACCAAGTGCACAGACGAGTTTCTCTTTTTCTGACCTTGCAGGAATTCACAATCAGCAGCGGGACGGGCCGCGGGTGAGTGGGGGGTTGCCATGGAAACGGCTTCCGCGGGGCAGCAGAGGTCAGACGCTCCGGGAGCCACGTGCAATTCACGGACTCCCTCTTATCTCGCCACAAGCTCCCGAAAAGGCATGCGCAGCCGAGACACGTTGAGCAGCTGGTAACTGATCCTGGTTTTATATACTTCGGCAGATTCGCATCCCGGAGGCATGCGCTTTCCTTGCGCACCGCGTCCCACGTACTGAAAGATCGTAGGCAGCCGGGATAATCGTGTCAGAACAGGCCTGTTCAAGCACTAATGAATCAGGGTTTTCTACGGAGGACAATTAACCCCTGCGACAATAAAAAAAAACATGCCAGAGGTCTGACTTCATGCTCAAACCTCCAAAAGAGCGATGGAAAATGAAACTTCAGGACGGAGTTTTCTCGGAAACTTAGTCACCCTTGTCTGAAGGTTCCTTTACGATTTCAGACATCTGGTGCGATTGCAGCTCGCCTTTACCTCTGGCCTTTCTGCCGGTTTCATAACAGGGAATTTACCGCAGCTTTTACCCGGAGAAAGTCGGCCTCATTATTCACACATCCAAACAAAGCGAAATGAAATCACAATAGACTCAATACCGCCAGATAATTGTTCGGGACATTCCTCTGGCTCCAGTGTTATAACTCGAGGTCAGTCCTCAGAAGAACAGGGTCCATGCTGTCATTAAACGTTCAGCTCCAAGGTTTTCTCCACACTTCCTCCTCCCCAGTACAGTTCAAAAAAGGCTAACGAAGACAAGCCTCGGCCTGTCCCTGCTCCATCATTATGTTACTTTTTAGTTTTTTATGCTTCGCCTTTTTGAAATTGCTAGGTGCTTGATTCGCATGACTTCAGCTATCCGCACTGCTATATGGTCCACGTTGTGAAGCTGGATAAGAGAACTGGTCAAAGCTTTCAAAAAAAACCTTCCCTTCGACCCTGAATCTATATTCTGGTCCTCACAGGACATTCATTTTGACATTTGTTAAACATATGCTTAATTTAGTTCATTATATACTAATATAATGCATTTTTAATTGTAATTTATTCCTGTGATCAAAGCTGTATTTTCCTCATCACTCCAGTCTTCAGTATATATGAATGATTTCTGAAGGATCATGTGACAACATGATCCTTCAGAAATCATTCATATATACTGATTTGCTGCTGAAGAAACATTTCTGATTATTGTTGCTTTGGTGTGCTGCTTCATATGTTTTGTGGAAACTGATATTTTATTTTTTTAGGATACCTTGATAGAAAGTTCAAAAGAACAGGATTAAAGAAATCTTTGAATGCCTTTACTGTCACTTTTGGTCAGTGTAAAGCACCCCTGCTAAATAAAAACATTAATTTCTTTATTTAAATCCCAAATGTATATATTTCGTACAGATTTTTAATAAATAAAAATGAAAATCTTTCTATTCAAATTCTAACTCATATTGTTTGTATGATCATGTAAACAGTTAATTAATTTAGACAATAATTTAGGCTTGAGCCTAGACTAAAATGTAAATCTGAACTATATCAGATGTAAGATATTGCACCGACTGATCTTAAAACAAGCATCTTTTTTGTCTTAAAATGCACCCGAGTAATTATTTTTTGAGACATGTTTCTAAAAAATACTTAATCGTCATAATTGAACAATGGCTTAATCCTGGAAACCGGGCCTAGACTCTCCCTCACGTCCCTATCACATATTTCCCCATTAGTCACACAAGTCGATTGGACCACCCAGCGGACAGATGTTTTGTAAAATATTTTGAGCTTCATCAACCTGGATTTGCCCACACAGTTCTTGAGTATACTAGAGTCTGAGTCATGCGATTAGACTAAACCAAGCGCAATCTCACAGAGAGACACAATTCCCTCTTTATCTGCTTGATGGGCTTCTGAAGGACTTGACTCATCTGACTTCAATCTTTCAAAAGAGAAACAGATCTAGAAGATTGCGGAAGGTATCAGGCAGATTTGTGTGGCCTGATGGAAAGTCCAGGTGCGCTCTGGAGACATCTAGAGGTGGAGAGGAGCAGCGCAGCATACCGCTGATGAGAATACAGCAAATTAACACTGTGCTTCATTACAGACACTTTTGCAAGTTGCCAAAATTTCTATGCTGGTGCTTTATAGTGACCACATATTTTCATAGTGCAATAAAAAAAAATGTAAAAAAAAAAGAAAAAAAGTACAAAAGTTTTTGCTACAAGTCTCTTAATGCTCATCAAGTCTGCTTTTATTTAAATTTAAAATCCTGGATTCCCAATTTAATCTGTTTTAAAATGTAATGTATTCTTGTGATTTCTGGATGTACTGGATGCATTCTTACTCCAGTCTTCAGTGTCCTTCAGAAATCAGTGTCAAAAACAGTCGTGCTGCTTAATATTTTTTCAGGATCCTTTGATTAAAAAGAGGTTACTTTTTTTTTAAGTCAGCTCACAAAACTCTTCAAAAGACTTACATCCTCGCAGAATAAATCTATTCATTTTGTATAATAATAATAATAAAAATAATATTAAATGCATACACAAAATGTAACTACATATACCCCCAGTTTCACAGACAAGGCTTAAGCTAGTCCCAGACTAAATTGCATGTTTGAGCTGTCTCAGATATCTTAAAACATGTCAGTGTCATTGTTCTGTGTTAAGATGCACACCTGTAATTTTTTCTTATAAGGCATTTTTGTAAAAGTTTCTTAAATATCTTAATTTAACTAGTTCCTGGCTTAAGCTAAGCCCCGTTTGTGAAACCGGGCCATAAAATCACAAGTATTTTTGACAAATATTTACACAGAAAAAAAACCCCATTAAATTGCAAGTGTGTGTGAGAATTCTTTTTAAACCTATTCAGGATTTAAACCCCAGTACACCAGTTGCAGACACAGGTATGATGTAGGGATGTGGGTTTGTTTGTTGATCATATGATGTGATGTGTTTCGGTCAGAGTTAAGTCACGACATGGTCTGCTATCACAATCAGGGTTGAGGAGATCAGGTGGAAACCTCTTTGGACGAAAATAAATGATATCTGACCAAGATGAAGGCACTGTTCCAGAACCTGGTGAGCCATCATCCTAAAATCAGCTCGAGCGATGCTGGTATTAATGACATGACAAATACTACAAAATGCATGCCAGTTTTTTTTCAACGCAGTTAAATCCAAGTTGTTAAGCAAATTGTATAATAGATAGGATAAACCCAATAATAATATAAATCAATTAAAAAAAAATTAAAATTTAATGTTTACATAAATTAATAATTTAATATATGACATCACATATTATTTACAGAGACCTTAGTGTCAGAAACTAATGTGACATTTTCAGTAAAAAATACAATAATAAAATAAAATAAATATTTATTAAATAAAAAGTAATAATTTAATTTGCATCTATTTGAATTTTTGCAGATGTATATTAACACAACAAAAAACAACATACCAATGGCAAATATGATTATTATCATTAAGTAAAACGGAACATTTTGTTACTTAAAATAAAAATAAGTGTAAAATAATAAAATAAAATATATATAAATGGCAAAATAAGTTTACAAGGCATCATTTTTGTTTAGCTTAGTGAAATTAATTAAAAACTAATAAAATACATAAAGACATACAAATTAAATCAAATGTAGGCATGATTAAAAAATGACAAAAACAGAAACATTTAACAAATATAAATGTGAAAATGTTCTAAATATTAAGAATTACTTAGACACAATGAATCAGCTCTTATATAGCTCATAGGATCTCAAACGAGCCTCTAATTCAAAGAAAGCCTGCTGTGTTGGACGTGTAGAGCTGTTTTGTGGTGATATGGAGTAGCTGTGAGGGTAATTGCTGAAGATATGAGCTCATCAGATTATCTGTGCTGATTGCTCTGGTAATCAGCTCGTGTAAGTATGTTCTCATGAGCTGTCGGCCTACCTGCAGGATGAGGCCCTTCGGCCTGCACAGATCATACTGGCATCAAATAAATATAATCCCATGACATCACTCCACCTAAAACATGTTGGTCAGCAAACCAACACGTCTCTCAAGACCTTGAACTACTAGATACGAAAGCAGCTATGACGGGTTAGCCATAACGCTAACTGCCAAAGCCGCCATTGCATTAAACTGCACATAATTGTTTTCAAAACCACGTCCTTCAAGGATATGATAGCCAATCAGATATCAGTAAACCCTGAGGTGATTATCCAAGCAGCTTCAGCATTTCAACCCAACTACACCATTTACCATTTATTTCATCATACAAAAGAATAAGTGCTATATGACAAATTAACACATAAAATGCAATCACAAAGAAGTACTATATTATATATGACTTTTATTTTTCTCGATTTTTGCCAATATAGTTTTTAATTTTTTTGTACTTTTTTCATTTTAACCTAAAATGCAAAAAGATAAAATGTTAATAATTTTGTTTATTTATATATATATTTGCTATTTTTAATCATTTGCACTTTACATTTTTATTATTTAAATTGTATAATGGTGTAATTTAATTTTACATTTTACTGCTAGTTATTTTAGTATGTATATTATTTTTTACATTCTTTGTTCCTTCAGTTAATGTTCAGTTAATTTTTGTATGTATGCAGTGAGGTCAATAAGTATTTGATCACCCTGTGATTTTGCAAGTTCTCTTACTTAGAAATCATGGAGGGGTCT
>JAUMHR010000084.1:14207614-14218284 GCA_032361145.1 Enteromius fasciolatus
TTTTTCTTTTTTAATAAATCTGCAAAAATGTCAACAATTCTGTATTTTTCTGTCAATATGGGGTGCTGTGTGTACATGAATGAGGAAAAAAAGAACTTTTTTTCCTGATTTCTGATTTTAGCAAAAGGCTGCAAAATAACAAAGAGTGAAAAATTCAAGGGGGTCTGAATACTTTCCGTACCCACTGTATATCTTAAGTATAAGTATAATGCATACTCAAGTACATTTGTGAATGTTTACAAACACCAATAACAAAAGAGATTTTTTGGGGACTTTTTAAGTCTCTTCTGCTCACCAATTTATTTGATGAAAAACGAATTAAAACATTAATGTTGTGAAAAGTCATTAAAATCCAAAATAACTATTTTCTATGTGAATAATATATTGTAAAATGTAATTTATTCCTGTGATCTGTATTTTCAGCATCATTACACCAGTCCTCAGTGTCACATGATCCTTCATAAATCAATCAAATACAATGATATTCTGCTTTAAAAAACATGTCTGATTAATATCAGTGTTGAAAATAGTCATGCTGCTTCATTTATTTGAAACAGAAATCATGTAGCATTATAAATGCTCATCTTGGTCAATTTATCGCTGAATAAAAGACTGAACTTTTAAAAGGTAAAAATATGTGACCATATCCCGATGACTAGGTTTTAAAACGGAGCCCAGATGCTAAAAAAAAATGAATGTATGGAGAGAGTCGGAAAAACACAGACGACAGCACTGCCTGGAGAAATGTGAATGCCAGCCATTGTTAGCGCCAAAGTTTTCAAGTCATTCAGCATATTTGAGACACTGTGCCTCTCTGAGGTGAGGTAATCACAAACACACCTCTCTGTGGCTCTGTGTGAGAAACAACGCAACCAAGAGGGCGATGGCTTCGGCCAACACCTAGAAAAGCAGTGTTTGCCCAGGAATGCCACTGCGCCTGATGGATCTGCTGCACATTCCTGCTGCTCACTCTGCCCCTTTTGGCTTCAGGTTGGCTTTGACTATGACTAGCATGCAAACAGGTGAAATCAGATCGGTTTGATGTGCCAGCTGACCTCAATGAAGCTTTGAAATAGCAAGTAATGAAGTGAACACAAGCTATTGTTTTTAAAAAGTGAATGTCTTCATGTTTTCTCTGTTTATTTGAGGGAGTGGCGGCTTAAAATACACCTAGAACAGGAACCAGGACACCCATGTCAAAGTGAAGCCACCGGATTTGTTTAATTTAAGTTTGAGATTTGCCATAAAAAAACAAATAAATGTAACAACAGTGAGATACGCTGGAGAATGTGAAGCTAAGAAATGTTCAGTGATCATATAAAATAGACATGAGAAGAAATTAATTATAAATATTTTATATAATATTTATTTAATATTTTATTTAAAGTTTATTTTTTTCAAGTAGCAAATATTTGTACATTAGTTATGGGTTTAGCTAACCACAATAACCCTCATTTCAATTACGTAAGGAAACGTATTCATTTTACTGAATATTGTTGTGTTTTATGTATTATGTATTAAGTAGAACCAAATTTCAGCATTTGTGTACTTTAAAAACATGCCAGAGAATCTGAAATTGACCAAAGGTAAATGTTCTTGCATTACTTACGTTAACATGTACATTCAGAAAATTCAAAGGTGTACTGAAAATATTTTATATTACACTGCTCTCTGGAAAAATTTATTTTGACTGGACAACAGCAGCATTCCTTGCTTGTATATTTTAGTGTAATGATGCTGACCAGTATAACTGACCATCGTCACAGACAACTGCACTGGTTACACAAACTTCATTAAGCACAAAGTGGCAAAAATGTGAAATATTTGGCCACTCATCCGCTACTCCTGGCAAATCATTTACCAAGAATAAACACACATAGTCCACGTCCACCTGCAAAGTACACATTAAAGCAGCAAACCTCTCTGTTTGAATAGTCAGTATATCTATAGGCCTGCATCGCTCATACACAACACCCATATTCACGTATGAACACTTCGCCCAGAAAGATTTACGACCAGCCCTTGGCTGTGTAGGTGTCAAGTGCACTGAACACTAAATAAAACCACAAAAAAACATGCCATTAGCTTCAAACGAATTACACTTGTCACAAAAATAACTTTTGATGGTCATTGTGTTTTTGCAATATCATTCTTGAAAATCTGTTATTTTGTAGCAATTTCAATTTGTAAATAATATTTGAATATATATATATATATATATATATATATGTATTGGCCAAATGGCCTTTGAATCATGAATACTGCTGCTGGTTTTCAATCAAAAAGACCTAAAAGGAATTATTATAAAACACTATATTAAATCAAAATGTTAAATTCTAACTACATTTAATTATGAAAAGTAGCGAATACATAATATTAAGTCTTAAAAGAGTATGTGAACAGGGACTTAACATCTATCAAACAAACCCCTGCCATGATAGCAGACATGGAAAAACTGACATACAGTACAGGTAACCTGTTACGCCACAATATTCTGTTTACTTCAGGATTTCAGCCGTGTTATGCGATTTTTGACGCGCATGAAACAGCATGTCGTTACAAGAGTCTGAAAATCGCGTCAAAGATCCATCAAAAGGCAGATAAAGTCTTACCTGTCCGTCAGGAATCGCAATCGCTCACCTGCGCGACTTTCAGCTCTAAACTAAAACACAGTGTGTGTGAGTATATTCACCAGAGGAGAATGCACCAATCACAGCATGCGTTACACACAGAGCCGCAGCTGATTGGCTGAACACCGGAGACAGACTGTAATCAACAGATTACAGTAAACACTGCAGTTCAGAATGAAATAGTAGAGTATGTACCAGTATGTAGGCCTATAACATTATGTAAAACAATATGTAGCATGCCACAGCATTGTTGTCACTTAAACTAATCAGGTTTAATGTTTATTTCAATTAATAACAGCTGTCATAGGCAAAATAAAAAGTTATCTCATCTTAAAGTGAGTGTATGCCTTATTATATTTAGTATTATGAATTTGTCAGAGAACAAACCACCCTTTCTAAACAAAACGTCCACTGGTTATATAGGGAAAAAAACATGAATGATAAATGTAATCTATAAATCAAGCTTCTATCATCTGTTCATCTGCTTCTATCACTTAGCCAGGGCCGGATTAAGATGGCCAGGGGCACCTAGGCTACAGGTTGCTGCCATAAACTAGTCTTCCCCAAGCCATCCTAGGTGCAGGGTACAAAGGGGCTAAAGGCGCCTTTGATGTTATTTTCATCTAAAGGTGGCACAAAAACACTTCTTCTCAAGATGCATGTGTTTATTTGTCTGATCTTTGACGATCGAGCGCTGCAGTGCAAAGTTGATTCTGTGCTTACTTGATGTAATATTTTGTTTTTTAAAATGTTGTAGATTTAAGTAACATGATAATCGCAAAGCTGATGTCTATATTTTGAGACATAAGTCTTATGATTTTCAAGATAATTAAAGCAACAATTTTTAAATAACTAAAGAATATGTAAAAGTATGGTATTTGGGTTAAAAAGCGCCCCTGCTGTTGGGGCTAAAGGCATCTTTATTAACATGATAATTAATAGAAGGCTGACCTTTCCGTTTTTTTTTGACATGACAGTGTTAGATTCAGATAGTAAATATATGTTGGGTGTCCATATTAGAAATAATCACCATGTTTAGACATAACTTATAATAAGCAATACTTGTGGATAAATCTGATTTATGGAGCTGTTACCAGCATTAACAAGTTTGGAAGAGCCAGGATCATTTTTTTAAAAACTCAGACTATGGCTTGGGGGGGTGTAAAATATGGGGTAATTTTCATTTTTGGTGAACTATTCCTTTAATTACTCACCATCATGTCGTTCCAAACCCCTTTATCTTCAGAACACAATATTGTTTAAATTTAATGATCAGATATATATATATTTCTTTTCTTTTTTTTGAAATGCGAGAGCTCTCTGAACCTCAGCAAGGATATTACCTCGATCAAGGTCTGGAAATGTAGCAAGGGCTTCGGTAAAACAGTCCATGTGCCATCAGTGGTTTAAATGTAATGTTACAAAGCTACGAGAATATTTTTCATGCACAAAGAAAACAAAAGTAATGGCTTTATTTAACAATTTTTCCCCTTGGTTAACATTTGTATAACCACAGTGTTACAACAAATACCACAGTTGAATTATTAACCATGTGTTTTTCAAATAAAGACTTTAGATTACATGAAACTGAGGTCAAATGTTAGAAGACCAGATGACTTCTCTAACACCCTCAGTTGTCAAACTCATGATTCATGTTTAATCACGTTTTTGTAGAATAAAATGGATTTCATTTCATTCCACTGAACTACTTTTCTTTGAGGGCATTGGTACATGGGTCAGGTATTTAGCATTTTCCCCTTTTAGCAGAAACAAACAAAAGTAAAGCTCTGAGAAATGAGCTCATGTCTTCTGTTTACCGATAACATTCCACCTGGTCATTCATTGACTTAGTTATGGTTATAAAGTTTATGGTATGTAATCAATGTAAACCTGCCTGAGTTCTGGGTGTATTCAGTATTCAGGTTATATCAGACAGAAACAGTTCTTGGTTGGTGCTTCGCTGAAATTAATTTGCTGGAAATAAACATTAAACAATCTGTAATGCTTTGACTGTATTGATCATGTTATCGTTTCACCCTTATATTGTGTTCCGGTCATTTTGACCCCAGGGAGGATTTTATTTTTTCCCCAAAAATGTCATTTAATGTCATCACAGTGGACTAAAACCTAGAATTTGCCGACCTGGGCTTATTGGAATTATGTGCCTCTTCATACATTTCTGCAAAACTGAGAAAACATACCTATACTGTAGATACAGACAGTAAAACTCCCACAAAATTTAGCACTACTTTTTAAAAAATATTTTTGCATTTGTAGTTTTAGGTTTGAGTTTGGTGTAGGGGATATTTCCAACATGATAGAGCATTAATCTTTAGCGACCCTCACTGGAGATTTGAATTCTGAAGCAGCATTAGAATCTCAAGTAGCATTATAAAAATTGCAATATGTATCTGTACACCAACCTAATACAAAAGTGACACGGTTACATAAATGCGTGTTTTAGCACCACTCTGGAGATTTCACTTGCACTTGAGAAACATGCAGTAAGGCACGTAATTATGTATGTAGAGGCACATATTTCCAATGAGCCAGGGTTGAAATTTGCTCAGAAGTGAATGTTTGTTTATTTGTGTAAATTCCCCGCCTTCTTACACATGTAGTGTTCCTAGTCAAAATTGACCAGCATACAAAAATTGCTTATACATTTCTCATTATGCAATTTTTTTAACATTTATTTATTTTCTTTGAACTAAATCTTGGATTCAGTCTTTTCGGCAACATGTTTTCTTTCAGTCAGACCAGGTTTTGTATTTATGTCCGCCTCATTGATCTGAGCTTATCATCCTCAGTTTTTGAATGACAATTGACAAAATTATCCACAAATATTTAAAAATGATGTGCATAAGCCGAGATCAATAAGAGGGAGATCAAAGATGCTACAGTCCTGACCTCACTCTCTGTTTGATCTGTTTGAATCACAGATAAAAGGAGAGGACAAGATCAGACAATTAAAAGGGTGGTACCCTTTAAAAGTCTTTTGGTACTATTGAAAAAAACTGGAAGCTCATATGGAAAATATTATTAATGACATAAAATCTGCATTCAAATCTGATTCAATAATGAACCAATAAACCATCCTGTGTTATAAAAATATGAATATAAATCACAAACTGCAAATAAAATCATGTTTAACAATTTACTGCTGGTGTGTTTGGATTGAGTTTGTCCAGGATCACACTGTTTTGCTGTGTTTTCATTGAGCACATCTCTTGTTAGACCGGTCCTAACATGATTAACCCCAGCACTTTTCTCTTACAATTTCAAGGGCAAAGATTAGCCTGATTTAACTTCTCTCAATCCACTCTTACCAACTGTGGCTTAATCCCACCCAGCGCCTGCTAAAACTACAGCTATTGTTTATTCTTTCATCAACACATGAACTTAATATACTCACCTGTAGATTCACAAATATCAGTTTCATCAGAATGGGTTTCTAGTAAGTCACAGTCGAGGAGAATCATTAGATTCATTAGAAATGCACCAAGATTCTTTAAACACCACCCCATCCATGACGAATGCAGGTGAGAGATTTCAGTTCACCTATTCATGGGTTCTTGAATCAGCTGCCTTTGAGACAGATGGGTAAAAATCATATTTTAAGCCATCAAGTCCTTTTAGTCCATGAGCCCAACAGGGACATCTAGAGGAGAAAAATGAAAGAACAAAATTAAAGCAGCATAAAGAATATCTTAGTAAATCATTGTTTAAAAATATTAGATTAGACATTTCCAGCATCTGCACAGGCAGATTTTTTTCTAAACTGACCTATTTTTACCTAAACTTCAAAAATGTTTTAAAGTAGGCTGATAGTGTGATATTAATAATTTACAATTTTGCATAACGTAAAACTACAAATATATATAATAAATATTAAACATCATATTTCTAGAATATTTTGTCACAAATAACAATTAGTTTAGACAATTCTTTAGATTAACAATTATCATGTGAACATTTTACCAGATCCTTACACAACTTTAAATTATTTAGACACTTAAAGGGATAGTTCCCCCAAAAACGAAAATTCTGTTTTAGCCATACGTCATTCCAAACCTGTAAGACCTTCATTTGTCTTCAGAACACAAATTAATTATTTTAAATTAATTCTGAGTGCTCTTTGACCCTCCCATAGACAGCAATGTAATTCCAACGATCAAGGACGCTCTGTGGCTCTTATTCGGCACTATGAAGGATTCTTATCTCCTGTCTTGAGGAGGTGGTTGGCATTCAGGGTTCTGCTCTCAAATTGATTTAGATCATCAAATAGGATTTTTTTGTCAACACTGGTTAAATTTTTCCATCCTCTGTATCACTGACATGCGGGGGTTCCTCAAGGCTCTTTTCACAGCCCAATTTATTCTTGTTACATATTTGACCTTTATGATCGATTTTTCATAATTATGGAATTGCTTTCCATTTTTATGCTGTAATACACAAATCTATTCGGCCTTTAAGAACAAAGATGGAAATGCCCTTGGTTCTCTTATGAAATGTTTAATTGAAGTTAAGATCTGGTTGTTGTCAGTTTTTGTAAAACAGTGCTTGTCTGATTTGAAGATCCTGCACTTCCAGATCTGTTCAATTTGGATGAGCCAACCATTTATTTTGAACCTTTTTTGTCATATAGGAGTTAATAATCTGAAATTTGATAAACAGATTAAATTCTGCTTTCAGTCATGACTGTTGGCAAAGGTTAAGTCGTTTCTTTCTTTTAGTGATCTTGAGAAGGCATCTCATGTGTTTATCATGGTGAGACTATTGCAATTCCTTGTGTGTGGGTGTCTGCCAAACCACTTGAGACAGATAGCAATTAATTCAAAATGCATCTGCGAGACTTACTTGTAGCATATTTCCTATTCTGTCTTCAATCAGCTGGTTGCTAGTCAAGCTTAGTTGTTCTTTTTAGTCATTAAGTTTTGTTTATTTGTCGGATCTTTTACAAGTGTATAAGCTCTTTAGGTCTTTAAGATCTTCTGATCAATCAGTTTTAATTGTACAGAAGACTAAGTCAAGGGGCGATCATGTTGCTGCTTCAAAGCATTGGAATGGACTTTCACCTCGTATTAGACATGCTCCACCTGAAGTGTCATCTTTCCTTAGTGTTTGAGTGTTGAGGTATTGTTTTTGTTGTTTTAGCTGTTGTGTATTTTGGTATGGATGGTGATTTTAAACTTTAAAAGTTGATTTTGTACAGCACTTTTGGTATTAAAATGCGCTATATAAACTGACTAACTAATTAACAAGTAAATGCATTTTGTTTGGAAAATTTGACATTCTCACAAATGTGGACATTTAACATGCAGTGTACACTAAGTGTTCAAACTCTTCATATCCTTGTTTTTAATAGCAAATTTGTTTGCCATATTAGAATATATATATATATATATATATATATATACACACACACACACACACACACACAGCATATACAGAATACAGTAAAAAACACATAAAAATCTAATGAAACAGAAATATATTTTACAATAGAATATATATTGGATATTTAAAATTCAAAACATTGTACTTTGTTTGTACCGGTCATGCCAGTTTTTTAACAACTAAAAAACATTTCAGGCCTACATACATAACTAAGTCAAATATTACATCAAAATGTTGTTTTGGTCAGATGTTTCGACCAATTCTATTTTTCATCAGGACATTCTGTTGTTGCTGTGAAGTAAATCTGAACTGCATGCTGCCGAAGGGTGGATATTCAGGCCAGCCAGCTGCTGAAATCACAGAGGCCCAAGCTGTATAAAATTCCAAGAGAGACGTCCACCGCCCCTCCCAACACATCTGGAACAGCTCTCAGATGTTTCTTCACTTACAGCAAAGGCAGGGTCAGCGGTGATGACAAACATTAGATTCACAATAACAATAGCCCTGTAACACAGTTTGAGTATAAATACATTATAATGTGTTAAGTAAAGGGAATTACAGTAAATAAAAGTTAAATAATTTTTAACAGCAGGCAATAGCATGTGAAGTCACCTGACATGAAATGCACATTAGTGCATGACATCACTTAACATTATGTGAAGTCGTTTAAAGACATAATTATGTAATATATGATTCAGGAGTGAGGGAAGCTGGGTAAAACGCTCTCCACCCATGAGAATCACTTTTTTTTAAAGACGTCTTGCTCTGACATGGTTTAGTAAACAAATCAGATGTACTTCATGTCGGGGCGATTATGTTATTAATGGGAACTTATTCTAGTTTGATTTGAAAGAAGAAAAAAAAATACTAGAAATATTGTTTAAGTTTTTACAATTTATAATAATAATTATCTTACTTTTTCAATTTTTTCTCCTTTTTGACTTTTTAAAAAGTAGGCTAAAACAATGATTTAAAAAATAATTGTAAAATTTCACCTTATTAGAGAGAACATAAAGTGAAAATAATTGTAAATATATTATAATTCCGAGTATAATTTTATATTACAATTAACTTGAACACTTAAAATATAAATGAAAATAAAATAGCTTTTCATGATTTAATTAGAAAAAATTACATTTGATATATATAAATATATTGCATTTTTATTTAAATAAAAGCAATATCAGTGTCAATGTAAATATATAAACTGCATATATTACTATTCATTAGTGTTTCATCTATATGCATACAAACATATAAAAATTTAATTTATAATAAAATAATAGAGAGATTAAAATAATATAAAATGTAGGTAACATAAAACTTAAATTCATAATTAAATTTTTCTTATATTCTAATTATTTCTTTTTTATTTCATCTAGTTTTTATTATTATTATCATTATTTTATTATATTTGTAAAACAAAAAAAACACATTACTATATGTAATACTTAGCATTAATTCACCATTTATTAAACAAACAACTGATACAGACTGTAGTCCTTTGAACATTAAACTCATCAATCCATTTCAAACATGATCTCAGGGTCTCTCAAGATCCACTTGAGACTGGAAAAGCTTGAATGGATGAGCAAACACATGGAAGAGTGATATATATCAGGAAACACAAAGCAGAGGTTCAGCTGTGGTTTGGACAAACTTTGCTCAGATGAATTGTTTGTTTTCTCATCTCTAAGCATCTCTGTCCATTAAACGAATCAACCATCATTGCATATATATACATGTGTGTGTGTTTGTGATGTCACTAGATTGGCAATGTGCTGATTTAACAGATCTTTAACCACAAATTCACATCACAGCAGTTTTGTTCCCATCATTTGGAGATGTTTAATAATTAAATTTTCACTTACAGTTGAATGACAAGTGAAATTATTTTTAAAACAGAAAAACAGGTTTAGAACCCAAACAGATGAAAACAGGGGGGTTTTGGTGTATTTTGGAAGAGTGCTGAAGGACGTCATTGGCTGTGAGCAGCACACATGTGCAGTGTTATGGTGTTTGGAATCCGGAGTTGCTATGCCTGTACATCTGGCTCCTGGAAATCACAATCTGAACAGCGAAAGTCTGTCCACACCCTAACCAACACCCTACGACAGAGAGAAACACACCACTTACATACAAGTGAATTTCTGATTAAAGAAGGATTTTGTTTAGTTTAGATGCAGATCTGTCAGCTCATTCACACAAGACATATTATATAATCATACAGCAGACTGACAGGTACTGTATTTAAATTTCTGTAGTTCCCTGACATGTACATGCTAGTTATTCAAAGAACAATAGAAGATGCACATCTGTGTGTCATTAACCAGGTTTCCATTCAAAGTTAACTTATGAGCACAAATATGGCATAGAACATTTGCAAATAATCATCATTTTCTTTAAATGATTTAAAGATTCGAAATCATCACTGCAACCCAGTCTCATATAAAAACGTACCCTGACTACATTTGTCCGAAGTGCAAAACGTAGAGGGGTTACAATAACGGCCCTTGAATTGTATGACTGTTCCGTTTTTTGTCACGGTTTGAATTGTATGACTGTTTAGCCTCCCAACTGAATTCATTTGATATAAAATGTATACTTTCATTGTAGCACCTAGCCCCACCTTTACCCTAA
>JAUMHR010000084.1:14243857-14255525 GCA_032361145.1 Enteromius fasciolatus
GAGGCGGGTAAACGAAATTAGGAATAATTAATCGGCTAGTGGGCGATAATACTAATGAGCGTCAATGGGTACCGGCTCTGCTGACACTCAGCGTGCTTTTCCCGAAACTATGTTAAAACATCCCTTATCGATCTGCCTTGCGTACATACTTCTAAATCACCTTCAGAGGTGCAATCCGTAGTGTCCTGTATTAACCAAATCATGACAGTCAACCACATGAGTAGCTAATCAAATCGCATGTGATGTGAATAAATGCAAATATTGCATAAACACCCAGTGAAGACCGGTTTCCCTTATGACAGATGATTGCGCCCGTGCCCGCTTTGTTCCGAGAGTGATATACTGCCTCTTAAACTATAGCTTCGAATGAAGATGTCAGCCAGAGTAAGGACTCTTTCATAACAGAGCCAATGCTCAAAATGCACCAGACACTTCGGTATACGCATTACCAGCACTTTTATTGTTTAATCATTAGCGCTCTACAGTCAGAACGTCAGTATCAGGGTAATTAGAAATGACACTGTGACCGAGCGTTCGTGCTGGGTTCGCCTAAACACTTGGAACTAGGAAAACAATAACGTAAGTCCATAGACTCTTTCCAACTTTTTATTCATCTCATCCAACACGCTGAACTTTAACAACAAGCTCCTGACACTCCCCTCCAGCCTCCAGTGCGCCTGCGCCAGCGCTTGCCCGTCTACGGCAAGCCCCGAAGGGATAAATGCATTACCCACACACATGCGCATATAACAAGTGCCTGTGCATAACATTAGCACCATATAATAACTTTAAATTAAGTCTGTTACAACACTATAAAAATCAGACTACCCAGGAGGAGACACTGTCAGTCAGTACTGACAGGCAAAGGCACCACGAATTACAAATCACGAATCACGTAAATGCAAGCAGAGTCTGTCTAACACATAAATTGGGGAAAATGTTTTCGATTTTAATCCCATTTCTTGCATTTACGTGGGATTCTTTTTTTAATGTTTAGGGACTATGGTGATAGAAAATCCAGAAAATAATGAAGTTAATTATAATGATAAATTCTGCCAAAAATAATAGTATCTTATACTACGATCACAAAGATTTAAGAGAATTGTTTTATAAAGTCAAAAATATGTGTGAATAAAATAAGTAACGTGAGACATAATTTTTTTTATTTGAAACTAACTAATGTACCTCAAAATGCATAAACAAGCACCATTACTGAATGAACAAATTAAGGGACTACTGTCCCTGTCTTACTCTCTGTTCTGAAGCAGCTCCACCTCATCTTTACTCTAATATGAAAACGAGTTCATATTGAGTCAAACATTAAACTAGCATCCAGAGCCTTGTCCGTGCTCTGATCACGCAGATCTGATCATATCAGGCCTCCATCCAAGGACTTTTTACGGAAACATATTTAGCGCTTCAAAATTACAATGAGTTAGCTCTCAAACATACATTTCTTAATTTGTTGTTGCTTTAATACGTTGACATTTATAATGTATAAATTTTGTTCTGAAGATGAAAGTTGTCGAGTATTGGTTCTCTGTCCATGCGAATCACTTCTGTTTATATAAACTTAATCCCTGAAAATGATATTAACAATTTTTTTTATTAATTTTTCATGGGTCACAGCCATGTGACGTATCAATTCAAGTTTAAAGTTCCTATTTCCAATGCAGTCTAATAAGTTCATCAGGAAAAAGAATTGAGAACCCCAGCCCACCTGGAATATCAATTGGCCCGTCCTGCATCTCCTATCTGGAGCCAGGCCTGCTTGGTGAGCAGGAGGCTTTCACTAATTGCCAACTAAATAATGTAACTGAATAATTTTTAAACTACTATTACTAATAATAATAATCATTATTATTAACACTTTCATTTGCGTCTGATAAAGGACTAAATGTAATGTAATGTAATATAACTGAATCAAAATTATGTATTTATTGAGAAGTATGTCAATATCTTTTTATTGTTGTTGTTTGTTTTCTCATTTATCAGCTGAATTGCTTAACTGAACATCAGAAACATCAAATCAACCTCCTGAAGAGCATAAATAGTTGCCATGGTAATAAGACGATCTAATCACAGCAGCTCTCAAACACTTCCTGTCCTTACTGATTAGAGCATGTGGCATGAAAAAATACACTTCCTTTCCAGCATGCTCAAGAGTTTTGTGTTTACCTGCTCATTGTCTAAAAATCCCCTGACATTCAAACATTTCATGGCATTTTAAAAGCGTCCAGATAAAACCAGACACTATTAAAAATAAAAACTAATGTCCAGTGTCCAGCATTTGTCAATTTTCTATAGCCGTGCAGATTATTTCCCCATTCATACGTAGATCTTAAAGGGTCATATGATTTCATGTTTTCCTTTCCGCACGTATCTTCGCGGATTTCGGCCCGCACCCGCGGATCCAACTCCCTGGCTCCCGTTTGGCCATTAGGCACGGTCCGCCCCCAAGATCGCGCTGTACCACCGAGCCGCAGGATGCGGTTTCGTTTTCGCGGCACGGACCATCGCGCCAAATTCCCACCTTCCCGAATTTCCCACAAGCGCATCAACTGGACATCACTGGACGAGGTGAGGAAGATCGCGTCTATATTCGAGCTGGCTTTCAAAATGGCGGCCAAAGAAGCGGACGCCAATTCAACCTCGGTGATGCCAGCACCGCCGAAATCCCTCGCAGTTCCACCAGTACAGGCGCTGGTATCGTGTAAAACCCCCCCAACTTCACCTCCTCTCCACACTCAAAAAAAATACGGCAAGCCATTTAAGCCACGAACATTTAGATCAGGTGAGCCATATTCTGCTGCTTCTGTTCAATCAGTGCCGGTAGTGCACCCTGGAGAGCTGCTTTCTGTTAATCCGGTTTCAGATCCACAAATAACGGGTCCCAGCCCATTTCACTGTCGGTCCCTAAGAGACTCAGTGAGAGGGGCTGAGTGATGCTCAACCAGTCACCAAAAGACAGCTAGGGGACCTATCTACCACACCGGTGGTTCCCGAGACGCCCGTAGAGGACGCTGGCACCATCACTCAGCGAGAGGGGCTGAGTGATGTTCAGCTGGGTACAGGGCTGCAGCTAGGAGAGCTGCCTGCCATTTCTGCAATCCCCGTTTTGCCCGTAGAAGGCTCTTATGTCATCACCCAACGAGAGGGGCTGAGTGATGATCAGTGGCGCACAGGGCTACAGCTAGGAGGGCTGTTGGCCATCCCAGCGGTTCTTGATCCTCTCGCAGGGGGCGTTGATTTTGCACCACGGCCCGAGGGGTCGTGTGCAGCCCAGTCTATCCCAGTTACGCAGCCTGCAAAGCTGCTGAAGGCCCTCAACTTGTCAAGCCTGTCAGAAACGGGTACTTGCCCCGTAGCACGATATCAGGGGTCGTGTTGAGTCCAGTCAGTCCTGGTTCCACAGCCAGTCGTGTTATCTGAGGCCTGTGACCCTGACTCATGGTGGCCGGATCCGCCAGACCTAGTCTGTGATCCTGATTTTGAATGGCCGGATCCGCCTGACCCTGTCTGTAATCCCGATCCTGATTGGCCGGATCCGCCAGACCCGGTCTGTGATCCTCAGTCCCCTAATTCACCCGCACTCCACGAAGAAGCCCCATGGCCAGAACCTCTGGAAATTGTGTGTGACTCGGAGACTCCATCGGGTCCGCCAGAGGCTGCACTACCTCTGGAGATGTCGGTTCCGGACGTAGAGTCCCCAGAGGCCCCACTGGTGGCTGCTCAACCCAAGGAGGTCTCTGAGTCGTGGTTCACCCGGTCATGGAGGTCGTATTCAAAGCCTAGTAGGTCTCGAAGGGCGTATCCATTCCCTGTCTGGTCTTGTAGGGCATATTCACCTTCTAGCCGGTCTAGAAGGGTGTCATCTCTGACTGTTGGTTCACCGTCAGTAGGGACCTCGAAGGCACAAATGCTGCCTAGTCGGTCAAAAAGGGCGCAGTCACAGCCCAGACGGTCTCGAGGGGCACATTGACTGACTGATTGGTTTTCGAGGGCGCAATGTCAGTCTGGTGGCCCCAAGAAGGCTCTGTCGCTGTCTGGCCGAACCAAAAGGGCTCTGCCGCCATCCGCTCCGCCCTGGAAGATGGCCTTGCTGTCTGTTTCGCCCAGGTGGGCGTTCCCGCCACCTGATCCGCCCTGGAAGGCGTTCCCGCTGTCAGCACCGCCCGGAAGGAGGTCTCCGCCACCTGCTCCGCCCGGTGGGTCTCTCCGCCGCCTGCTCCGCCCCGGTGGGCCTCTCAGCTGTCTGCTCCGCCCTGGAAGGCGCTCTTGCCGTCTGGTCTGCCCCGATGGTCATCTCCGCCGCCTGCTCCGCCCTGGAGAGCTCTCAAACTCTCTGGTCAGTCCTGGAGGGCAAGGTCGCTGCCTGAAAGGCCCAGGTGGTCTGCTCCGCCATCTGCACCGCCCTGGAGAGCACATAAACTGTCAGGTCGGCTCAGGAGAGCATTACCGGTCCCCAGTAAGCCCAGCTCCTCCGTCTGATCCGCCTTGGAGGACGGTTCTCCTGTCAGCTCCGCACAGGTGGAAGTCTCCGCCGCCTGCTCCGCCATGGAGGGTGTTCCCGCCAGCTGGCATTCCCGCCATCCCACCCCCTTTGTGTGAGCTTTTCCACCACCTAGCTACCTCCCTCCTGTATGAGTCTTTTGCGCGTCTGGAAGCCACGCCTTTGAGGGGGGGCTATGTCACGCCGTAGGCGTTGCCTTGTGCCTGTGTTTTGGCTTATGTCTAGTTCCATGTGCTCGTTTACCTTTTGTATCTCCATGTTGTCCCTTGTTTGTGACTCCACCCAGCTCATTAGTATTCACTCCCTGCCAGCAGTGTGTGTCCAGGTGTTCACCTTTATCCTTGATTGTGTCTTGTATTTAAACCATATCAATTGGAATGTTCAGTGTCTGTCGTTAATGTTCATGTTTGTTGCTGCTCCCATTCGAGTCCTTGTCCTCCGCTGAAGAGCGATCGCGGCGGCTCCACTCGTGACACCCCCCAGTTTCCTTCTTTCCCAGCTATTATTCTCGTTGTAGTGTTGCTGCAGGTGCCATGTTCTGGAGAAGCTGTGTGCCGTTGTGAAAGTAAAACTACTTACTTTGTGCTTTGGTTAATGGTATCATGTTGCCAAAAAGCAATTAAAAAGCAGCCATGTATTCTGCCAATAAATAAATTAAAGCCATCAGAGTGCAGCTAGTACCTGCAGCAGCGGAAGAACTGCAAGTGCAGATGTGCACTCAGGTTATTTATTATGTATATATAAATACACTAAGTTATTTCTTTTAAATATTTACATGTATACACATTTATATTATATTTTACATTACATTACACACACACACACACATATATATTTTATTTATTTTTTTTTTTTAAATATATACATGTATGCATTTGTGTGCATATATATTACACAAATATTCTGTAAACAAAAACTTATATTTTAGATGCGACTAATTGTAATTAATCCCTTGACAGCACTAATATATATATATATATATATATGTAATAAATTTGGTAACATAAAAAAAATTGTAAATGATAATAATTAATGTCAAAACAAGGCACAGCGGTGACCTTTCACCCCTGTAAACATTACACTGTCACAGTCTGTCAGTCAGTCAGGTGTTCAGTAGCAGCTCAGCACAGACTCACAGCATGCAGGATTTAATCAGACGAGTTTATACAAGCCAATGGTGAAAAACAAACACTGGGAAGTTTGACGAATATCTCCTGTGACATGTTTATGAGAATTCAAGCCAACCTTAAACCCAACAGCAATTTTAAAATAACTTTTTTAAACATGACACCAAGTTAAATTAAAAAATTAAATTAAAATTAATTATGGCTTAACACAGCAAAACGGACAATAATCAAGACAGACATATTTATTTTTAATTTAAAAAATTGTAATTGTGACATAAAAAGTCTAAATCATGAGACACCAAGTTACAATAAAGAAACAGATGCCTAAAAGAAATTAAGAATTAGGATACAAACAGTAGAAATGAAAAAGAAAAAAGTTGAAATTGTGACAGCCGTACGCTATTGAGGTAAAAAGCTGAATTGCTGAATCAAAAAGATATTATAAAAAAGCAGCAATTAGAGATAAAAAAGTAGAAATTAGGTAAATTATATAAACACTCACATTTACCAAAAAAAAAAAGATAAAAAGCAATACTATGATATTAAAAAATAAATATAAATATATAAAGTAAAAATTATTATATATGAAGACATAATTATGATTCAAGAAGTCAGATAAAACAAACAAAATTATGGTAGTCCTAATGATATAAGAAAAAAGAGGGAAATAATGACATTTGAATTCATAATTATAAGATTTAAAAAAAGCCAAATGAAAATTGGAACTATAGATAAACAGTCAAAAGTGTGATAGTTATTGAGAATTGAAAAGTAGAAATTATGACATGTCATAATTATCAGAAAAGAAGTCAAAAATTTGAAATAAACGGTCAAAATAACGATAGAATTACACACAAGAAAAAAAATAGTGATTGTGACAAACTGAAATTAGGAGAGTAAAAAGTCTAAGTCAAATTATGATAGTAACAGTAAAGCAAAACCTCACAATACACAACAATCAAGACATTTTTTTTTTAAGTTTATTTCTTTATTTTCAACAAAACGAGAGGCTACATACATTTTAGAAAGACTGCTTTGCAAAATCATCAAATGGCTCATAGCATCATAAACCAAACCCAGTTCAATATTAACAAGAAAACATCTGTACAATATAAAACCTCTGTAATCTCAAAATAATCTGTGGAACTGGGAAAGAGAACACTTCAGTAGAAAGATAACGGTTTGGTTTATGTGTGTGTAGTGATTAGTTGATGTGCGTATCTCTGGCTAGGTTAGTATTCTGAGAGGAAATGGACAGTTAAATGGTCGTCGTGTTTGTTTGACCTGCAAACAGTGAACCCCTGAGGGACAAGAAACATGGCGTTACTGCAAATCCACGAGGTTTTTTTGGTATTTCAAGGTGAGTAACACTAAAAGTCTGATCCTAAAACATCAACTTCCTGTGGCTTTTGTCTTGATCTTCTAAAAACTACTAGAAGTTCCCTAAGTGAAGAAACCTGAAGAAAGCATCAGAAACACTGAAGAGGAGGTATGTCAGGAATGATGTCCAGATTGTGTGCGATAAATGCAAAGACCTTTTAGTTTTACTGTAATAAATGAAGATTTAACTTATTCTGCAACTCTAGTTAATACATCAAAACCAACATGACAAAAAGTGAAATGCAAAGTCGAGACGCTACGGATAAAAGTACTTGCCACTGAAAAGACGCGAACGGCATAAGACTAAACGCATTATAGTGAGGAGAAGTGAGGTAGAAACACTGAGAATGTAAACCAAAACACTGAATGAACTGTTACTCACTGGCTGGTACAAACACACAGGGAAAAAAGATTGATTGCGGCATTTTGTGAAGGTACTTGAAAGAAGTGGTCCTAAGATGTACAGTAGGTGAGTTTGTGAACAGATTTGGAGAAATGTAGCATTGCATCACTGTCTCACCAATGGGTGCTCTGAAGTGAATGGGTGCCGTCAGAATGAGAGCCCAAACAGATGATCAAAATAATCCACACTAGTCCAGTCTGATGGCACCCATTCACTGCAGAAGAGAAGATCTAAATTCTAAATCTAAATTGGAGCACAGGAGTACAATTAAAACGCAATTTTTAAATTTAAACAAAAGATTGAAGATTCCTTTTTTTTCTACAAAGGTCTGTTTCTGAGATCTGGCACAGCTCTAAAGGTATGTATTAGTGTGTTTGTGTTAAAAGAAATCAAGCTACAGTGAATCAACGGTTCCCATAGAAACACAATCATGCAACATTCCGTGTGGAATCACATGATGTGAGGCGCTACATTTCAAACGGTTCCATTCCGACGGAGCCAAAACACTCCAGACAATGTGAACGTAACGCCCGTTTTAAAGCTTTTTCATGTGAAGAGTCAAAAGGAAATCAGACATTTTGCTACAACAATGTGAAGTCAGATGAAAACCAAGGTTAACAACAACAAAATTCATTTGATCCCTCACCAAAGAATTATTTACACAAATGAATCTGCATAGAATTCAAATAATCTCCTGTTTAATGGCTTTAGTACAAATAATAGTCTGCTTTTTTGTTTATACCCGGTTTATCTAGAAGATGGGATTATTTGGATTAAAGAAAATTAAGTTATTTGACAACTTGTAACTGCATTAATTCCTGTCAAAGGATTATTTATATATATATATATATATATATATATATATATATACTGCATGTTTGTGTATAAGTGCTGTCAAACAATTCATTAATTGCAAGAAATTGCATTCAAAATAAAGTTTTTTGATTACATAATATATGTATGTGCACTCGGTTTATTTATTATGTATATATAAATACACCAACAGTTATTTATTTTAAATATTTACATGTATATACATTTATATTATATTTTACATTACACACACACACACACACACACACATATATATATATATATATATATTTTTTTTTTAAATATATACATGTATGCATTTGTGTGCATATATATTACACAAATATTCTGTAAACAAAAACGTATATTTTAGATGCGACTATTTGCAATGAATCCCTTGACAGCACTAATATATGTATATATAATAAATTTGGTAACATAAAAAAAAAAATTGTAAATGATAATAATCATGAATGTCAAAATAAGGCACAAAGGGTGTGTTTTTTTTTTTCTTTAGAGGTGCTGTTGTTCGGGTCAGAAACATTCACACCTTCAGGAGAGACGGGTCACTATATACCCAGTTATTCACATTATATCGTTCACAGTACGTCTTCATGTAATAACTTCCTTCTCTGGTGTCCAGTGAATATTCACCACATTCCATCGATCCTAGTGCTGCATTATGAGCATCTAATTCTTTACATCTGTACTGTCTGGAAGACGCAGACCGGATATGTTTGTTTGAGGACATTGTCCAATGTGTGTGTCTAAATCTGGTCCAAAACAACAGCACAGTCACAGCAGAGAACAAGAGGGACGTGAAAACACTGCTGGGGAGATCTGAGCAGGAAAACATGCGGTCAGTCTGGAAGACTAGTAGAAAATGAGTGTGTTAATAAAGAAACCTGCATAGCATTTCCTTGTGAGGGGTTTTAAATATATATATATATATCTCAAGTCATTTGATTTCACTTCTGTTTTTGGAAGAGTCACAAAATGAAATTCACAGTTCCTGGATCCACTGTCCCTTTTTTTTTCCATCGCTGGCCAATCACACTCTGCAAACCTGTAGAGAGAGCAGAACAAAACGATTACTCAACCATACACAGCTATTCTCATTTTCACCACATATCAAACTTATCCTGCTGCGGTGAATTCAATTAAGGGGGAAGAATGGAATTATGGCGTCATAATTCCAACACTAAAAGTCTAAATTATGACAGAAGTAGTAGAAATTAGGAGATAAAAACTCATAATAGCTAAATGTCATATTGACAATAAAGATCATAATTATCTAATACATGTAACAAATTGTTTACAAATATTATCTCAAAACTTCATATTTTTATCTCATCATTGACTTTCTAACATATTTAAAATTGCATATCATAATTTGTACTTTTTAGGTTGTAGGCCTAATTATCACTTTTGAGGACACAAGTTTTACATATAATTATTACTTAGTATCTCATAATTTTGACTTTATATAATCAGAATTATAAAAAAGTCAAATTCATAATTATGACTTCTGTGATTCATAATTGCTACTTGTCTAAATGGTTACTTTCACATTTCATAATTGTGACTTTTTGTCAACAATTTTTTAGGTTATAGTTATTATGCAGCATCTCAATTTTGATTTATGTCATAATATTGACTGTCACAATTTTACCCTTGAAGTCATTTTTTCTTTGGTATCTCACACACGTTTTAATCATAATTACCTGTATATGGGCTTTTTTATTATTCTTCATAATTGCTTTGTAACTTTTTATGTGAATTTATTACAAAATTAATATCTCATTATTCTGGCATTTTTCTGTCATAATTATGTCTTTTAGGTTGTAATTTTATACTTATTATCTAATCGTTTTGATAATTATTTCTACTTTTTAGGCCACCGTAATTACTTTGTAATTAATTCATTGTTTTGGCTTTTTATTGCATACATTCATATCTCATCATTTCAGCTTTTAGTCATAATTATGACTAAATGACTTGCTATCTCATAATTTATAGTGTTTTTTTTTATCTTTTTATATTCCTTTTTTAATTATCACTTATCTGTCATACTTTTCTCATAATTATGCCTGTAATATCATGATTCTGAGTATTTCTGTCGTCTACGCTCAAGCACACTTTGAAAGACTGACCTGAACTTCACAAATAAAGTGAGCAAATAGCTATATTTAGCAAACTTGATGAATAACTTGTTTGAAAGCACAATAATTGAGTTGTTCAGACAGAGCAGACCGAGCTGAACTGTGGTTATTGATCGCAGCGGTTCAGCAGACAGCTGATATCTGAGCTGAACACAATAACACAGAGGTGTTGACAGATGTGTGGTCCGAGTCAGCAGAAGCCTTCACAGTAGCTGTTGTGTAACTACATGTGGGCTTCCTTCCAAACCTGTTCTCCTTCACCACAGAAAACAAACCTGAGTGACTGATTTCTTGCACTCGGACGCACTATAATCACAGACTATTGCTTGTTGTTCTGCTGTATCTGTCGGACAGCTGGTCAGGAGATGATGTACTGATGCAACACAGTGTCATCTAAGCTGTTTCTGCATCAGATCCGATTTCATCCCCGGCCAACTATGGCTGTAAGCAATCCAATAACGCCGTCTGTCCAACTGTTTCTCTGAGATGGACCTGATCAAATGTACTTTACTGTCAGATTTCCACAAAAGGCCTACATAAGCAAAAATGAGTAAATAGACACCTTTAGCCAGCTATTCTGAAACACAGTTTTCAAAAATACTATATACACTACAAAAAAGAAAAATGGTAACACTTTATTTTATGGTTACAGCTATTAGTTGCTTATTAGCATGTATATTACTAAAATATTAGCTATTTATTTATGCTCATTAAGCACATATTAATGCCTTATTCTACATAATTATATTCTACATCCCTAATCAATACCTAAACTTAAAAAAAAAAAATAATAATATATAATAGTTACATTTTAGAAAACATTATTTATTTTTCTACTTTCCATAATTTATTACGCACTATAATAAGTACATAAATAAAATATTAAAAGTATTATTTACTTTAAAATCATGAATAAACGAACGAAAAGTTATAATACTATGAAACATTTCTAAACCATTATTGAATATTATTTACATAAAGTCACAACATCACATTGGTGTAAATTACATAGTTCCTAAATAGTTTAAAATATCAATCAATAAATAAAAAAATAATAAAATAAGTATGCAAATAATTAAATATTAATCTGAAAACAAATGCAATAAAAAATACTTTTTCTTTTTTAGATTGTATCTAAAATAATATATTAACACTTAATGATTCTACATTTTAAGTAGAAACACTGATGGGTATATATATACAGTCAGGTCCATAAATATTGGGACATAGACACAATTCTAACATTTTTGGCTCTATACACCACCACAAT
>JAUMHR010000084.1:14277646-14290904 GCA_032361145.1 Enteromius fasciolatus
AACATGGTTAACCCACATAATTGTAACCGATTGCCGATTGACGTTGCCACGGTTCACCACCCATTTCAAAATTTCTTTAGGAATTTTGTGCATCGCTTCTAGTTAAATATACAAATGTATTTTCAAAAGTATCACTTGCCTATAAATGAGCTGCTTTCAATGACCATATGCATCTGCCTAATTAATAATTATAAATGCAACATAATGGCTCTGTTCCAAGACCTAGTGAGCTTGAAATTCATAGACAGCTTCCTTGAAATTCATAAATGATGGATTTACAGGATTTTAAACAGGGCCATTAACACTCTGTTTTTATGATTCATTTCATATTGAGGCTAATTTGCCGGCACTGCTCACATCTCGCGTGCACAACATTTAAAAGCATTTTCATAGGACAATTTTAGATGTAAAACAGGATGTTTCCGTTTGTAATGACTCAGGATTGACATGCTTTCGTTTCCAGGTTACTGGGAAGGATAAACACTGACAGTAGAACGGTAGAGTATATAAAACAGTGTTCGCTGATGGGCCCGCATAGATAATTGAGTATTGTGTTTGAACAAGACCCAGCATTAGATTAATGATTTATTCAGGACTTACAACAGAGCTGGTACACGACACACTTCTGTCCGAAACGCCTCCAGGATTGTGTGGAAGAATGTTCCAGCTTTCAGAATCAGGCATTGCCTGTTAAAATAAGTGTTAGTGTTAAAGCCTGCATGCAAAATTTACACTATTTACTTTGTTAGCGAACATTGCTAGTCTTGATTTGAAAATGTGTTAATCTAATATATATATATATATATATATATATATATAAAAGTTTGATTTGGTAATCTGTAATCAAAATCTGAACAGGTGCTTCAGCTCTGGAATGATATTTCTTCTTTGATGATGTCAGTTTGACATCCTTAATGTAATGATAGAAATGGGGGCGTGCGTATCCAAATGTACGCTCTTTATTCAAAATTGTGTCAGAATCGGCAGTGTCAAAAACCATGGCAAACAGGTATGTTGGAGGCAGAGCACAAGGAAAGTCCAGTAGGCTAGCGGGGTCGATCGAGTGGCAAACAATTTCCAAAAAAGAGCAGTAAATCCAATAAAAAGGCAAAGGTCGGTACACAGTGAAAACATGCAGAAAACAAGACCTTGGATAAACTCTTTGTAGGAGATAAACACACAATACTCAGTGGTTAGGCTAATGCACACAAACTACTTTTAAAGTGGGTCAACAAGGGGGTGGAGCTGATCAACTGTCATGGGAACTAACAAGGGGGCAGAGATACACTTCATAATAAGAGTCCTCAGAGTACAATGCAGAAACACAGACAGGGGTAGCACACATAACGGCCGTGTCCCAGCCATGGAGGCCAATGAACTCTTGCCCAAGTACCCACACCTTACCGGTGATCGTAACAGAGCCCCCATTTATCCTGAAACTTCTGCATCTTCATGGAGAGCGCAGGTCATGGTTGCTTAGTGATGGCAGATTCCATAACGTAAGTGCCTAAAAGCTTCGGGGAAAAATGAGAAAGCAGAGTGCCTAGAGTTTTCCACATGTTTTAGGCGTGACATGTAAACCACCCCTTAGACCTTCATTTATTTTCACAATTCAAATGAAGATATTTTTTATGTATTCTTAGAGGTCTGACCCTCCATAGAGTGGATTCTGAAGATGAAAGAGGGTCTTACGGATTTGGAAGGACATGAGGGTGAAGAATTAATGACAGAAGAGAACTATTCCTTTAACGAGGAGGAGCACTAAAATAAAACCCCTCCCTCTATACATCTTTTACAAATTATTATTCTGAAATAAATCTCTTTGAGATTTAATCCATTTTAAAAACAAGTGTTAAATTGTGCCTTGTTTAAAAATTAATGGACAGTAAAATAAAGTGAACAAAGGCCCACTGTATGGATCTTCATTAAATGTAAAGTGAATTCACTCTTTCCTAATTCACGAATCAGAAGGAAGGCAATGCAGACACAAGTTCTTCCACAGCTTTTTGTTTCTGCTTAGACCTGCTCCTTGGCCTGTCGTAAACACTGCATCAGTCAGTGACATCCATTTTCTTCTGCAGAGGCGGAGCTTATCCACACTATTACATCACAAAGTGGCACAAGCTGTCATTTAGGCAAGCCCGGGCTCAAGGAAATCCTAAAAATAGTTTACCAAATATAAACAGAAATTGTGCTATTGACATGCAGAAATGGACTTTGGCTTGCATACACATACAGTACCTACACATGGTTGGCGTCCACATGATATGGCAGTTGCGTGCACATGATACTCATCTACCCGACAACCCCAACCATATGCACTACAAAGTCCATTTCTGTATACCAAATTGAAACATACAATGACCTCTTATTTGTGAAAAGACAAGAGAATTTTAGTTTCTCAGTTCATGACCCCTTTAATCATTCATCAGCTAAAAATCTTTCTGAAAATGATTCTAGCTTTGTGTTATTTTGTGTTAATATAATTATAATGACGTAAGTTATCCTTTTAATATTGTGAAATCCTCACATACAGAGTTAGTGAAGATGCGTATAGAACTAACATTTCATATTTGGCTCATACACGTCACTGAGCTTCTCTTGGGAAGGGAAGATCAATTTGTGCGTCCTCTGTGACAACCAAAATTAATAGTTTTTTTTTCTTTGGTTCTTTGGCAACAAGCAGGAAGATCAACATGTCCAAACGAGCTCAGGAGACTAACAGACATTATACTGTTAGGTGAGGTTGCTTAGAAACTGCCATTTATTTATTGAAGATCAGTGACGGTCTCTCACTGTACTACGAGTCAACACATCACATAGCTCCAGTTCTTATAGAGGTGATGAGGTGGAGGTAACTTAAACTTGTTCTCTATTATAGATCAGTGGTCTGAACAATCAATTTAACTTTTTAACAATTAGCTTTTCCCCCTTCTGAACAGATTTTAGCTTTATGTGTGTCATCTTTGAATCATGTTTTATGAAATAAAAAAGTAAATTATCCTTAAAATCTCCTGCTTTAACACCATTCTGTATGATAACTGTAAAAACCCAACCAACACCAAACAAAAGTATGGGGACTGTATTGTACAGTAATCATTGTATATTTTTTGCTGTTTGCTCGCTAGCACTTGTATTGTGTCAAATAAAACAACAATCCAAAACGTGGCGTTATGAGACGACAGGCCACAACAAAACATAAAGCAGGCCTGCTTATCACGTCATTATAGATTTGCATATGCCATACGCATCACAAATAAAATAAAAAATAAATTCAAGAAAGAAACTTATGTTTAAGCATGCAAAATGATTCAACGTATAGTGGATTCTTTAGAAATGAGTCATAATCAAATATGCAGCCGTGTTTCCTTGAACCGCCCAATACACGCTAAGTTCTGAACGTTATGCATGATGAACGGAACGCAGTGTCGACCAGAACATCCATTAGCTCCAGTGATGGAGGTTAATGGAGGACAAAGACTCCATTCGTGGAAATAAGGGCATTTCTCTCCCCTGGAAATTGCGTATTTTTAAGAAGCGTGCTTTTCTGGCACTGCAAATATAACGGACTTGTTGAATTGAATTGAAATATAAAAAAAGAAGAGCTGCGGTCACTGAAAAGAGAAGACAAGCCTGTAGCCTTGAGAGAATACTGCATCTCAGTCATACTGTAGGCTACAAGTTACCCCTGGCACGTCCTCCTCTTCAAAATTGGCGTTGTTTTAATTTAATGAAAGGTTATTCTACCCTTAAGTGAATCATTATAACTAACTTTTCATTAAACATTGACACCTATAAATATAATGATTAAAAAGCATCCTTTTGCGTTAACTATAGGCTAGCTCATTTCGTTATGATTCTCCAAACGCTGCATCATCGCGTGGGTGGGACCAGTCAATCATCTGGCTCCTGGTTCTCATTGGTTCATTCAGGTGGCTGTGGGGGCAGCGGAAATAAAAGTATGAAGACTGAGTCTAAGTAAGAGCAAACCGTAGATGGATAAAGAGTGACTCTATCAAAGGACACGAGAACAGAAGTTTCAGCCAGCTTCCCCAAGTGAAGCCTTGACGCTTGGAGAACAAGCTCTGTAGGTACTCAAGGTAGCAGAGGAGATCTTGTGTTGGCACACGTGCCTCACTGTAGGTTATACGGATATTAAACTGGTAAGACAAAGACATACTTAGAAAAACAAAGATCTCAGATGTTGTAGATGAATTTGAACACCTCCCAGCAGAGAAGATTATATGAGCAAGGTAGTGCACTTAAAGCCTGTTTTCTTCTCTCGCAGGAATAGCAGTAGATGATGGAGTGGTATGTTTTGGTGTTGATGCTGTGCTTGCCAACCTTGAGTCAGGCAGATTGCTCAGCGCAGTGTCTGAGATGCGCGCAACAGATCTCCGACTTGGACTCTGCAGTGAACCGCTTGGTAAGATCGCCTCTTATTTACAAACAGTTCTGTCGAGAATTTGTTCGCATGTGCTTAATAAATGTGATGAACAAGGAGGAGATGAAAGTGGCAAAACCGACAGAAATAAAGTAAACTTGATCGTTTTTTAGCTTTGCACTTTGCGCCATGCGCAATAAAATAAAGTTAGCATCTTATCAGGAGCAAATAGTACACTGCTTTAACTAAGAAATGTAGCATGAATGGCAAGCTTATGAAAATTATGGAAATGGTAATATAAAGGAATAAAGACAGACAATTACTTAAATACAAATTAAGCCTTTATAAATGAAAAACAGAAAGGTGTCTTTGTAATATAAAGATTTGAGAAACGGTCGCCTTTACCATTTACAAATAAGCTGGGCGCATCCCTTTTGTGGCGCGCGCATTCAGCACCATGGAGAGCGCAACAATAGCGCGCGTTTAGATTATCATTGGTCTACTGAAAAAAATAAAGATATGCTTTTCCATTTTAAAATGGCAAAGTACGTACTCGGCAATAAACGTTTCGATTAAAAACAAACAAACGCACTTAAGATTTAGATGTTTTATAGATAAAATGCTACTTGTATCCTAGAAGTTGAAAACTTTATGGCATTAGACAAATAATCCCGGAATTGGTTCTAATAATGTTTATTAAGAGCAAACTTATACACACACACACACACACACACACACACAAATATATATAAATGATCCTTCAAACACCCATCTTCTATGACTGTATAAAGTTCTCGAGTTACTAAATGATTCTTTTGAGATTAAAAAGCATCGTGTGTTCTGTAGGTTCTGCAGAACATGTGATGGTTTTACTAGAAAACGTTCTTTGAGGAACGCTGGGTAACGTTTATTTCCCAGAGTAATCTACTTTTCTTTCTGCAGACATGTTCTTTAGAGTGTGAAGGAGCCGTTCCATCTACTAGTACATTAGACAGATGTGAGGAAGCTTTACAGGAGCTCTCAGATGAATTCGCGGATCTCAACCCCGACGCTGACGGAGAACGCAGCGCGTTAAACGCGGAGGATCTCCAAGAAAAGACAGCTAACCTGGTCAAACGATACGGGGGCTTCATCAAGAGGATCGATAAAAATAAAAATAAGTTTTTGGCCTCACCCTGGAAAGATAACGCCATTCTAAAAGGACTGTTCGCGAAGAAATACGGAGATTCGCTGTCTAAACTGGGCGAGCGAGACGTCCCGTCGATCACGGAAGACGACGAGGGCGAAGATGTGACCGCGGAAGACGAAACGGGAATTTACGATAACGACGTTCCTTTAAACGAAGTTAAACGCTACGGCGGATTTCTCCGCAAATTCGGGCCAAAAAGAAGCAACTTTGTAGATAACACCAGCCCGCAGATGTTGCAGAAGAGATACGGCGGGTTTATGCGAAGAATTCGCCCGAAGTTGAGGTGGGACAACCAAAAGCGATATGGCGGGTTTTTACGGCGCCATTTTAAAATCTCTGTGCGGTCTGACGAAGAGCCCTCATCATATGAGGACTATGCTTTATAGGCTATTGTATCATAGATAACTCAACCAGAACTCATTAAGCCAACGCATTTAAGTTTCCCCACAAATGCATGGTACCTAGACCACAAAACCAATCGTAAGTACCACAGGTGTATTTGTAGCAGTAGCCAAAACACACTGTAAGTTAATTCTAGATTTTCTTGGATGCTAAAATCACTAAGAAATTAATTAAACATCAAGTTTCATGAAGATATTTTGTAAACTACAAAGACTTTCAAATTTTCAAAAAGACCAGTTATATCGCAGAAAAATATTGAGATACAGACCATACATAAATGGAAAGCCATTTAGTTATTCAGCTTTCTGATGATGTAGGCCTATATATATATATATATATATAACTTAATTTTGAGAAACTGACCCTTAAGACTGGTTTTGTGGTTCATGGTCACACGTCATGACCTTTCACATGTTGAGGCTGTTTTACAAGCGGATGCTGATCTCTGGATGCCATCAATCACCAGTCAACCTGTCAATCATGCGCTCAGGACGTTTCAGTGACCGACCACTTGTTGTTTCCTGTTAACTTTACCCAATGTAAGCAATCAGTACATAATGCAGACAATGCTTGTTTAAGATGACCAATAAAGGGCAAGAACTTTACCTGCTAAAATTGTTCAGTAAATGCTTTGTGTGATTTTTCCCCCCCTAAGTTTAAAACAATCATATTGCCGTCTGTTAACCTATGATGGTTAATAAATGAAAGCCGATGTAATATGATTTACTGCTATTTTAAGTACTACGCTTAAACCGTTTTACTCTATTCCAAAAGGATAGCTATGGACATGTCTATCTGAAAGTCAAAGAGCTGCACAACAACGTTTATATAAATAGTGCCACCTGTTGGTCAAAAAGGGTTTTATAAAAGGTAAATTTAACACTAAAACACAAATTATTTTTTTCCTCAAGTTTTGCACTGAAGAAAGATATACAAAAAACACCTCAGGCCTTATGTCTCTTCTGTGAAACAGCTACAAAACCTTGTTTTACTATGTTAAGTGTGTTAGAAAAACGCAAAACAGTCAACTGTTGAACTTAAGGCATTTGAGCCCCTAATCTCGGATATGATGTTGTTTTGGAGGTCAGTTTCCTGTATTGTACAGTTTGTATTTATTTTAAAAGACAAGAATGGCATGGTCCAGGTTAACGCATTTTTTAAATAATCAAATACGGCAAGTACAGAGTTCACTGTAACACATTTTTTCAGAAACACTAAGATGAAACATCCATATAGAAAAAAATGATAAGAGAACATTAATGTGAACAGTATAAATAACGAATTGAGCGTTATATCCAAAAAACAATATAACTACAAATTATGCACACGATGGTCAATCAGGACATTTTAAGGACAAAATCGGCCTTACATTTCATAAAAACATCCTTAAAGGATCAGTTCACCCAAAAATTTCATTTACTCAAGTTCAGAAGGTATGAATTTCTTTCTTCGGCTGAACACTAAAGAAAATATTAAGAAAAATGTTAGAACCAAACTGTAGACGGTGGCTACTGACCTCCATAGAAGCCATTGACATCCATAGTATTTTTTCTAACAACTCTCTGGTTACCAAAATATCCTCATGTGCCACATAAAAAGAAAAACTTGAGGGTGAGTAAATGTGAAAATGTTTGGCTGAACTATAAGTTTAAACAATTCTGGCTATATTTTACCACATTGTAATTAGATTACAATAAAATTAAATGCAATGCAAAAATAAAAAAATTATTACCACACCATGGCTGTTTTTGCAAAAAAAGTTGCAAATTAACATAAAAAAGCAAAAATGTTCATCCTCTATATAGAAACATAGAGGATACAACACATATATACACTGACGTCAAACATTGAAAATGGTTTCAGAAGAAGTTCCCTCCTTCTAGTCATCTTTCTGTTCTGTTGCCGCTTCCGCCTGCGGCCCAACGGTCTCCACAGAGGAAGTGTTTATGCTGCTGACGGGAACCGCAACTACAGTGCCGCCCCCTACAGGTGCTGTCAGGTTCTGCACCGCAGCTCCAGCTCCTAATGAGGGCAGCGTGACCAGCTGGAACGGACTGACCACTTTGACGATAGTGGGTGCCGTGGAGCCCTGCGGAACCGCAGCGGTGCTCAACACGGTCAAATTAGAGCCTTCAGACTGGAGCTCGGGGCCTCCGGGTGATGTCAGCACCGTGTACCCGCCGATCAGGGGCGACTGGGTCGGAGCGGACAGCACTTTGTCCAGCGGGATGCCGGTGAGCTGCGTGATGGGCAGGGTGAAGTGTGTGGGCTGGGCGGGTGTGGAGGCCATGGTGGCGGGCCCTGAGACAGCCCGGGTCAGGCGGGGCCGTTTGGTGGTGGGAGGTGAGGTCACTGGGGTCAAGGTCATCAGGACGTTGTTGAGGTGCTGTGATTTGCTCTTCAGTTCTTTGGCACGTTTGCGATGCTCGTCACACTGTTGCTCTAGGGCTATACATGCACAAGGTTAAAAAGCTTGCTTCATGCATACACAATCTGCACAAATAAAACCAAACACCTACTGACCCACTAAGCTGCGTGTGTACTGCTCCCTACAGCGGTCCATTTGGCTTTTGTGACTGGCTAGAACTTTCTTCACCAGATCCAACATCCCGAAGTTCTGGACTATATTGTTGAGCAGAGCAGCATCTGTTCACAGATTCAAGTAATGAACAATACCAAATCAGACATTTAATACAGTATTTGTGTACATTTGCAGAAAAAGAAATAATAATCATTTTATATATGTGTGTGTACATATTATTATTTTTTACATTTAATTTGCTGCAGATATATATGTGTGTGTGTGTCTCTGTAAATATTATATATTATATGAAATAAACAAATACATAAAAAAAGGTTAAAAACTAGCTTAAAAACTAAAAACAAGCAAACAGATAAATAACACAACAAAAATATGATTTAAAAAAAAGCTATCTGTATTTACATTAATGTGATATATATATATACAGAGAGAAAGAGATTAATATGTCAAATATTCATATTTAAACTTTTATTATTATTCTCAATATTAATTAAATAAAAATGAATATCACATGCATAAAATCCCTCATATATGTATATATATATACACACAGTATAAACATATTAGTGCTGTCAATCGATTAAAAACATTTTTTAATATTTGTATAGTAGCACTTCTCTTATGTCTCTGAAATAGTTTTTTCCCCTAGTAGCTATTTAATCATTGAATAGCCATTCAACATTACAAAGCTATCTCATAAAACCATTAAACCAAACAATCTTCACATAAATCCATTATAATACCAATACTGATTTCTTTATCAAATTTAAGTGAACTTACAAAAATCTTGACATAAACCATTATAATAAATGTCATATTTACTTGTGCACTTCAGCAGAAGTTATCAGACACATTCTAAATTAAACTTAGATGAATCTATAAAGCTATCCCCTTTTTTCTTTGTCCTTTTGATTGATAGACATCACAGCAGCTGGTTATTATACCTTATTTTGGCTTTTATTTCTTTAAGAGCTGAATGTGACCTAGTTCTGACACAAATCTTATTTCCTCTCAACTCTTTTTACCTTTTCTTTACCACTTCAGGTCAGGCGTGTTAGATGAGCGAGACAGAACATTTCAAAGACATGTTCTTAAATAAATATATTTATTATTAAAAATCTTAATAAAAAGATTTTGAGGAACAATTTCAGTTTAGTGTGTCCAAATGTTTGGTCAGTAGCAAATATGTGGTAAAATAAATGTGGGTTCAGAATGATTTTAGGTTTAGGCAGGTTTGACGCTGTGACACTGACCTTTGACCTGAAGCGGCGGGTCTTGGATTCTCTCCTCCAGGCCCTTGAGAATCTCCTGGATCTCTCTCTGCAGGTCCTCCATCACCTCCTCCAGCAGCCCAGCGTCCTTCAGTCCTCTCCAGAACGTCATGGTGTCCTCTAAACCAGAGCACAATGGCCGGAGAGAGCGTTAAACCCATTCACTGCACAACTCAACTACAATACCTCACAGAAGCCCCTCACCTCCGATAGCCGTCACCCATTCTGTGCTGTCGTCACCAGCATCTGCCGAAATCGAAGCTGAGGAGCCATTCACTAAAAAACAAACAAAAATGATTAACCACTGCTCCATCATGTTTCTTCTGGTTTGAATTTAGTGTTTGGGGTTCATCTGACAAACTGTTTGGACTCAAAAAGAACAATCTTGCTTTCATCAGTCCACAAAATATTGCGCCATTTCTCTTTAGGCCAGTCAATGTGTTCTTGGCGGTTTGTAACTGTAATTTTTTCAGCATTGGGACTTCCCCCCTCTCTAATCAACTTTTTAATCAATGTACCCTGTTCATCGGAACAATTTCTGAAGAGAAATGCACAGTACAACATTTACTACCTTTTTTTTTAATTGCACAGAGTTAGCAGCATGCATGTCATGACTTTTGGGTCTGTAGGATTTCTAATACTCTGCTACACTTACTAGTAAAACAATTCCCATGTAGAAATATAATTTCTATGTGAAAGTCCATGCAGAAACTGCCCAGCTTTATTCTATGTATTCATACCGTCCACGGAGGCGGGGGTCGCAGGAGCCGTTTCTGTGGACTGCTGGCTGCTGAGAGACACTCGTGACCCCACCAGGTCAATCTTAGTACTGCGGCAGGTGTTTGAACACAGTCTGGAGTGCTGATAGAAGTCCAGCTCACCTGAGTCCATGATCTTCCTGTAGAAACAACCAATTTTGAACAAATTACTGTTAACACGATATCCAAATTCCACTTATCTCATCATGAAGAATTCATCAGGGCTCTATATTCCAGAGAAATATACAACGTTGTCATATTTTCACTTTGGAAATTGCTTCGTATTTATCAAGCACACAAACACTACCATTTAAAAGTTTGGAGAATGTTTTAATGCTTACTAAGGCTGTATTAATGTGATCAAAAATAGACCAAATAAAAATGAATAGATCAAAAACAGTCAAATTGAAAAATATTTTTACAACTTAAAATATTTGTTTTATATGTGAATATATGTTAAAATAGATTTTTTGTGTGATGCAAAGCTGGATTTTCAGCATCATTACTCCAGTCTTCAGTGTCCCATGATCCTTCAGAAAATATTATAATAAACTAATGTGCAGCTCAAGAAAGGTTTCTGATTATTAGGTATTGCTGAGAACAGTTGTGCTGCTTCACATATTTTTGATTTCTTTTTTATACAAAATTAATTAATATTTTAAGTAAAGATCATGTTTGATGATATTTTGTAAATTTTCTATGGTAAATATATCCAAATGTAATTTTTGTTTAGTAATATGCATGGCTAAGAACTTCATTTGGACAACTGTAAATGCGATTTTCTCCATATTTTAATATGTTGCATCCTCAGCCCAATATTGTCCTATCATAAAAAACAAAAAATCAATGCAAAGCTTATTTACGTTACATAAACGTTAATATGATTTATAAATACAATTGGCACTTCTTCTATGGTTTTGTGGTCCATGGTCAAAAGTAGGCCTATACATAAAAGTCTCTCAGTATTCATCATAATGCTCTGCACAAGAAGTTATAATATATGATAATGAACTAGAAAGCACGTTCAGCGTTTTCATTTTTAGTCTGATAAACAATGAAATCTAAAGAAAGCTAAAACTAATAAAAAACTGTGAGTGCTGGGATGCATTTCTAGTTTATATTCTTATTCTGCCACAAACCTCAACATGGTCCCATTAAGGCGAATGGCTCTCTTCCAGTCCTTCAGCGTGGACTTTCCCGCTATATAGACAAACTCCTTGGGACTGATGAGATGCTCGTTCAGCTGGAACACAGCAGTGATGAATATGAAGCATTATAAAGTGCACGGCCACAGCGCCGGAAATGGAAAGCAGTTATATTAATTCAGGAACATATAAAACAGTCGACCTGGCACATTTACAGCAAAACAATGCTGAAGCTTCACAATCATTACTATACTATAATTATTGTGACACAAGGTACTCATCTTGTTTCTGGAAACATTGGATTCAAAGTTTGTATGTGTTTTAAAATGATGACTTTTACATCCTTTTAAATGTTTTGTATTGTTTTTGTTTCTATGGACCTTGACGTGTCTTGAATAAAAAGTTGATTGGTTGATTGATTGATATTCATGACCGAGAGTGAAGGTTTAGATATGATATTAAACTCTATCTTTGATGTTTGCTCATTCTTTATCATTACTGTTTACCACACTTTAGAATAAACGTGAATGGTCATCGAAACCATGAAATGAATAATGAATAAATGTATAATATTATGAAGTGACTACAAAAGGCTTAATAAATCAAAACTAATATATAATAATTGAATCTTATTAAAATATTTTAATAAAAAAAAAATACACAATATTGCAGAAATACAGAATCTGTTGTTTTTCTATGTAAAACCGATAATAAGTGACGTTTGCCAATAATAATACTTAAAAAAAACATGCGATGCAGATTTGCATTTTCATTTTTTGATGCAGTTTGAGTAATATAGAATCTGAGTAATCAGTACTGCTGCAACCATAATATTATAATAACAGTAATTTAATAACATAAGCATAATAATAGTATTACTTACTTTTAAGAAAATTAGTGCATTAACTAAAATAAGTACATGGCAATAAATAGAGATTATCTAAATTGACTTGACGGTTCTAATTTAAGAACAAGCCTTTAAATCAAAAAGAGAAAACATAATTGAAGTGTGTCCAAATGTTATAGTGTTTCAAAACATATTTACCTGCACACATTTGATGTTGATCCCTGGACACACAAACTTCTTCCAGATGAGGTTGGCTTTGCTGTCCCCACAGGTTATTGGGTAGAGAATATCACCCTCAACATCTGTATCTTCAGATATTTTCACTGTGTAAGTGTGAACACATGGTGTGATCAAATAAAAATAATAATAAAAGCGGCATTAACTTCATTAGCAAAATGCTTTGCTAAAATGTTTGTGATGAAATGTTACACAAGGTTAACTTAAACTTAGGTTAACTGAGCGTGTGTAAGGCTAGGGTAGGTTTAGCCTTCCCCTGGCCAAGGGGACTTGATTCCCCTTGAATTCCACTAAATTGGACAAAATTGCCCCTCCTTAAACAAAGTCTGTTGCCAACAAAGTGAAAACGAATAGACAGTGTTAATTATGACATTACGATTGCTCACGTTGCACCATATATATTAGCCGTTTTTTCAGTAGCCTATTGCGCATATGGACGTTCATTTTAACCGCTTAATTTTTGAAAAATCATATACCCTGCCT
>JAUMHR010000084.1:14291004-14304931 GCA_032361145.1 Enteromius fasciolatus
AAATTCTGTCCCATTAAACGTGTTTTATTAGCCTATATGACACCTATGTTTGGTTCTTGCCTAAAAAGACGGGTATATGATGTTTAACATTTGGCTCTTTTAGCCTTACCCTGGAGTTGGTTCACGCTCCGCCTATGTCAAAGATTCTTAAATCAAGAGACATTTACTCGAGAAGGAAAATAACTCAAAATAAGAAGTGTTCATTTCTCTAAAATTTATTGAAATTAAATTCAGCGTTTTCTCAAACAAGAACAAATATGTGCCAATGGGCCAAGAAAAACTAAATAACTTAATTCAAAGAGAAAACATGCCTTCATAGCCCACTGGCAGATTTTTGTTCTTGTTTAACACAATCTCTCAGAAAACAAGACTTCTTATGTACAACTTGCATCTCCAGTCAATGTATTCTGATTTACCTTTTTGTGTGTGTGTTTGTTTTTGCAACATTTAATGACATGGCTTCTTTGAAATCCAGCCATAAGTCTTTATGCTGCAATTTAAGATCTTTTTAGGTCATAATTTCTTGCAAATTATTACCCTCATAAACTGGTAAAATCACTGCAAAACAAATCCCTGCGAGTTATTATTGCTCTGTTAGAGTGTCTTCAATCTGCCAAACGCATTTCCTACCCAACACTGTGTCCTTGGGAAGGGAGATAGTAGTGCTAGACTCAGTCTCGGACTCCATGGTTTGCTCCAGAATGTTTTCCCTGTACAGGAAAAGAAAAAACAGCATGTTGGTGCATGATGGGAGCTGAAGATGGAGTCACAGAAGAGCTAAATTCTCACCCAGACTGGTCCAGATCTGTCGCTACTAGTATATTCTTCTCCTCCTCACCGGATGAACTCTGACCCGCGGTGTCAGGGGTTGTGACCACTACCACCTCCTCCATATGAACGTTCACCTCAGAGGTCGATGCCATGAGGTCATCAGCATCTGACAGGTGTCAATCAGCATCTGATGGGTGAGAAAAGCCAGTTGAATTTGAAATCAGGTTTCATTTACTCACTGCAGTTAACTTTTTTTAAGATATACTCTTACAAACAAGAGTACTGTATAGGTACCACAGTTATGAAACAATGACCATATGAAAAGAACAGCTTTATGATTTAATAGCCAACCATACAAACAAGGAAATAATCGTACACACATTGGTCAAAATTAAATATGTTTTTGATTAGAACAAAAACAAACATCTGCCAGTTGGACAAGAAAAATTAATTTAATTTAAAGGGAAAACTGTTTATAATACCCCGCTGGGAAATATTAGTATTTCAATTTATGAATCAGATGGCGTTAGCTTAACATGTATTCGTACTAAACGATAACGACAGACAGTACTATGCTTTTGTATTTAAAATACCTCGGTAAATACTATGGTAAATGTCCAAAAGCATTACACATGTTGTCAATGAGTAATTGCGTTTATTCAAAATGATTAATTATAGTAAACATGTTTACAGTCTTCAACTCACAGATTAGCAGTGTTTGTAGCTGAATCTTTGCGCTCTGCCCAAATTGACCGACTTAAACACAAAGAGGTAGCGGTAGAAATGTGCGTACTTGGAAGGAAGAACATCGCAATTAAAAAGACACGCAGTAAAACAGAGTATAAAGCGAAACTTTACCCGCAAGAGTTTGAATCCCTGTTTAGGAAGCGCTGTGTAGACAGACTGTACTGCGCATGCGCTGTCGCGACGTCAAGGGAACGTCATGGGCACGTCAAACAACAAAAATAGTGGGTAAGGTGCATGAAAGGGTTTTCATATTTTTCTATATATGAATATCTTGATTGTAATGTGTTGTTGTGTTTTGAATGTTAATTGTTAAATTCTTGCAATAAATAAATAAACAAAAAAGGTGCATGAAAGGGGAATGCCAGAATGGGCGGAACAACCTTTTAGAAAAACAGATCAGATCTTTATTTTATTTTATTTTATTTTATTCATTGTATTTTTTTTAATCTATTTATTTTTACGTCTATTATCAATCCTTATTATACTATTAATCTTGAATTCATTGTCCAGCGCTAAAAAAGCAGTTATTTTTCTGATGTGTCACTGATGCTTAGAGAATTTGTGCTTTCTAGGCCTCCTCGCGCCCCCTTGTGGAAAGTTCACAACAAGCTGGTTACAAAGTTAACAGCAAGTGGCCTACACAAGGAATACAAAGAAATAAATAAAAAAAAGTTGGACTGATTTATAATTTGCATAATAGTCCTACTGTTTGCAAAGCGACTTTCACTTGCATTCAAGACACACACACACACACACAGAGATAGATAGATAGATAGATACATTAGAAATCTAAACCAAAAAATTAAAGAAGCTGAAAATATTATGTTATAGGCTAAACTTCATCTACTCATCCATATAAATCACGTGGAAGTATCTTTATTTTTGAACAGTTTTCTTCATTTACAGTGTCCCTAAACTCATTTTCCACCCTGTTAGGATGTACTTCCTCGTCTTTCAAAATAGTTTACAATTCCACCGAGATTATTTTCAGGAAGTGATATTGTTTATTGTTTCAGATAGAATTTAACTGTACAAATGAAGGTAAATGTCATCTCTCACTCATACCTTTTTTAAGCTTTTGTAATGTTATCCTGCTTGTCCCACTCTTAAAGTTACACACTGTTATATTATGGAGAATGTTTGTCCGATCAAAAAAGAGTTTTAAATGTTATGTTCATCTGTAGAAGGTTATAGAGCTAAATGTTGATCATTGAAAAAACTACAGCTAGTTTAGTTCAAAATGGTCCACCCTGTTAGGTTTTTAAAGAATGTAGAATATGAATCGAACAGGGTGGAAATTCTAATAGAACACGAGCTTGGCCAGTAGGCCTATGTGTTCCATATATCTAAACATGACACTATTTGGGCAGAATGTTGAAAACATGAGAAACATAATAACATAATGAGAAACATTCACTTTTTTTCCCAACAATTATGAAGCCAAATTGTTCCGGTTACAGACAACACAAATTTATGTAGTTTATAATGTTTTATTTCTGAATAAAGCAAAATATATATCTATATAATACTGATCATGAAACATGTACTAACATGTTTGAAATTACAAGAAACATAATAATGCTCACTCCAATAGAGCATGTTAGCCTGAATTCTCTTCAATCATCACAGATGATTGATCCAAAATTGATCCTGTCTCAAGAAACGTTGTTTATTTGTGTAGTGTTGTTGGGAAGTTTGAGGATTTGTCACAGCGCTGGGAATCTTGAGAAACTGTGCAGGCGCTCAGTGTTGGGAGAAACTAACAATCATACACGTGATGTTTATTCTGTGCTTCCGGTAACATGTGCTTCCCAGATTTGGTCGTTTCTCGACAGTCAATCTGCATGAAGAAACAGAAGTTCATTAATGAGCATGTTTAACAATATTTGAAGACAAAACTAAATGTGGTCATTTTAAACGTTTGATACAGTGCGAAAATACATTTAAAAATTGTATGTTATCTGGTAAACATTAATCTTCATCCTAATGTTTTAATTGTTACATTAAAACTTTGACATAACATGACCCTTAAACACTTAATAAATTACACAGGTTTTCAGTTTATAGTTTTTCACTTTATGGGTTTTGCTATTGGTTAAAGTCAGTTTATTTTACCTTTTTATCAGCACATGTGGACACTTTAACCGATGAAATTAATAACAACCAAATGAAGCACAGTGTGGGCGAACAGAAAGTCAGCAAAGGCTCTTTCTGGTGAGATGGACAAGAACTCGCCTTTATTCTGAGGATTAATCTGGATTCTTAGACACACTGAAGAAGACATGAAGACATTATTAAACGAAATAAACTACTTATTAAGTCATTATTTCTACAAATACGTTCTAAATAATAATAAAAATGTCAACACTGAACTATTTGTATATTTACAAATAATGCACAGTTAGCCTACCTAAAGTGAAGTTGGAGTCATGACATTGACAGTCAATGAAACGCAATAAAAACAGACGAATAAGTAAATGCGTTTATTAAAAGAATGACTTAGTAATAACATAAATAACGTTATATGATATTTGTTGTGCACATAAACAAACAACGAGAAAAAAACAAGAATAAATCAATTACCTGCAAGAATAAACGACCCAACGCACGATATGAAACCAGACAGAAAGCTGTTGAACGGAAACGTGCCGACTAATAAACAATAGAGAAACTGCAGCGCTCCAGTCATCATAATATACAGGAGATAGGCGTCTATCACTTTCAGTTTGTTCGGCGTGCTGGACGCATATTCCTCCAAAAACCTGGAAATGACAGAAATCACTGAATTAGACATTTTCAATATCGATTTAAAAACCAAACACCACTGAACGCTGACGTGTGCGTTATAAGGTTCAGGTAAATAACGGGTTCCAGTGAGACAGTGAAAGGGTCCTACCTCCAGGGGGCGCTAGATGGCTCAGAATCCAAACGAATCTAAATCTTAAATGTAATTTAAATAAAGGGGTTGTCCTATTGGAACAATGTGTGTAATTGTTAAATAATTTGCAATCTGAAATTTTTTTAACGCCTTATCCAAAAATGAGAAATGTCCAATTAAAGTAACATCACACCATAGTTCAAAATATCATATATACGTATATATATATATATATATATGACGTGTGTGTATGTGTTTGTGTTACCTTTCCTTATCTGCCTTATAAGTTGGAAATAAAGCAGAACTGATACTAGTGTAACGGAGGCCAGCAAGCAGGTGCTGTGCAAGTAAGCCTCACTCCCCTGATCTCAAAAAGAGCCGCTCTGGTGCTAGAGGTCATGGCCGTCAGCTTTCTTGTTTCAGCGTCTGCCTCCTATGCCAGAGACCTGGGTTTGAGACCCGCTTGGAGCGAGGACGAGTAGTGGTGGAAGCGAATCCTGGGGGGGTTGCATTGGTGCCGTGACCAGGATGGGAGTGAGGTTTAGGAGGGTGAGTGTAACGGAGGCAACCAAGTAAGCCTCACTCCCCTGATCTCAAAAAGAGGCACTCATGTGACTGATGATAGAGGTCATGGCCTTCAGCCTCCTTGTTTCAGTACCTGCCTCCCTTGCCGGAGACCTGGATTCAAGTCCCGCTCAGAGCGAGGACGAGTAGTGGTGGAAGGGTATCCAAGGGGGGGTTGCTCTAGGCCTACTAGTAATAGATAGTAAAAGCTGTGTTTTTAACTATCCTATAGTAAAGTACTTGAATTAATTTGCTGTGGCAATTCTAAAGTTGCTGAGGTACTATAACAACTATAGTAACATAAACAAATGACAGTATTTTACCCAATAATATAAGTTTTTCAACAACTATAGTTAATAATACAGTAGTTTGCTGTTTGTTGTAGTTAAGTATAATAGCCTACAGTAGATTAGTTTATCAGTTATCATGCTGTAGCATTCATTAAAGTGTTGTAAATACTATATATACACACAGTGTAATACAAATTACTGTTGCATGGTTCAAAAACGCTAGTAGTATTTACTATACATTACTTTATCACATATCAGTTTCTTTACACACAACACGTTTGTAACACACTTATAAGTTAACTCCTGCAGAGTTTGATCACACCTGAATTAGTTTAAATGACAATGAGAAACAGAGACTAACAATGTCAAGTTTTCACAGCATTATTATTTCTGCGTTTGAAAAGAAGGTGGATAGTTAACCCCCTCTGTCCAGCAGACAGCAGCAGAGGACCATCCTGTGCTTCACAACAAATACAATTTTTGCTTTGATTCTTTTTTATTGCATCTAGCATCCAAATAAAAACATAAATAAAGAATTAAACTAGTACACAAATAGCCTTGTGTATAGCTTTACAAAACATACTTTAGAAAACAGATTTATGCTATAAACATCAAGTGATATTACCATTCACATGACAATTCTAATTAATAAATTATCCAAAATATTATTGAAACAGGCCTATATAATAAATATATTAGTTAATAATATATTATATTTATTATTATAAAGACATTAATAAAGTGTAAAAATCTGAAAAAAAAATTAACCTACAAAAATAAAAAAATAAAAATACTTCTTTAATCTTCGTAAGTATTAAAAGTAAAACAAACAACTTTAATGTATGAAATGTAGTGTAGAAAGTAGCCTAATACATTATGTGTTAGGTGATGCAAAGTAGTGATGTAAAGTTAAACTACAGATAAACTAGAGGTTTTAGGACAACGTGAATTAAAGTAAATATTAATTTGGAGAGTTTTAAGGCACCCCTTTTCTCATTGCATATCCATACTTTGTGAACGAAACAGTCACGCGTATGGATCCTCGCGATCAGTGTGGGATTATTCAGGCCTGCCTCATGGCGTCAGAACCCGGAAGTAGTGTTCAGATCGTAATGCACTGCTGATTGTCCGAGTGCCAGCGGCCTCTTGATCACCTGTCTGTCTGCAGCTCATATTCAGCAACAATGCGAGTCCTACAGGTGTCAAGGTGAGGAAGATGATGATGACCAGACCTGAGTTTACAGTCCTCGTGTGTTTATATTCATACAGAGTGTGTTAATGCTTCTGCAGAGCTCAGACTGTGACAGCAGCATATGGAGGTCATTTACATGTTTGTGTGCCATTTATTACACGATTTCTGTTTTTAATTCGCTAACATGAAATATTCAGAGTGCGTTGGAGGATGACATTTCTGTTTTAATGGAGCTAAAGTCTGAGGAATAAGACTCATCCAGCATTTAAAGTGCACTGTAATTGTGTAAATTAAAGTATATTTAAGGATTTTATTACGTATTGCCATGCTTTATCTATCTATCTATACAATATAAACAATATATTATATAAATAAAAAATTATTATATTATTATTAGTGGTAGTAATATTAATGATATTTTTTAAGCTAATTGTTTATGTAATACTATAATTTTTACCCATAAGAATCATGCAATTGTTTGTGTAGCATGTTGCTGAAGAGCAAATCTTGCTTTCTGTGAGAGTTTGGTATAAGTCTCTGAGTAGCGTGTGTTGTGTGATCAGTTCATCCAGAGATCTTTGTGTCAGCATGTCGTCCTGTTTATGACAGGATGAGTAGAGAGAGATATTGGGCAGAGAGCATGTAGTGCTGACTGGATTCAAACCTGCATATTTGTAAAGCACACTCATTCTTAATTAGGACAATATAAATTTCTTTTTTAATTTATTAACTTGTTTTACATTTCTTGTCCCCTATTTTAATGTTTAAATTATATTTTAATAACTAAAGCATGTCTAATGATTTGAAATCACAAAACTTTATTTCATAAAAAGTAGCAATATTTTTTAGTTTTATTAATAGGTTAATTGTATCGACAATTGTTTTTAGTGAAATTCTGTCTTGTGTTTTAATTTGTTTTATATAAGTTTATAATCAAAATGCTGGTAATCAAATTAAGGCATGTACCATTAATACTTCAAGTAATAGGCTGTTTTAAAAAGTAAAGAAAGTCCTGCACTGCAGAGATTTAGTTACAATTAAAACTTGTGAGAATTTGTCGAATCATTTTTTTTAAAAATTAATTATTACGTTTTAATTCTTATTAATTGCATTATTTGTGCCGTCACAGTTTCTTGAAGTGAAACCAAAGTTTTATTTTGAAGGTTTATGATATTACAAATATATATTAGGGGTGTAACGGTTCACAAAAACACGGTTTGGTTCGATATGATACAGTGGTGTCACGGTTCGGTATGTTTTCGATACAGCAAAAATAAAATAAAAAGAGAATTTCTTAAATTTTTTTTCTTCACATTTTTATTTATTAAAATGGAAAAGTCAGTCTTGGATGGTATTTATTGATGAATTAAAACTTAATAAAAAGTAGATTTGAGACGTTTCAAATCGTGAAGGTTGAGCACCATCCCCTGTTTCTTCCTGCAGGACAATCCGCTTGGGAGAAGACGACAGGGGAGAGATCCACTATTAAATTTTGTGGTGTTTTTGTGTCACCAAAGGCTTAGGTTCACATGCATGTTCATATTCACATCTTTATTTTCAACAGAGCCGCGCAATTCAGCGCCTTCATGGTTGCCTAGTAACAGCAGATGCTGCAGAAACGCGAGCGCCCAAGTGTTTTGAAATTGGTGGTAAAAGCGATGCGCCTCGCGTTTTTGACTCGTTTTTAGATGTACCCTTAAGAGAGTAAGTTACATTTAATGCTAAAGTATCGTTAACGCTAATACAAACATTATTTTAGCGTGTTAGAGCAGAACAATGCAGCTCTGGTTAAACAGCTGGATGCTGGGTTGAAATGCAGCTGGAATTGGTCGTGGCTTCAATGGGCAAGAGGTGTACGTTAATTTAAGGGATGTACACATGTCTTTAGACAAATGTCAATGCAGTATTTTTTCAGAACCTGTGCTTGGCTTATTATTCAATTCAACTTATTTGGCTACTGTAAAATTGGGATTGGGGATCGTTTGTAATGTGTGTGTTTCTAGTTCTCGTCTCTTTGGGTCGTTTGCGCTGCCTTGTTGAGCGTAGCACTGAAAACATTATATTTTACACAATTTATTCTCTCTTTTTTTTTTTCCTGAATCATTCGGTTCTAATGCGTAACGAACCAAAAGCCTCGTACTGAACGCATCAATACGATTATGCGTATCGTTACCCCCCTAATATATATATATATATATATATATATTCCAAATATAAGTGTAAAATGCTCTTGAACATTTTGAACAAGAGAAGGACAGCTCTTGAGATGAAGTTCATGTCCTCGTTTGCCATTTAACTAATTGTACAGCTCTTCTTTTAAGTTAATCATCCAAAATTTGCCCAATTTTGTGTCTTTCCATGTTTACGGTAAGTTCTGTTTAGGCTAAATGACTGTATTCTGTGATTCTTTCCTGTTTTCATAATTTTGCAAATCTTCTTAAAGGGAGTGTTCACCCAAAAATCATTGACTTGCACCTTTGATTTCAAAGCTTTCTTCCGTGGATCATACAGAACTATTGGGTGAATAAATCTCTCAATCATGTGTACTGAGTGCATCTTCCTTGTATTTATCTCTCTTTCTCAGCTCTCCACGCATCCAGGCGCTGTTGACCAGCTCATCTTCTGGTCTAGATGGCTTCAAAGCTCACGCCGTCTTCCAGGAGATCAGTAAAAAGCTGCATGAGGTGCGAGAAACCCATTTATCTGAATTCATGAGCTGCACTGTTAATGCCTCTTAAGACCTTAACATCTCTGCCCAAGGCTACATCAAGTTCAGCCTGAATCTGTCTTTTTACCCAGCTTTAATCATGTCAGCAGTGATCTTCTGTCAGGCTTCAGGCCTGCTTTTCCCTGCTGGCTGGGGTGAAAGAGTTTTTTCATTAAACCTAAATTCCTCAGTCTTAACTGGACGATCCTTTTCATGCAGTTTCATGTCTTTTGAGGTGTTTGGTGACATTTGTGTTCATCCCCTTCCCCAAAATGCTCATAACCTAGTTAATATGATCAATCAGCCCACAACAGTTTCTTTACCTGTTTAGCCTCATCATCCATGTTTACAGAATTTCTCATCTCATATTGTACTAATATGGTTTACTTTCTTTCTTGAAACGTAAAAGATTTTGTATAGTTTTTTGCAAAATGTCTAAGTTTTTTTTTTTTTAATGCAAAAATCAGCATATTAGGATGATTTCTGAAGGATCATGTGACACTAAAGACTGGAGTGATGTATACAGCTTTGATCACAGAAATAAATGACCTTTTACAATATATGTCCATTGAAAACAGCATTTTAAATTGTAATAATATTTAACTTGTTTACTGTATGTTTTATCAAATAAATGCAGGCTTGGTGAGCGAAAGAAAAACAGTTCTTTTAAAAACAGTTACACAACCCTAAACTTTTGAACCGTTTGTATAAATTAAGCTATAAAAAGCAAATGATCAGCACAATGAAAGGAATATGTTTATTCATAAAATATAAATACAGCAATATGTTGTCTAATACAAACATATAAACTACTGTGTAATATTTTAATGACATTTTAGCTTCTTTTTTGTGATATTTCGTGTAATTAAACTATTGCCTTTTTAATAATCAAGCAAACTGAAATTATTAATTATATATATGTAAGGAATAGTTGACGACAGGCCGGTGAATTATTAGTTTAATCCCTCTCGAGATCCTTTAGACCCTCTCGAGATTCGTCCCTGTTTTAGCTCCATGTGGCCCGAGATGCTGATAATCTCCCACTATCAACAACGTTTCAGCTTCTGCCAAAAAATGACTCCAATAGCGGCCTGTTACACAACCAGACGGACTCTGGGAAAAACTGAAGCATTTCAGATCAGGTTTTGCTCCATTAAGCTCTGAAATGCAGCGTATGATTTTACGGGGAAATTTAACGCTTCGCTCTCACGGGCTGGAAGCCTGAGCGAGGCTCTTATGTTGATAGCATGCTTTTCAGTGCTGTTTTGCAGCTGTTTATGACATTTCTGCTTTGTGTGAAAAGCAAGCGAGTGTAACACATAGGATGTTGTTTGTAAGCGCTTTAGCCATTTGGTTGCCCTTTATCATCTCTTTCCAAGGTTAAAATCAAGTCTATTTTTTTCTCTTTTCTCATTTACCAGTTTAATTTAAGGACTCACTTTCATGTCGTTCCAAACCCATAACCCTTCGTTCATCTTCTGAACACAAGTTAAGATATTTTTGATGATATCAGAGATCGATCTGTCCCTCCATGGACAGCAACACAACTGAAATGATGATGAACGTAGTAAAAACATCAGTAAAACAGTCCATGTGACATCAGTGGATCAACAAGTTTTGCGACGCTAGGAGAATACTTTTTTTTGTGCAAAGAGTGTCAGATAGCTCTCTGATATCATCAACACCTAATTTGTGTTCTCAAGATGAACAAAGGTCTTATGGGTTTGGAACGACATGAATGTGACTAATCAATGACAGAATTTTTACTTTGGGGTGAACTAACTCTTAAAGGTCCCTATTAGCAAGCCATTAACTGTGACTATTTTCCCTCAATTAACTCCTAATTTGTTGCTTTAATAGGTGGGAAAATAGTTGTTTAGTATTGAGTAGGATTAGGCATGCAGAATATGTGCTTTATAAGTACTAATAAACAACCAATATGTTAACAATAGGCATACTAATAAGCAACTTGTTAATAGTGAGATTTGGCCCTTATATTTGCCACATTATCTGTATCTGCTTCTCCTTAGGCTCTATTATAAATACATATAGGCTCGGTTTCACAGACAGGGCTTAGCCTAAACCAGGATTGTGCCAAAGTTCAATTAGGACATTTAAGTAATTTTTATAAACGTGCCTCAGAAAAAAAGCATTACTGAGGTGCACTTTAAGATAAAACAATGGCACGGAGATGTTTTAAGATCACTCAGTGCAAGTTTCTTTCACTTGAAACAGCTCAGATTTAAATTTTAGTCTAGGACTAAGCTTAAGCCTTGTCTGTGAAACTGGGGGATAATGTATATTTATATATGGGTGAAATTTTAGGTCAGTTGTGTCAGTTTTTGTTATTAAGGGAAAAGGGCCTAATTATACTGAATAAACACTGTTATATTATAAATAAAATGAACACATTATTTCTGTTTGAGAGCAGCAAAGGTTATCTTTTCACCATCATTTAAATTTAGATGCAGTTCACACAGATTATGGTGGTTGTGCAACAGATGTAACTTGTGACATTTGTGTGTGTGTGTGTGTTTGCAGGATGGAGAGCAGTTTGTGAAGAAGATCGGGGGTGTGTTTGCCTTCAAGGTGAAGGAGGGTCCAGGGGGAAAGGAAGCCATCTGGATTGTTGATGTTAAGAATGGAAAAGGTTCCGTTCACAATGATGCCGGTGAGTCTGTTATAAACGCAGACAGTATTGATCTGTGAACGGATGACATTTTCCAGCTCATCAATGTGTCAGACTGGGCTCATCTGGATCAAGCGCAGTTATTTTACTGGAAAAAGGCTGAACAAATTGTTTTGGGGTCATGGGTTGAAGGAGTGGTTCGTTATTGTCCCCAGAGTTTGACATTTTCCTGTGGGTTTCTGAAAACTGCAAATTGGTTATCAGAACAACAGGAAGTGTCCTCATAAACCATGTTTACGTTTTAGTACCCATGTTATTATACACATTTGTGTCCTCGTAAACCACAAATCCCAACACACACACACACACACAACATAAAACATCAAAATCCACTTAAAAATCATGCATATACTTAAACTGAGAATCGCTGCAGTACATAACAGCCTTAAAGTTATTTAAGAACTTTTAATAAGTCAATTCCAATTATAATTAAAAGGATAGTTCACCCAAAAATGAAAATTCTGTCATGAATTATTAACCCTTGTGTCATTCATCTTTAGAATACAAATAAGATATTTTGGTAACACATTATTTTACAGTATGTGTACTTCCCTGGTACAGGCAAACGAGTGCTAACACCAGGTACTTACCTGACGTGTATGTACATGGTCACAAATAAACACAGCCGTACTTAACAGCATGTATAATTAGTTTGTACATGCACACAAGAGCGGTAACTTATACACATATTAACTAATTAGACCCTTTACTGTACTTTGTAATGTATATACATGCTAAATATGTACAAAGTGGGTACAAACATGCTGCTCTTATGTAGTAACAAACAAAACACATACTGTAGTTGGTATATACATGATAATTATGTGGTACACACAAACAAGTGTGCGTTAATGTTAAATGTTGTTTAATCTTTGCATTCTGTGCAGTGGTCATTATTTTGCAATTAGGTTTTCATGGGCATTTTTATCCTTATAAAGCCATGTTTCTAAAAATAGGCATTATTTTTTTTTAAATTAAATTCTTACATTTAATCGGTGAATTCGAATAATAAGATATCTGGGCTGTTCCAAGCTAATGAAGTTAATATCAAGAAAACTTATCTTTGCAATGCAGAAGCACATTTAGATGTATTGTTTAGTGCAGAACATGAATGCATTTATCCTGCAGTTAAATGCATTAATGAAACGCTGAATACTGTTGTATAAAAGTATTTAAATAATGAAAAGACACTTAAATGTAGAATTGAAAGTAGGAGTAGGAGGCAGCATATCACTGTTAACAAATCACTGCAATTGAACTCAATCATTTAAACGGTCGATTGATTCAGGAATAAAACATCGCTATGTTCCTCAAAGGCGCAAAACTGTGGAATTATTTTTGTTGTCCAAATAGAGCAAAAACAGGCAGTACAGTGTCTAAAATGAAAGTAACTGCTGTTAAAAAAAGAATAAATCTATATTATGTCATAGTCGTGGTCATTTTTGGAGAAAGAAACGGCACTCTTTGTGTGATATTGATTAACTGCATGAAATGATCTTGAATTATGTGATCGTTCTAAATGCCTTTTAATAGACAATCACGCAGTGAACATACTCTTAATGCGCACTCGCACTAGTCAAGACGTAATATAGGGGGTGTTTTGGATGGTTTGTTCAAAATTCTCCATAATGTCAAGTTGCACAATTACGATATTATCAAAGCACACACCTACATGCAAGGTCCGAAAATACTTTCATTTGCTTATATAATGTGTTTGCTTTTTTTGTTTAACGACTCCCAAACGATTTGTTCAATTATTACTTTTTCTGAACCCCCTTCCCTTTTTTTCAAGAAAAAGATTGAACAATACAAAAATATTAACAAGTAAATACAAATACACAAAATATTAAGGCAACCTTATACAGTACAACAGAGTACTAAATCGAAAGAAAAAAATATTGATACTAAAGTAAATAAAATAAATAAACAAATTAAAATTGTATATATACAGTACAAAAATATATATATATATATATCATAAAACAAATTACACAAATCTTCCTCACGTGCATCACGTACATTTTGTGAAGTATTTTGAAATGCACCTCTTTAACTTTATTCAAAATACAAAATTCACATGGATTTGACC
>JAUMHR010000084.1:14314212-14325623 GCA_032361145.1 Enteromius fasciolatus
TCACGTCGAAATGTGACGACAAAGGTGTACCTTGATCATCAAAATGCGACGAAAAATGGTCTTGACCAAGCGTCAAAGGGTTGACGAGTTGGGAGTGAGAACGTGTTGGTATATTTCTAGGTTACGAATGTGACCCACATTCCCTGAAGGAACATATGGGAACTCATTAGAGAGACCAATTGCCTTTGAGCTTCAAATAAAAGGCCAATGAATATCGACGTACACAGATTTTCGCTTCGGTGCCTTCGCCGTTTCTGAGCTGGAGACCCCCTCTGCTTTCGTTTTGAAGTTGGAATGGAGCGTCATTGAAAATAGTTCCTGCGATCACCTGCTCACTCGTCTGACAGCGTTCACTGGGCAGATTCCAGCGGATCCTGGGGGCTGGTGGCCTTTTTCAAGGCTGGCTATGGCAACTATTTGCAATCCAGCTAGCATAGACCTACTGAGTGCACGAAAGGTCTTGCCTGGGCAATTCAGGAGGAAAGCGCGATTTCTCGCGGTTGGTGAAACGTTCTCTGGAATGTCGATCCAACCGTTTGTTTCTGGGTGCGAGAGTTTTCTCACCTCTCCGACCCCTCACGGCTGGATGATTGGTACCTGGGGGTCTAGGGACTGGGGACTGGCGGATCCCATATACATCACACCTGTGCCCAGGCTCCTCTCCCCTCGCCGCTCTCGTGGCGGTGCAGCCAGGGGGTACGTGGCAATCCCTCAGGTCGAGCGCGCTGTCCCGGCACATTTGTGCTCAGCCACGACTCCCATCCAAGGCATGTAAGCTTTCGTCTGCTCTGGTGGGCCGGGCTTACTATGCTGCCAGGCAGGCTGCTATCGCCTTGCATGCTATGGCAAAGCTGCAGGTCTACCAGGCCAAGGCGTTAAAACAACTGCACAAGAGCGGTCCTGATCAGGGGGCAATGCAGGAACTTTGCGCCGCGACTGACTTCGCTCTCCGGGTGACGAAGGTCACAGCGCGTGCCCTTGGTCAGGTGAAGTCCATGGCTGTGGACCAGGAGCGACACCTGTTGCTGAATCTGCCGCAGATGGCAGACACCGACAAAGCACACTTTCTCGAAGCTCCCTTCTCCCAGGTCGGCCTATTTGGCGACAGCGGCAGACCGAGGCGATACCACACATCTTGCCTCGGAGGGCCAGCCGGTCCCAAAATGCAACGCCTCTGCCTGCCTGTCCCTGACACGGGCAACCCGGAGGTGATGGGGGTTGCTCTTCAGAGGACGACAACATCTCCGTCCCCACTCCTGGAGGAGGGCCGGGAGCTTCTGTGCACTCAGCTGCCGTCGGCCCGTGGGTCAGCGGGACCCACATTCTCACAGAATTTCTCACACCTCTGGGCCCATAGGTTCCCATTCCATCTGAGCCAATGTTTTTTGTCTCCTTAGATGCTGACCCAGAGCACTGTGTTGCCAGCGCGATAACCACGGAAGCAGGTAGGTGCTGCCCAGAGCAGCCAGACTTTTCTCCAGGACGTTCATCCTTCCGGGATCAGTCCCTGCCCCTTTCCCCCTACAGGCTGCCCAACCGCAGGCACAGCAGTCAACGTTCCCTTGATTCCCCTAGCGAACCGGCTGGGAGCCTGGATAGCGCTGGATAGGTCTCAAAATAACACAGCCTCAAGAGTCGTGGCCTGTTCCATGGGTGTTCCCATATGTAATGTCGAAGTGATTCGACTGAAAGGGTAACGTCTAGGTTACGTAATCCACAGGAATGGAGACATAACACTTTCATGCCATGACTCTGAGGTTGTGCTGACGCCGGCTCGACTCCTCAGCGAAAACCTGCAAGTGCACAGCATTCATGCCCTCTTATACTCACGTAGTAATGAGGTGCACCCGAATGCAATCTGTGCACGCCAATATTCATTGCGCTTTTATTTGAAGCACAAAGGCAATTGGTCTCTCTGGCAAGTTCCCATATGTAACGTCTCTGTTCCCTCCTTCAGGGAACGTGGGTTATGTTTGTAACCTAGACGTTTTCTTTAATTGTCTTCCTAATTTACAATGGGCACTGCTTATTCTGTGCATATTTCTGTCCTGATTTGGAAAAGACGACTTTTTCCCTGAAGAAAGCATTATTATGGTTTTATGAGCTTATATTTTAGCCTGAAAGCAAATGTTTTAAGATAATAAAAACATCTTAATGATGGATTTGTTTCTTACAAACACACAGCTTTTGCCTTTACAAAAGTGGTGTGGATTTCTTGTGTATTCTAGTGATATTTTAATCAGTTGTTTGGACTATCATTCTGACGGCACCCATTCTCATCCATTGGTGAGAGACAAAGCCTAAACACCATCATGGTGATATTCATTAAACTGAACTATACAATAAACATTTATTTAACAGCATTACATACAACTTAGCATACAACTCTAAAAAATATAACTGATAAGAGAAAATTAAGAAGAAACAATTAGTTAAAAGAAAAAAAAACATCAAATTCAAACTTCAAACTCAACATTTTTGCAGCAGAGTTCAGGTTTCTGAAAAAAAGTATATATACTAACTCCAAGCTTTTGAATAAGGTATTTATTTCTAATAAATGCTGACCTTTAGATCTTTCTGTTCATCTAAGAATCCTGAAAAAACTTTTTAAAATATATTCAAACAGTAAGAAGTTGTTTTAAATAGTAAAAATGTTTCACAATATTACTGCTTTTGCTGTATTTTGGAATAAATGCTGGCCTGGTGAGCAGAACAATTTTAATGCACATAACAGTAAATATTCAGTTGGCAATGAATAAAAACAATGACACACAGTTGGATTTACTGAGATCTGAAGATGCATGCGTATGATAAGCGATGCAGTTCAAACCCAACAGATAAAAACCACATGTTCCTCTCGTATGACCTATCTGTTTACTAAAGGCTCAGGAACTTTCTTAATGTTAATGTCAAACTTATAATATTGTTTATAGAGTAAAGTGAGAACATATCTCAACCAGCTTCTTACAGTGTGTGCAAAATTACTATATGTTTCCCGGAATAAGAAAAAATCCACACCAGCCTCATATTTCAACTAAAATCATGGAAAAGTTTGTTTTCAAGAGGAACAGAAGTAAGACGTTAATTTTTTGGCGACACCACTTTCCTCTTCTGCGTTCTCTCCCTCTCTGGCTCTTCACACATCTGGAAGGTAATACAGCCGACCACGTCTCTCCAGCACTGCTGGTCTTTGGTATGTTTGGACTGTTTTAGGAAGCTTTCATACGCTGGACTTTGGCTTTAACTCTTTTGGATACTTTCAGAAGCAGCAGAGGTATGAATTTATACATTTATACTTCGCATACATATTGTTTCTCTTACAATCCATTCCTGATTCCAGTTGTTTTTTGATGTTAAACAGGTGTGTTTGAGGTTATCGGGAGTCATGTGTTTTTCATGGTACCATATGTTTAGTAGCTGACCTGAGGATGATGTTCTTGAGTTACAGTCAGTGTTACATAACAGGAAACTTTATGGAAAATGTGAACAGATGGTGTTTTTGTGTTAGTAACAACATTTTATGCACTGAAATTAGACTTTTATTGTTTGGATAAACTGATAACAGTTTAAGTGATTTTGAGAATGTCCCATCCATATATTAAGTACATGTAGTTTATAAGTATTACTACTCGGTACTTAAATGTAGTATTACACTGCTATAGGGACACCATAAAATAAAGCGTTACCTTTGTAAGTGTAAGTGTATCTATCTATCTATCTATAGACTTTTTTCAACACTTTCAAACTGAAAACATCAAAGTTAAGCTTTTAAAACTTCTTAAACTGTTTTAAATTTTTTAACTTCTTAAACTTTTCAAACTTTTTCTAACTTCTTTCTCCGGCTTTCTCAAGCCAACTTTATCTAGTTGTTACTGGAATAACATTCCTGTCAGATTGTCAAGATTGATCGATGTTCACATCAAGCTATCATTTCTCTTGGTTTTAGTTAATGGTTGTGGTTGGGAGTACAGTGACAGCTATGATGTTTGGCTCGGATGTTGTAAACAAGTATGTTCCTGAAGGGTTTGGAGCAGTGTTGTTATTGTTAAATAAAACTGAAACATTTAAATATTTTTTTATTAACGTTGAAACACAATATAAATATTATACAATGATATAATATAACTGAAAACTTAATATAACTGAAAGTTAAGTTCTACAATTGCAATAAATAAATAAATAATATTTATTATTATTTATTATTTAAATAAATAAATAAATTGGAGCTAATACATAAAACGCTATTGAATAATATGTTAAAATTAATGAAAGTACCAAATTGCTTAATCTTCAAAAAAATTGAAGATAAAACATGAAAATATCTAAATAAAAGCTCATTGAAAAAATATGGGAGTACATTGTATAAAGAAGTTCGAGACAGAGTTGGTTAGAGAAAGCCAGATGGATAGATAGATAGACAACACTGGTTATTAGACTGAGGTTTGTCTAGAAGGTTTTTCCCCAAGGGTCCACCAGCATCAAACTCCTCCAGCTCTCACAGCGGAGTGAACTGTGTTTATGTTAGACACCTGTTTGTGATCGTTGGAACTCATTCCAGAATTTTTTCCTAGTTCATTTTCCTTCTAGTTTTGTACTAAAACTTTGGGATACTGGGCTTCATGTGTGGAATGCAGGGGTGTGTATGAACACGTTGGACGTAACTGCTCTCAGATCAGGGGTTTGGGGGTGTTTTCACAAGCTGGAAGGAGAAATAAACCACATTATCATTTGGAGCACCACAGTAATTGCTGTTATATATACGCTAAAGTCCAAATCTAACCATATAATGTATCAACGTATAAAAAAAAATAATACTCTCTCTCTTAAGAGAAATTAACAGAATAATTCACCCAAAAATTAACTTTTGCTGATAATTTACTCAGCACAGGCGCCTCTGCAATGAATGGATGCCGTCACAATGAGAGACCAAACAGCTGATAAAAAAATCACAATAATCCACACCTCTCCAGTCCACCAGTTAATGTCTTTTTTGAAAACAAAAGCTGTGTGTTTATAAGAAAAAAACTCACTTAGTGAATCCAGAAAGCATGAATTGTTTTGAATCACAGGTCACAAGTTTCTAGCTGGATCTGTAAAAACCATTCCGAGTCGGGAGAGGGTTTTCAGATCTCGTCTGGCCCGAGTTGAAGCACTGAGGCGATGGGTCAGCCGCGCGGCCTGCTGGAGCTGCTGTGTTTGGTTCTGCTGGGCTGGACTCTGGTTCGAGGTCAGGCAGATATAAAGCTGGATGAAGAGGACGGAGAGGCGGAGGACCCACCCGTGACAATAAAGAATGTGGAGCAGTTATCTTGTCCGGAGAAGTGCAGCTGCAGCGAGGATGGAGCGGTGGACTGTAATGGAGTCAGTCTCACTGAATTCCCACAAGATTTATCCGAACAGACCCGTCAGCTGTCTCTGCAGGTGCGTGGGTTTGTTTGAATTCTGATTGCTTCCCCATGCACACTTTTCCTGAACATTTTGCTTTTTGTTTATTTGGTTATAACATCTGACAGAGATCATCTCGGCTGTAATCATCTGAAATGCTTGGGTTGTAAGAGTTGGTTAGTGTTGGGGGTAGAAAATTGGGGAAAATGTTTTCGATCTGAATCCCATTTCCTGCATTTACATGGGGTTCTTTTTTATGTTTAGGGACTATGGTGATAGAAAATCCAGGAAATAATTACATTAATTATAATGATAAATTCTGCCAAAAAGAATAGTAGCTATACTTCTACAATCACAAAGATTTCAGAGAATCATTTCATAAATTCAAAAATGTGTGTGAATAAAATGTAAACAATATGAGACTTAATTTTCACTGTTAAACAAATTTTTATTTCAAACTAGCTACTATACCTGTGAAAATGGATAAACAACCACCATTACTGAATGAAACAAATTAAGGGACTACTTCTTGTCCCTGTCTTACTCTCTGTTCTGAAGCAGCTCCACCTCACCTTTACTCTAATATGAAAACGACCACCATAACAATAGGTGCAGCCCAAGGGCTATGACTGGCTTCCACAATGCCTTTTATCACCATGTTGTCCACATGTGACTGAATCACCTCCTGCATCTGAGGCGAAGTATGATAAGCATGTTTTCATATGGGACTTGCGTTGTTTCAAGAGTTCACGTTTCCTGGTAATAAAACATAGCGCAAATTTGGCGAGCTGTCTGGGCAGCGAGCCGGGAGAACGGCGGACTCTGAACCCTAGGGAATAGAACCCTAGCGATGGTGAGGGTTCGGCGCTTGGCTCGTTCGCCGTCTGCCCCCCTGAACGTGAAACGTGTGGGAAAAGGTGGAGGAGGGGAGGAGGGGAGGAGGAGATATGCGATCAAAGCGAGATGTGGGAACATAGAAGCTGGGCTGTTTTATAGAAAGGGAAAGTGATTTGATTGGGCGTGCTTGATTAGTGAATCGGCGGCCAGCCGTGGGTAATTACTGTGTTGACGATCCTCTCGAAACCATGTTTTTTGCAAAACATAAACTTAGTGTTGATTTTGTGTGTGACTATGCTTGTTTTACCAAAGTCTGTAGGGCTCTTACTAAACACGTCACAAAATTCATGTAACAATGAGTGCAGTTCGTTTACCTGAGAATTAAAAAGACCCACTCCCTTTGAAGGTCAACTTTAAAAGGTGACACCTGTGTTAAAGGGGTAGACACATTACATAAATACGCCATTATTTTTGCTCATAAAGGTAAACATAATACATCATTTAGAATGGTAAAAGGTCTACTATTATTTGCGTACATTCACAATATCAACACAACATTTACTTTCATAGAATATATAGGAAAACAGAGGATACTGTTTCTGCTGGTTTATTGACTCTCAGATATGATAAATATATCTAAAGAAAATGTTAAATGAATGTAAAATGAAATGAATTAATTAACCAAATGAACTCATAAAAGTGTGCATAGCACGATTTTCTGTTTCTATTTACTGTGACATTTATTGACTTTGGTGTGCAAGACTGATAAATTCATATTTAATGGCATGGCTGGTTTAGTCTACAGAAATACATGACACACGGCCCTAGGCTATAATTTGAAATGTTTGTGGGCAAACCTCAGATCAGTCTGAGTGCTCATGGTACACCTGCAGCAGCCACTGTCCGTCATGTTAATTTAAATTTAATTGGGGATATTAAATTAATGATAATAATAATAGTAAACCATTAAATTTATATGAAGACTTTATCTTGCTAATAAATGCCCCAGTCAGGTCAATAAAAAATGTTTTAATTGCTTTTTACACATCGTCTGATACGGTACACGTATAATTTGTGTAAGCCTATGAAATTTTAAATCCATTAAAATCCAATACTGCATATGCGTGTCAAACATCCATCCAGTGCTACAGGCTGCAGCGAGGACAGTCTTTTGCATTTTCTCCATTCAAAACCAAACATATGTGCCCATAAGATACCAAAATGGACCCTTTAGGTACAAACATGTACCTTTTGAAAATGTACCACCCCAGTGACAGCTTTTGTATCTTTATTTCATAGTTTAATTTGCTAATTGTGCTGCTCAAGATATATTTTTGATTATTATATTATCAAGGAACAACCTTTATTTGAATTAAATAAAATATAAATCTTTAAATATAAATCTATTTTTAAATATAATCATGATAAATGTCTGTTCAATCTGTTTATATTTGACAATATTACTGTATTCACTCTATTTTCAGCAAAAAACAAACAAACAAACAAAAAAGCAGCCATGGTGGACAGAGAAAACATCTTCAATCTAAATAATTCCAAACTTTTGACTGGTAGTAATATGTGTGTGCATCTGGTATTTATCACCTTATGGGGACCAATTGTCCCCACAAAGATGCCACATACTGTATAGTCTGTACAGTATAAAACCATTACACACATTGAAGGGATAGATCTGCTAAAAAAAATCCTCTCGTTACTTTATTTCAAACCTGTATGCTTTCTTTGTTTTGAGAAATACAAATGAAGACAGACTGCAGAATGTCCAGAATATATTTCATTACAAGGCTGTTGAATTTCAAAAATCACAATCAAATGCACAATAATAGTAGCTCACATGACTGGTGCATTATGTTTCAGTTCTTCTGATGCCATATGATAACTTTTGCGATAGATGAATTTAATATCAATGTCATTTTAATTTAATGGTTTAATTTATGGTAATTAATAATAAAACACTAATAATTATCATTCTTTGTGATGTTTTCTCATAAGGTTAACTCAAAATTTGTTAAGTATAAATGTACATGTAATTATAAACAAACTTTGTGTAATTAATCATTATATTTGCATAAAAAATCTGCGTTAAGGGATCCTTATGCTTCAACATACTGTACTTCAGCTCAAGCAAACTGTGTATTTCTTTACATGTACATAATTCATTTTTTTTAAATAATTAAGAGTCTAATAAATTATAATGCAATTAAGGACGTAATCAGACGTAATTATTGTATGGCTCCAGAAGACTTAAAACAGCATATGCACATATATTTTATGATGCTTTTTTTGTCTTTTTGTCCTTGAAAGCATCTGTTTCAATTCATATACATTTTATTACTGAATAGAAAACAGCAGCCAGGACGTTCTGCTAAACTTCTCCATTTGTGTTTCACAGAAGAAAGAAAGTTGTACGGGTTGGGAACAACATGAAGGTGAGTAAATGGTGATGGGCTGTCTCTTACAGTATATGAAATAACAATCATCAAAAAGTTATTAATTGAAATGGAACAAACATATCTGAAAGAAAAGTTTGCATATATGTTTTTTTGAGCATCATTTGATCCATCATGCTTTTATGTTTCATAATACAATAAAGTGAGAATAAGGAGGTAAAAATTTGGTGCAAATATATGGAAAATCAGTAAAGATTTGACAGCAAAAGGTCAAGTGAAGCACAAGCCAAATGTAGGTGTTGTATACTAAAAGGCATTTTTACTTGCTAAAAAAGGTAAAAACTGTCAATCAGATGTCAGAAAACATAAAGTAGATTTATTTTTCCGTTCTGTCCCAGAATAACCAAATCACAGAGGTCACACTGGAGCAACTGGCACGTCTTCAGCAGCTGGAGACCCTAAACCTACAGAACAACCGGCTCACCACACAAGGTACGGTCAACGGAGGACAGCGACTGAAAACAGCACAGAATAATCTGTTACAGAGGGTCAGGATGAGAGAGAGAGAGAGGGATGCGGAAGGCAAGAGTGCTGAAAGAGCTGCTGGCTTTGGATAGCACTCTTTCCTGCATGTGTGGTCAACATGACTGTTTGAAGTGGAAATGTTTTTCTTTAAATAAATCAGCAGAAACAACAGATTACTTTCTTTTAAAGCAAAAGTGTGGCCAAAAGTCAAATCTTGATATTAATTACTACCTTTCAAGTTGTTCACACACAGATGCTGTTCAGTACATGGACAAAAGATATAATGTAACAAAAGGATCATTAAAGAATTCATCAAAGAATCCGAAACAAAATATCAGCAAATCATATTAAAATGACTTCTAAGAGATCACGTGACACTGAAGACTGGAGTAATGATGCTGAAAATACAGCTAGAATAAATTACATGTTGCAATATAAACAACAAGTTATTTGAAAGTGTAATAATATTTCACAATATTAATGTTTTTACTGCATCTTTGATCATAAGAGACTTATGAATGCTAGACTGTGTTTATGTACGTATAGCTTATATACAATTTTTTTAAATGAAATGGAGGTATTTAATGCATGTCAAGGAATAACGTATGTATGTGTGTGTGTGTGCAGGCCTTGACGATGAAGGGTTTAATATTCTGGACAGGCTGAGTTATTTATACTTGGCAAATAATAAGGTGAGTCATCTTGTTTATTCACAAACTCTCATCTCTCTCTCTCTCTTCTCCTTTATTCACTAACTTGAATGCAGATCACAGGCTCAGGTGTGGCATTTTCATGGCTTGAGATTAATGAGGCTATATCCTACATTATCTCCCTGAACATACAGTATATCATAAGAAAAGATTTTGCACCAAATCAGCTGTAAGTTTTCCATCACTACTTGTCAGAGCTTAAAATGAGTTGTTTTTGCTATTTAACCTTTAAGCCTTTAAGCAAATGACCAATGATTGACTTTGCATTCCAGCGTTATTCACTCCTTTCTTCATCCATTGAACTGAATAAGCTGTTCATGGAAATGTGGACGGTCATGAGTTAATGATTGTGGAATATTTTTGCATCCAAATTTTGGCTTTTGTCCTGAGCGTGTTTTATCATAATGCTACCCAGTAACCCAGATAACAGGGAACATTCTCAGTACTTTGTTATAACATGCTGTCAAAATTACGAAGAAGCATTTTTTTCTAGCAAAATTAATAGAATGTTTGTTTAAAGTTTGTGGGATTTCTACGTCATGGAACTTTTTTGTCTGGAATGTTTTACATGGACGTTTGTCTAAAGGTCATTGCAAACTAAGTCCAATATTTTTGCACATTAAAGTGCTCTTATTGTGGGATATAAAAGTTCATATTTTGGTTTTAAGAGTCCCAAGCCACAGGTTGACATGCATGCAAGGTCAAAAAACACTTTCATTTTCTTATAATAGGCATTTATTTTTACCTTATTTGGGAAAGTTTTAATGTTTAGGGACTGTGGTGATAGAAAATCCATAGTTATAATATTTTGATAATATCTTCTACTTCTAATCTTCTACTATAATCACAAAGATTTAAGAGAATCGTTTTATAAAGTCAAAAATGCGTGTGAAAAAAATTTAAGTAACGTGAGACATAATTTCTACGGATAAACACTTTTTTTTTTTTTTTCAGACTAACTACTGTACCTGAAAATGCATAAACAACCACCATTACTGAATGAACAATTTTTTTTTCACCTTGTAAAAGTGGAAACAGCTTACAATACTCGCTCAAGAATAAGGCATTGTTTGAAACTATTCAAAAAAGTATTTTATTTATGTACATTCACAATAAACAGTTGTGCTTTTGTAAATAAAGGAAAACAATTGGATGTGTCTTTCAAAGAGCGCGCCACAGAAATTAACTGAAAGGTTTTTTTCGTTTTGTTAACTTATTAATTATTTAGAAAAAAATATATATTTCACACGTGGGCCTGTTAATGTCTTTAATAGTTTTATTAAGTTTTTCTCTGTTCTTGCTTGCTTGCATAAACTTAATCCCTGCACAGTAAAAAACGATGGGTTATTTTTTTTTTAACCCAGTAGATGGGTTACACATATTGGGTCATTATGTTGGGTTATTTTCTAAAAGGTTGGGTTATTGTTAGTAATAACCCTGCGTTGGGTTAAATTGGTTCCCGTGATGACGGTTCAAATTTTAACGGTCGACAAGTGAAAGACAGTCAGGCAACAGAAGAAGCTGCTGCTGCGTCAGTATGAGGTGA
>JAUMHR010000084.1:14350470-14365745 GCA_032361145.1 Enteromius fasciolatus
AAATTCGGAATCCTCATTCTAAATCTAAGAGTACAATCTAAACTGAATAATTACTTAAAATTGGAGTCAGATTAAAACGAGGTAACCTCAAAAGAAAACGTCAAATTAAATGTAGAACATTAAATGCAAATGTAACATTAAAACCTAAACTAGGAATTAGCCAGGAGTGCATTTTCTGTCATAGCCGGAGAGCGATACACGCAGAGATCCGCCAAAATAGGCGGACCTTACAAACAGATTAAAATAGTCCCACTGCTTGTTTAAGCAGCATGATAATGCACATGCAGAAAATGTTTCCTTAACAGGGTTATTCTATTAAGTTCTATTCTAGTTGTTCTATTAAGATATTTGTTACTTTCTCTGACATTTTCTAGTTGCATAAATTATGTATTGCTATTACATAACACTCTTTTGTGCATCATGCAGCTGGATTAAAGCATCTTTCAGGCTTCATTCAGTCTCTGGATCATGAAGATCTGTATGTGTAAAATACTGTAAATCCAGAGCTTGCTAGTTAGCTGGAACTGAACGATGGATGCCTGAAACAGAGCTAAAAAATATTAATTAAAAAATGTGATAGAGATCCTATTATTGTTTTATTAAATTATTATAACAAATTAAATGTTTATAAACACTATATTTATTTGTATTAATTATAAAAAGTATATTATTTGTTTTTATCATCTTAGTTAATTTATTACAATGATATCTAAATGAAAATGAAAAAAAAATCAATATTAAAATCAGTTTTATATTAATAAATGTTTTTTTTTTTTTTTTAAATAATGAAAAATTGTAATCAAATGTAAATCAACATGTCTACTTAAACCTGTCTGATACGGTCAATATACAAACATTTCATTATTCAAGTTATTATAGTCAACTTATAGTCATCGAGCTTTGTGTTAGCATGGGCTTTAAGGGTTGTTTTGTACCTGATAGTGATGATCTGGCCGAAGTCAAGCTCGTAGTTGTTGACCTGGGCGATAAAAATGGCTGCCACAGCCTCATACAGTGCTGTGCCGTCCATGTTGATAGTGGCTCCGACGGGCAGCACAAAGCGAATGATCCTCCGGTCTATATGATTGTTCTCCAGCAGGCACTTGAAGGTGATAGGCAGCGTGGCAGAACTGCAAATGAATAAAGATCTCTTGTTAAATTTCCCAACACTGTCTCAGTTTTATCTACCACTTATGCAGAATATACATAACAGAAGCCGTAACACAGTTTGCCATATGAATCATCAAAATCATAATTTTAAAATGTTAATTTTTATTTCAAATAAATGCTATTCTTTTGAACCCATTCATCAAAATTACTTTAAATTTAGTCTTACAGAGACTTATTTCAAAAGCATGTAAAAAAAAAAAAACACAAGTGTGTAAATATGAAGAGTTCATTTGCTGGTAACAGATCACTACATTTTGATAATGTAGTTTGAAAAAGTTTTTTCATTGTGCATTCCAATAAATCTCAATCAAACTGCAGTTGGTTTATTATAGAAGTTGGGCATCACACAGTAAAACACAATAATTAACACTTAAACTTTATTTTGATAGACATTATACACATTCTACGGTAAGTAGCTTTGTACCTACATGTCAACTAGCAGTGATTAGAGTATTAGTAGACACTTCAATATGATGGGTCCACAACATACACTGTAAAGTATACTGCTGCCACAAAAAATGGTGTCACTTCTTGGAGGATGATGTCTTTGGCTTTGGTTAGTTAAAGGAACACTCCACTTTTTTTCCAACTCCCCCAGAGCTGAATTTTACCATCTTTGACTTCATTCATCTCCAAGTATGGTAATAGCACTTTTAGCATAGCTTAGCACAGATCATTGAATCTGATTAGACCAGTAGTATCACGTTTAAAAATGACCAAAGAGTTTCAATATTTTCCTATTTAAAACGTGAAACTTCTGTAGTAACATTGTGTACTAAGACTGACGGAAAGTGAAAAGTTGTGGTTTTTTAGGTCGATATGGCTAGTAACTATACTCTCATTCTGGCGTAATCATCAAGGAAGTTTGCTGGTGTAACATGGCCGCAGCAGGTTCAGCATGGTATCCTTGCGCCTGCTGCAGCCATGTAACCTAAGCATATTTTCAAAATAAGTGGAGTGTTCCTTTAAATTGATTATTCAAAAGACTAACAGGATAAATATATGATTGTTTAACATGTTGCTGTGGTTTGCATGTGCTGTACCTGGAGGACGTGGCCAGAGAGATGAGCAGGGCTTGCAGGATTCCTCTGATGTAGACGATGGGGCTCTTCTTGGTGATGAAGAAGTACATGCTGGGCAGGATAAAGAGGCCGTGCAGAATGAGGCCCATCACCACAGTGATGGCGTAAAAGCCCAACTTCTTCCCCATCGCAGACGGGTCGCTCATCTCCAGGATCTTACCAGCCACCAGAAACACGATGCCAAACGGGAAGTACCTGCACGGTAAACTAGCTGTGAATATATTCACAATATATCTTTTTGCCCTTTATTGCTTAACCCTTAAAGTGTACTATATAATTACTGATGCAAATTTCTAAGCCTAAATGATCAACATGTTCCAAACTTAGCTTGAAAACCTGTTGCAGCGCTTGTTAACTTAAATACAAAAAAGACCATAACCCATAAGCAGATTAGGCACTACATGCCGTCTGTCTTTTGATTGATAATTCATGCATTTGTAGCAAGCAAAATCCTAGGTCTATTTACACGTGCCTTTTTGCCATAAAATTATTTGTAGATTTATTTATTTTAAAAGATGTATTTATTTATTTATTTATTTTTTGATTTGGATACATATAAAAATTGTTTAATTCAATTTAATTTATTAACTTTCCAAGCTTTATATTGTTAAGTAGATAATCATTTTGATGATTTCTTTTAATAATACATAATTGAATGAATTAGTTATTTTTTTGTTCAATTTAAATGAATTGTTTTTATATTACAATAAATAATTAATTTATTTAGCTGATTTAAATATAGTCTTACCAGATGACAATAGCGACAATTTTCAGCACTGCTTCATTGAGACTTTGGCAGAAGTTCACCAGAGCGCTGCCGTTAGGACCCATCCTGCCCAACATTATGCCTGTGCAAATATAAATTATATGAAAACATTATTGCATTTATCATCCAATTTGTTCGTTGTCTCTGTGCCAGTGTTTTCTCACCCATGGTAGCAGAGAAAATGACAATGCCCAGGACGTTCATGCCCTCGCTGGTGCCGGGAAGCGTCCGCATCACTACGTCAGGAGGCGGCGTCAGATCCAGCTGGAAGTTCTGGATGTCCGTCCCGTTATCGTCCTGAATCCCGTAGATGAGAGCACGCCGAGTGGTTGTTTCTGTCAGGCTGGTGGCCACTGTGGCCTTAGGGGTCTTCATTATGGGCACACTGTTGGTACGATACTGCAGAGAAGAGGAACAAAATGAGTTTTGAGTGAATGAAAATTTGCTAAAAATCTTTGTTTCTTCATCAGATTCTGAGAAATGTAGCATTAAATCACCTGCTCAGTAATGGATGCTCTGCAGTGAATGGGTGCCGTCAGAATGAGAGTCAAAACAGCTGATAAAAACATCACAATATCTCAATGCCTTGAGAAGAGAAAAATCTGTATTTGTAAGAAAGACAATTTAATCTTAAACCATTGCTTCTGCTAAAATACTAAATATTTAAGTATTTATAAGTAAAATAAGTCCTCCATCCATAATAATGCTTTATCCAGTGAAAAGTCATCTTGTCTGAATTGGGTGAAAATTCTGCACAGTTTAAAAAAAGACTATAATTTTGCATTAAAATGTTGTTCCAGGGTCAACAAAATATGCTGTCCTAGAAACACATCGAACTTGGCAAAATCAGGACGTGATGTACACACTGCACAAAAGATCATTTTCAAAAATCCAAAATAAGTGCACTTTAATGGATTAATTTTTTTTTTAAAATGTTAGAAGAAGTGGTGTGAATTATTGTAAAGTTTTTATCAGCTGTTTGGACTCTCATTCTGATGGCATCCATTCACATCTGTTGGTGAACGAGTAATAAAATTTTACATTTCTCCAAATCTGGTGAAGTACATGTACTTCTTGAATGACCTGAGTAGGGCGAGTACATTTTCAAAAAACCAAAATTTTTGGATGAAGCATTTCTTTTAAAAAGCACTTGTTAACTTAAATACAAAAAGACCATAACCCATAAGCAGATTAGTTGCCATACGGTATCTTGCCATTTAAAAAACAGCATTGTAGTTGAAGTCTTGCTTCAAATTGGTTGGAATATGTTTCAAGTGATTCACTTTGTCTAAATCCATGGAAACTTGAATTCTGAACTAGTTAGGTTGCGTGTTAGCATGATAGCTTGTTTCCAAGCAAGACTTAATCAGCAGTTTGACATACAAACAAAATACAATGATAAATGATTGAGGACTGTTTAAGAAAACTTCCAGGTCACTTGGATCCATTTGCAAGGCTTTATTTATCAGAATGAACAAGCAAACAGTCAAATCACCGGCAAACAAGAATGTAGTAGTCAGTCCAATAGAGTAGTCAAAATACAGACAATAATCAGATGAGCAGGCAGCAATAATCAACAAAGAGTAAAACAGTCCAGGGTGATACACAGAGGAGTTAACACAGAAAGAAACACTCAGAATTACGACCATAAGGGCAAGTAAGACTTCGCACTGAATGTCACAAAGTTCACGCTATAAATAGCCCAGATAATGTGAAACACCTGAAACAGAAGAGCCGAGGTGCATGTGTGAAAAGATCGGGAAGAGCCACAGAGGTGCTTTCGGTGACAGACTTTTAGTAAAAAATTATGTGTGTATATATATATATAAAGCCTTCCATTTTGCATGTGGATCAGTTTAATTACTTTTCCATTTTTTGTTATTATTTATAAGAAGAGTGACTAATTCTTACCTGTTGAAATGTGGCTTGAACGAGGTTGGCTGGAAACATGTTTCTGTTTGGAGACATAAAATATACAGTATCACAGTTATACATGTGCATGCATAGCATTGAACTGCACTGAACACTTTCAATAGGACTTTCCTTGAAAAAAACATTATTGTACAGAATTCATAGTAACCTTCATACAGCTGTCCTTGCCAGTTTCTGTGATTTTCCTTTTTTTTAGATTATTTTTTCATTTATTTTTTTTTATTATACAACTGTATAAAAGAACAGAAAAAAGAAAAAAAACCTGAAGGCCAGCAAATGTCTAATGCAAAATACATTTCTGCTGTTGAAGTATGTTGACATTTTCAAAGATGGAAAAAAAATAAATAATAATAAAAAAAAATTATATATATATATATATTTCACCTTTATATTAAATATAATAATACCAATAAATAAACATATTTAATCATATTTAATATTATTTATACATAAAATACATAATATTAAATACTTATTTACTTGTTTTTTTTTTTTTTCTCTCAGCATTTCTGTCACAAAATAAAAAAAAATTAATCTATTCTGAAAGGTTTTTTAAGGATCTTTCAGATCTTCAAGATACTGACCCCAGAAGCAAGTGTTGATATGGCAGCATATGCAATGTGAACAAACAAAATATATTTTAATAATACACCACAAACTTTTCCAAAGCCAGAGACTGGGATTTCTGTAGAAGCATAAGTTAAGTTTTTAGTTTTTATTAAAGAAATAGACAAAATGTTTATAACCAACTGTCAGTTTCACTCTCCAAACATCTCAGTATACTTCACATTTAAAAATAGATACTACACAACCGCTGTTAAAAAAACAAAATAACAATAATAATTGTTTTCAAATTAAAATGTATTTGTTACCCTGCTGACTAAAAATGTTAAGTTTAGTAAACTGAAATATTTATTTATTTATTAGTTTGTGCATGCAAGTTCTCAATGAAGAACTATAAGCCAATAGCTTGGCTTATGCATTATGCATCTGTTTATGTGCTGGTTCGTTCTGTTCATTATAGTTCCTGAGATTTTTCTTTAAGCATGCAAGATTAACTTACAAATGAAAAATAGTTGCACATGCATTTTGCATTTGTTTCTTCATTCTGTGCATATTTTATGCATGCAATTTTTTATTTCATAAAGGAAAATATGTGTGCTTGTGCAATTTGCATTGTTCATTCTGTCCATTAAGGAGTTTTTATACCTTTGCATGCAGGTTTTTAGTTCCCTTTCAGTCGGTCACTCTGACGTCACGTCGGTGACTGACGAATAGAAGTCTCGCTTCACTACGCTGCGTGTATGAAAACAAAAAAAACAAATGAAATTGCCATGTGCTGATTAACATCCAGCTGCATCTGATCGCAGCGCAAGTAAAAATAGGCAGTGGATTAAGCGCTCATTAGCTTTTCGTTTCTGAGCCGAGCTTCATATGAAGTTACCGTTCCTGAGAAAATCTGCTTCATCTACAAGGAGTGACAGTGTTTGCGGGGTGGTGTCACAGCATTTTAGTTTCAGCGGCGGTGGTTTCCAGTCGAGTGGGTTGCCACAGCAGTATTGCACTACTCGCTGTTGTTTGCAATTGGCCATCTCCCCTGTACACTTTACCCTATCTAAAAGAGCAAGCTCACGGGTGGTTGGTCTTTTTAAACACGCATCCTTTTAAGGATGTCATACAATCTGTGCGCACTTGGATGCGGTCGTTACCTGGCGCCAGGCGACAGTCACAATTGCTACCTTATGTGTCTGGGCCTCGAACACGCTGAGGCGGCGTTCATGGACGAGTCATGTTCCTTCAGTGGGAAGATGACCGTTGCGGATCAGGCTCCGCTACCTGCAAAGGGGCGGGGTCCCCATCCCGTTGCCGCGATCTGGAGCTCATGCTGGGGGGGTTTGTCCTCCAGGCTGGCTGATTGGTAGCTGGGGGTGGCTTGTGCTGGTGCACAGGGGCCGACTCTGGTACCTTTCCAAGAGCGCCATCTGTGGCTGTGTCGGGCAGACTTGCGCGAGTCGGATGCTCCCGTGTCCCAGGCCGGCCTCTTCTGTGATGCGGTGGAGACTTTTGCCCAGCAGTTCTCCCGGAGGAGGGCCAGGTGGAGAATCTTTTGTTTTGTTTAAACCCACCACTGGCCTCACGGTCAGTGGCACAAAAACAGCAAAACAGCAGTTTCTTCTATCTCTGGGTCCCCCGAGGGAACGAGGTGCTGTGGACAGGCCTGTAAAAGAGATTTTGTTACACACTCACTCTCCTCTCATTACAGGCAGCAGTTCAAGGACTGGGAGGATGAACCAACGGACTACCCCGCCTCACTTCTGCCGGAACGCAGGTAAAAGTTGCATGCACTCAGACCCTGCTTCGGACCGGCATTGAGACGCCCGAGCCGGGTCCCTGTGTTCCCCCTCGCTGCCCCACTGCTGGCACCCTGATATTCCCGATGGTGCCACTAGTTCGGTTCTTAGATGCCTGGATCGGGCTCATCCGGACCATCCAGCTCGGCTATGCAGAAAAGTAAGAATTCAGTTTACTTTACTTTACCAAAGTAGTGGAGGCTGTCCTGACTGCGCTCAAGGAGCAAGGGGTTCGCATTCTTAACTACCTCGACGACTGGCTGATACTAGCACACCTCAGCCTGTTGGGACTTCAGGTCAACCGGGTGAAGAGCAAACTCTGTCCGTGCAGAGGATCTCTTTTCTCGGGATGGAGTTGAACTCGGTCACACAAACAGCGCGTCTCACGCAGTAATGCGCTCAGTTGGTGCTGAACTGCTTGAAAATGTTCAAAGGCAGGACTGCAGTTCCACTGAAATGTTTTCAGAGGCTCCTGGGGCATATGGCTGCAGCCACAGCGGTAACACAGCTGGGGTTGCTCCATATGAAAGCGCTTCAGCACTGGCTGCACGATCAAGTCCCGAGGTGGGTGTGGCGATGCGGCACCTTCCGGTTTCAGATAAGACCGGCCTGCCAAACCTTCTCCCCGTGGTCAGACCTCTCATTTCTACGGGCAGGAGTGTCCCTAGAGCAGGTCTCCAGACATGCTGTTGTGTTCACAGATGCCTCCACCACCGGGTGGTTGGGCCATGTACAATGGGCATGCAGTGTCAGGGGTTTGGACAGGACCTCATCTGCATTGTCATATCAGTTGCCTCAAGCTGCTGGCAGTACATCTAGCTCTGGGTCGTCTCAAGAAGTGCTTACAAGGCACTCACATACTAGTCCGTATGGACAACACAGCGACCATTGCGTACATCAACCATCAAGATGTTCTGCGCTACCGTCACATGTCGCAGCTCGCCCGCCACGTTCTCCTGTGGAGTCAGAAGCATCTGAGGTCGCTTCGCGCCATTCCAACCACGATCCAATAGATGGCAGGTCTGTGGGTAAGCAATGACCTGGTCACCAGGTTCCTCAGGGGTGGCAGATGGTTTTCATCGGCTTGGCAACAAAATTCTCCAGAGTGTCCAGTAAGTAGACTCTGTCGAGTTCCTCCGTCCCCCGTCGGCAGATGGATGTTGAGGAGCATCTGGCGCTAGGCCCTCGATGCGATGAATCCACAGAGAACCGCTTGAGGGCTGGGGCCCCATGTGCTGTGCCCTTGAGGACCCCGTGTAGGTATTCCACGGTAAAAAAAAAAAAAAAAAAATCTGGCAGTCTGTCGTCCAGGAGGATTCAGTCACCTCCTATATTCCATATGCATTGAAAGTTCATGATATATGTGTATCCGTCTTAACCTTCTATGGGAAGGCTGAGTTGCACACGTCTTCTCAGACGTCCCAGTGCTCTAGTTACTGAAGTAGTGCAGTCCTGGTATACTGTGGTCAGAATCCTGGCCTCGAGGCCAAACACTGGGAGCTTGGGAGACTCCCACACGATGCTGGTAGGGGTAGCGTCCATGGCTATTCGAGAAGTCACGTCCCATCGCCATGGGGCTGTACCACCGCTTAATCCGCTGCCTAATTATAGCTGGATGTTAATCAGTGCATGCCAATTTCATTGGCGTGTTTTCATACACACAGAGTAGATTGGTCATCTCAATGCGGAATTCCTATTCGTTGGTCACCGACGTGACGTCTCCGTTCCCTTTTTCAGGGAATACATATGTAACCAAGACGTTCTTAGTTTTGCTTTTTACAAAATAAGGATCACCATGTGCATGTTAGATGTGTATTTGACACTTTCAATTTTATGCTTCTCTGGCAATTAAAATAGTGTTTTTGGCAGGCTTTGCAAATTTCAGTTGTGCACACATTTTGTAGAAGAACACCAAATAAACAATACTCAGAATTACAATCAGGGGCAGATTTAATTAATTTGGGGCCTCAGGCAAATGTAGGAACGGGGCCCTATATTTACACACATTTACTGTTATTTGCTGCTGCACAATGGTGCCACATAGTTATGTCAGTGTTTCTAAATTTTTCATGTACATATTATTATTACATTAAAATGTACTCATTTAGCAGACACTTTTATTCTTTCACGTTGTAGACCTGCAATTGATTTACAGTTGAGATGCAAAAAGTAGTCAGAAGAATAAATTATATTACTTATTATATTTACTGGCACAAACCTGTTTAGGCTACATTTTCACTTCTCTGTGTCCACACACTGCATTTTGATGCAGCTAAATTCTCAATAAATCTGTTTTCATTGATACTGTTTCTGTTGTCATAAAACGGGATGAAAATTAGTGACTTATTAATGAAACTACATACTAAGTATATACCAGCTGTCCCTTCTACACAAAAATTCTGATTTATCAGAATTATACATTTATTTATTTAATCAAATCATCCTCTGATAAAATCAAACAGGCTACACATAAGATAATGAACAACCTGTGCTTTAATGTAAAAGTAGGCCCCGTTTACACCAGTGCATTTTCGTCTTAAAGGATACACAAGAAGCACATTCAACTCAGACACACATGGTTGTCATGGTAATAAACACCGTAAAATAGCAACCTTGTACAAAAAGCATTTTGGGGGCCTTTGGCTTTCAGGGGCCCAAGGCAGTCGCCTACCTTTGCCTAATGGTTACAGTAATTCTACCTCTGATCACAATACTCAGAATCACAAATAGTTTTGACATCTTACATGGGTGAAATTTCCTTTCCTTTCCTTTCCTTCCCTGTACTGTACTGTACTGTAAAAGATATCAGCAAAATTTGCAGTAAAAAAAAAAACGCATCTGTGGTTGCCAAAATTCCACCATGAAAAAATATGGTAACATTATTTTGGGTTTTTCATGTGGTTTTTACCATAGAATTTTCAATTTAGCAGTTTTTTTTTACCATTAAAATCACAGTAATTTTTTTTACAGTCTTTCCTTTCCTCGTTAAGTGTTTTGTTTGTGAATATCCGGAAACATTATTTTCCAAGTAATCTGCAATCAATCTGCTATTAAGTCTCTAACTGAGCTCTGTCGTTCATCTTGAGGAGGTTTGAGTCTTTCTCTGCTTCATCAGTGCAGATGCTAATGTTTTCAGTGACATATTCTGAGTAATAAGGGCTCATTTTAAAGCTTTTAGAGAAAGTGAGGGGTAATATATGTTATTATCAAGCTGGTCTTCAGTCTAATAAACTCGGTCTGTATGAGATCATTAAGCACGAAATGCTGCACTTAATTTGGAATCAAGTGAACCCAAACATTCATGACACAAAAGAGTTGATTGAAATTGCAAAGACATTAACTAAAAGCATCTGCTTAGTAACAGTTTCAGAAAAAGTACTGACTGCAGCATTATTTTTTTATCATTTTGAAGTTATCAATAAAACTAAAAATGAATTAAGCAAAAAAAAAACAACAACAACAACAAATATTCTGTCTTTTTATTTTTGAAAATCTATTTTATTTGCACATTTACCGTTGTGTGAAATGTGCTAAATACATTTATTTTACTTTAAAATCTAATTTAAAATGTGTTTAAAAGTCTATTTAATTGGCAAAAGTTTTAAAAGAAAATATTATTTCAGTCTTTCTCTTTGAAAAAATCATGTTTAATTCAATGTGTTATTTGTAATAATTTCTGTATTTTTTTTTCAGCATCATTTATATATTACTCTGTTTGATTCTTGTTTTTGATCATTTATTTTAGATATTTATACTTTTGTTGCTATTTTTTCATATACATATTTAGTTTTATTATTTCATGATATTTTAAATAATACTTTTTTTTAAAAGCATTAACACTATGAAGTGTCCTATACAAATGTATTTTAATTTAAAATGTAATTCTTCAATATACTTCTATATACTTATGTGTAGTTCAATGTGTTTCTTACAGTTTAATTTAATTTAATTCATGCTCACGTCTATCCTAATACTACAGCCTCATTTTCTTTTTTTTTTCTTGATAATTGTAACAAGGCTGCAAAAGCTGACCCTTTGTTAAGCTCTGCCCCATGGTTACAGAAACGAACCCAGGTTTTACAGAACAGCTCATAGAAATGGAGAATTATGTGATAAGTGGCCTATATGAGTGCAAGCAGTCATTAGGTGGTAAAACCTAACCCTAACCTTTGCAATGAATTTGTATTAGTCATTTTCTTAAAAAATAGATTGAACCAAATAATCCTGCCATAAGAGACCATGAGGCTTCGAAGCATATTGAGGGTTTTCAAATGGCTTTGACCACATAAACAGCAATTAAATGTGTGTAATTCTGCATGAGATGTGCTCCCAAATGGGTCATTTGAGGTTATGACTGCAATATCTTCAATCTGAACACAATCAGCTCAGCTGGTGATGGTATCCATTGACGATGGTTCATTGTGATTTATTACTGACAAGCCCAAAAGTTACTAGTAATTTAGAAATCAGTGGTATTGTAGGAAATGTTTTATGTTTGTGTCATTGAGATACTATTATAGCATCAAAATATTGATAGACAGTATACATATACACATTTTTTTTGTTTTGTTTTTTCTTTTCTCTTATACATCTGTTTTTTTTTTGTTTTGTTTTTTATACCACTTTGAATAACCATTGATACGAATTATGACATTTTAGGTAAATACAAGGTAATATTATAGTTTTTTTCATTTTATCATCATTAAAATAACATATTGTAATGTCTCATTTTTAATGCTGTTTTTCATGTACATGTAGACCTATTGTGATTATTTTATTTCTTATAACCATTTGAATAACCATTGTGTATATTTGAAGTTACTACATAGTTGTTGTTTATTTGAATTTGAAATAAACATTTCTTTACATTTATTGTTAATTTGTTTCATATACATCTTTTTTATTATGATTATTTTAATAATCATTTGAACCACCTTGAATTACCATTGAGCATAAAAATCTGTTGAAATATAAAGTTTTATTTTAATATCACAGAGACGCTATTGCATTTAAATATATTTGATTTTATTAATGTATTTTTGTAATTGACTATTTCTCATAACAATTCGACCACTTTGTATAATCCTTGTGTACAAAATCTAATAATGATAAGACTTTTTTTGTTTGTTTTAGTGTTATTGAGATACTACAATTTTTCATAATGTTTTTAATTTGATTTTATTGTTATATTTTCTGTTAAATATATTTTATTAATGTATTTATTTGTTTCTTTTGGGTTTTAGTTTTAGCTAATTATAATGACTTTGTTTGTCACATTTGGGTGAGTAAACAGAGTTTGAACTGTCTTTGTTTGTTGTCTGTAGGAGCATCTGACCGTATGAGGTCCAGGAGAGCGTCAGCCGAGCTCATGATGGGTTTCCCGCTGTCCTCAGAGTCCTCTTTCTGTGCCATTCCTCCCGGATGGATGATCAACACCATGACAATTCCCACCACCACGGCCAGGAATGTGGTCCACAGGTAGTAAGAGACGGTGATGAGACCCAGCCGACTCGAGCACTTAGCATCCAGCGCTGCCAAACCTGACATCAGACTGACAGAGAGCAGACAGAGATGCATTCATGTGTTAGACAGAGTGTCAAAAACGGCTTTTCAAACAGCAACACAATAGAAAACAATTATACAGGTACAGTAGCTTTAAGTGCATTTTATTTATCAAGAGTTGTTTGAAACAATAGACACTTTATTAGCATCTAATATGCTTTCTGCATATATAACATCTATCATTATTATATATTATTTGGTTTTAGATTAATACAGTTAAACAGTTACATTATGAAATGTTATTACAATTTTCAAATATGTCTTTTATATTTGTATATTTTATAAAATTAATTTCCATCAGTCATTACTCCAGTCTTCAGTGTCACATAATCCTTCAGAAATCATTAAAATATGATTATTTGCTTAGGAAGCATTAAGTTAATGTTAAATTAAATATGACAAATATATTAAAATAGTCTTTTATCTTTTTATAAACTTTACTGTCACTTTTGATCGGTTAAATGCATCTCTGCTGAATAAAATAATAAAGTGCTCCACACAGAGAACTAATCTGATCATCATCCAGTCTGTCTTGAATAACATGAAGTAATAGAACAAACTGAGACAGACTAAATTCAGAAGAACTGTGATAAACAACGTCTCCAAGACTGTGTATATAATATGATTACTGCTATATATACAGTTGATACGTTTATAATTTGACCTCCCACGGCTTGTGAATTGGACTCCTTTGGGGGTGAGCGCTGTCGTTCACATGCACTCATCTCTCTGGAACAGAGTTAAATATCTCACTACAACACGAGCAGTCAGTCATCCACACAAAAGCTGCCAGATTAATGTGTGAGAGAGAGAAGGTGCCCTCTAAACAGCTGCTCCATCAGCCACAGATTACATATTTACCACTGCAGCAGAAATATTGTTTTTTCTCTTTCAGGTTTGATGATTTTAAGTACTGTATTGTTTTGATATGTTCAGATGTTGAACTGGGAAATTAATGATTAATATTCTAGTCTCTCCTTTAATAACTACATTTTATATTTTTTTCCCTTGGCCTAAACCAGTAAGAAATAACAACCTCTTGACTTTTGCAAGACCAGAGGACACTTAACTAATTTTTGTTTCCATTTAGTATTTTAGTTTAGGTTATTTGTTCTTTTTTTTATTCCATGGTGTTTCAAAAGTTTGAATGAATGGCTTACATTTGAAATTCATGTTGGATCGCCACTGAGACCCTGACCTTGTCATTCTGATGCTAACACGACACAACTGATGTCAGGTCAGTGTAAATGGGCATGTTTGCATGCAGTCCATCCTCTTGTTCAAGGTTGTGACCCTGATGAGCATTGTGGGTAATCCCTATCCAGCCGCAGTGACGTTTCAATCTGGACTTGCGTGCTGATGGATTTATTAAGGAAATATCAAATCTATTTCTTTCTCTGTTTATCCGCTCCTGTTGCCTGTGTAAGTTTAGACCCTCACTGACCTCTATCATTGGACAGAAAACAATCATTATCAGAAATATAAAGCATATGTTCAGTTTATTCTTGATATCAGAACTAGCATCATAATCTGGAATGCCGTGTCAGTGCATTAGATGATAACATCAATTTATTTTAATGGATCATTGTTAAAGCACTTTTTAAGCAAGACACTAAAATAAATTCTTCTGTCTTTAAATACAAAAAAACAATTAAGGTATTTTAGAGAATGTGATGATGTTCAAACATTATAAGGTCTCTTAAAACATTTTTTTGGTCTTGCAGCAATGTGAGGAATGTCACGCATTCCGTCGTATACATTGTTGAACAAAACAATGGCTGAATTAAAGTTTGCATAGTAGAAGTGTTTGTGCACTTGTAGAAAGTAATGTTCCTAAGTTGCCACTTTCAAGGTCTAAAACAACCTTACCTCAATACAGACCTTGAGATCCATTAAAGTCGAGATTCTAATTACACATACTTTGTGTTTGCAAACATCTTGTGCCTTTGCATGCCCTGATAACGGATAGTTTTGTATATATCATTATTTGTTTCTGATGGATAAAATTATTTAAGAGAAGACACTGACATGTACTTTTAGGGCAAAAATTATGCATTTTGAGTCTCCTGTAAATGTCACATCCCACACATCCCGACAGAGAGCAACGTACAAGGCCTCTTTTACTGTGAGAAGGAAGAAAGCCCAGGCGATGAGCCTTCATCAGCATCATCTCGCAGTCAGCGGCTGATCGCATGCCTCAGTGGGTAGACTTCAAAACAACAAATCCCCTCTGAAGCCCTGAGCCGCCTGACAGCCAGATCAGCGGCATGACGTGACCCGAGATTTAGCTTCCACAAATATCTGCATATACACACAAACGAAGCGTGTGCTGGAGCGCACGTCCTGATTTTGCTGAGTTAGGCGTGTTCCTGGGTCAACATATTTTGTTGACCCTGGAACAACATTTTATTC
>JAUMHR010000084.1:14396698-14408809 GCA_032361145.1 Enteromius fasciolatus
GCCCCAAGCGGCCGAGGATTTCCGCGCGGAGGCGGTCATAATCATGTAGGCGATCGGCAGGTAGTGAAAAGTAGGCGTGCTGTGCTTCACCCGACAGCAGCGGAGCCCGGGCAAATCCATTCCAGCTGGTGCTCGTTGGTTTCCAGGGCGACGCTGATCGGCGGCCGTCACAATATATATATATATGTATGGAGAACACAGTAGTCACAGGGTGCGTAAGCAATAGTCTTTTAATGAACAAACTCAGACTGGGAGACATATAGACACTTAAGGACTGACAAGGGAGACTCAGGAACACAGGTGCTGCGTCCAAAATTGCTTACTTCCCTACTATGTAGTACGTGAAAAACAGTATGCTAGGCAAGTAGTATGCCCGAATTCATAGCATTCGAAATTCAGTAGGTGAGAAGTACCCAGATGACCTACTGCTTCCGCCAAATTCCATAGTAGGCATACCATGGACACTTTCCTACCAAATATGGGCATGCACATGGGGCAAGTGGGCACAACACTAACATAACACAACACTGACAATGTATATTTAGTTTTTAATGTTTTTTTTTTTTTTTATTATAATTGAATTTATTTTTATTATAATATAATTTGATTTAGTAAATTTATATCTGCCTATCATCTACCTATCTACTGTATCTGTGTATAATAGGCTATATATTTCCATACCCTTATGCAAATTGCCCATGCTTATATTTTAGTAAAAGTAACCATGCTTTTTGGCACATTGATTCATTTGATTTGTATAACCACTTTTTTTACTAAAAAATACCATGGTTAAACTTTAGTTGGTGTAGCAAAACCATGGTTAATTTGTGGTTAGGATGTTATATAGTATAGTAACCGTGTGAGTGTGTGTTTTAATGGATATAAGATTTTCTGTGGACGCATACAGGGGATGAAAAGGGAAGAAAGTGAGAGTAGATACAAGAGAGCGATGAAGGGGTTGCGTGCACGTGTGTTTGTGTGTGTGTGTGAGAGAGAGAGAGAGAGAGAGAGAGAGAGAGAGAGAGAGAGAGATGGAGAGAGCGTAAATAAAGCTCTCAGCATCTCACGTTCAGATGCCTGTGCGTGTTTGACAGTCTTCGCATCACTTTTACTCTTACTGGACTGTACCTCTCAGCTGACTAAGGAAGCTCTGGAGGATGTGATGAGGGTCTTCGGGCGTTAACAGGTGGCGGGTTGAGGGTCGGAGTCATGGGCAGCATGAGCGCGGATTGCACGGGATACTACAACACGGAGAACGTGTTTGTCAGCGGCTTCACGTGCCCCAAGCCTGATAGCGACGCGCGCGCGGTCTTCTGCTGTGGGTTCAGTGACGTTAAATACTGCTGCGACGACCCCAACAGCTTTTTCCCTTATGAATATGGATATATGTGGTGGCTCAGGTACGACACTGATATTTTTGTGCATTATTTGTCATGAATCCCTAATTTAAAATAATTAGGCTATTCTACTGTAGATAGTTGGCAGGCTGCTGCTGACAAATTAGGCTAATAGGTGCTTCAGATGGGGGCAACTTTCTAGTCACCGTCATAAAAATGCAAAAATCTGAGAAATTATGAAAAGAAGTGATTTGGTAACATATCAGGTAACATATCATTTGTCTATAAGACATATATTTACATGGTTGACAAGTTGCTTGATGAATTAATTTGAAACGCTTTACAATATGCGTAAACTATAAGCCATGCACTAATGCTACTGTACAATACTGAATTAACTCATGATTATCTAAGCTATTCAATAATGATTGCCACATCAGTAACTAATGAGCCTGTCTGTTTAATATATGAGTTATGAATTGTTATCAATTAAGTATGTCATTAAGAATTAATTTCTTAATAACTTATTTTATTAACTAATAGTGTTAATTAACTTGTTAATTACAACAATCAGCCAAAGCCTTGCATTTCTACTTCCAGGCAAAACAGGTAAATATGTATTAATGCATAATTAATTACTGCATTACTTGTGCAAATTCATGTGTAAGTTACTACAATGACTAAACGATGAGTTAATAATTATGTGTCTCAACAAGTAAAGTCACAACATAAATATATATTCACAAACCATCAGCCTATAATTAATTAATGATCATCAATGTTTATAAAAGCCATTTATTTTTGCAGATTATTAAACAATTTTTCAACAGTGATGGTCATTAATTTATTATTAGCTGGTGGTTTGCAAGTGTATCATATGTTGTGACTTTATTTATTAAGACACATCATTAATCACTCATCATTTAGTTATTGTAGTAATTTACACATAAATGTGCATACAAGGCTTTGACTGGCTGTTAATTAAGAAGTTAATTATCACTATTAGTTAATAAAATAAGTTATTAGAGAATTAATCTACAACATGATATTTAATTAACAATAATTCTTATATGGACTAATTTAATAACCAGACAGACTCATTATTAGTTGCTAATGTGGCAATCATTCATGAATAGCTTAGATAACCATAGGTTGTGCATTAATTCAATATTATCTGTTGATTGATCAGGGGAAGGGTCACAGAGTACAACAAGAATTCTTCATCAAGATTCATCTTCAATTATTTGATGGGGCATTAACCTTAGCAGATAGCTTTAGTGGTGTGCATCAAGTGCTTAAGTCTCAGTCAAGTCTTAATTTGATGAGCAATTTATGCACCTAATGATCTCTGAATAAAAACACTCTCATGAAACGAGGATCTGTTTTGTGCTGTTAACTCCAGAGCTTTTATTGACGGATTAAACTGAAATTAAATGACTAAATGATGAATGCAAATGGTTGGATCAATGCCATCATCAGAATAAAATATTAAATATTCAAGAACTGCGTAATTTGTGTACATTGTGCATAGATCCTTTCTTATGTAAATCGTTGCAATAACTTGAAAGCTGCAATTTACATCAAGATGAGCAGAGATGTTCTAGAAAATTCTGAGGAATGATGATAAGGGCAACAATTTACATTTATTATAAATAAGTTCAATACTTGCAAAAACAAATTGCTTATCACAACACCTGGGTTTATAAATGACTGAACACCTTTTATCAGGTGTTAATTAGTTCTAATTAGGTGATTTTTCATAGCTCTACACACTGAATGCATTATCACTTAGGTTTGTTTAAGTGCAAATTTAGTCTCAGACATGTCTCCCAGAGTTCCTTTGAAGAAATAATTTTTGAAATGTTGTAGAAATGATGGCATTGATGTCACGATGTTTAATTGCTTTTTCTAAGATTTGAGAATGGTTTTGATGTTTTGACTCATGAAATATATATTATTTTATATAATTATTGCAATTTAACCAAAACAAAAGCTCAAATTATTCAATTTGCAAATGCACTTTCTTAATGCAAAGCATATTAATTTCTGTTTTTGATCTTTATATTTTGTGGTGTAAAATGGTCTGGAAGTGTTTTTGCGCACCATCAGTCATGCAGTTTGCTACTGAAATACATATTCTAGGTGATACAAGGCCAATTGATCCGCATTCCAATCATAATAAATGCAGAGATTCTTATTTTCTGTTACTCAGCTGCTGTTTGCTAAAGTGACTGTGCAAAAGCAGAAATATGACATATTGCATTTGCAGATATTTAGAAAACATGCTAAGTTCAAATACTAATTATTCTAATTTAAGTTCATTTGGAAAAAAAATATAAACGGCATTAAAATAAAAATAAAAATAATTCTCTGCACATAGCCTGATTTGAACCCTAAACACGTTTTGCCAAAAAAAGCTGGTATTGTCCGCTTTTTACTGAAGAAGCCAACAAGCTCAGAACAGAAGATGATAAGTCCATTTTATTGAATCAGCGTGCTGTTCTAGTGTACTTTCATATTGAAAAGACACACTAGCTGAGAGGAATTTCCTGCAAGCTGACTAAAATAAAAGAATGGATAATTTAGATGAACTTCTTCAGGGTATAAAAGGAAAATAAAAGCTAAAATGTTTTTAACAGCACCTTGCAAAAGCAGCGCGTGATAATGATAAGGTAAAGCTCTGTGTATCACGAGTAAACACATTCATACAGTCTATGATCACAACAACAACAACCTTTGTCACGTATCTACATTGTCATCTGAGGAAATTACAAAGATCAAACTAGTCTTTTTCTGTTTGTGTTTTACTCTGAAACATGAAATGTGGAGTTGTCTGATTTTGCTATAATACAAACTTTTACGAAGTTTATACAATATTTGTTTAAACAAATACTATTTACCCGAATCCATCCATTTTATTCGAATCCATCCGGCTATAATGAGCTTGAGTATTTTTCACGAGTTCGGGCTTGTCGTCTTGATTTAAGCGAAGCCGGTTTGGCGTGTTGCTAAAGGAGGAGAAACTCAGGGTTAGAAGGGCTACCGAGCCCTAGGGTGAATAGCCCTAAGGGAGAGGGAAGAGGCGGGCAGCCGTAAATAGGGGAGAGCCTTCACCCCCTCCTCCTGAAACAAGTTTTAGAAAACTATGTAAAGCTGCACATTCAAGTACACTTAGAATAAATAGGCGATATTGTTTGCTGGTGTGGATGATATATTGTTATCTTTATAGTTGTATATAGCAATAATTATTAATGCGTGTTCCCAATCTGGCAACTTCACAAGTTTCAAATATAAACTGACAATTACAAGTTATAAAGAAAGAATTGAAGGAAATAAACTTCTATAAATAAACTCATTTATGCAAAATAAAATCAAAATTAAGCAAAATAAACTCGCAAATGCAAGATGTAAAGTAAAGATTTTGTGATATAAATCTGTTTTTCCAACATTTTCATGCAATTGTGTCAATTTCACAATTCTCACTTTTTTGAACAAAAATTGTAAAACATTCTCGTTATTGCAAGTTATAAAGTCAAAATGAGGGGGAATACATTTACTGTATGTCTCACAATTCTGAGTATATAACTTGCAACTGCGTGTTTATGTCTTGCGATTCTGACTTTATTGTTCAGAAAAGATATCGTTTATATCCCACCGTTTTGACCTTATAACATTGTCACGCAATTCTGACCTTTGTTTTTGTGACGGAAACAGGCTTGTGTTAAGTTCAATGGCTAGCTGTTATTATTACCGTTATTACTGCTTAGAACCTTCTTGTGACTGCTGCTGATCTTCAGGTGATTAAGTCTAGCGTCTTTATCACAGGAAACTCAGTGATGACTGCTCTCTTCACATGGCACCATGACATGACATTTAACAGCATGACATTTCAGAGAAGCCTGTGGGCAGTGCTGCCCTGAGTTCCATAGAGCTTTAAGAGTGTGATGAAAACCTTAGCTCTGTTCCCTAACTTACACTTTTAAAAATAAAGGTTGCAAATGGAAGACTGGAATCAATGACCTAGAAGAAGCATTTTGTGGGTCCCCAAAGAACCTTTCACTATTATAATTTTTTGTTATAATTTTTTGTTAGTGTGAAAAACATTTGAATAATCTAAAGTAGCTTTTTCCTCAAATTGATAGCTTTCTAGTGAAATCACAACCTTATATGAACACCATATGATTTGGCAGGCAAACCAAAGCTTTGCAAGTTATTTTTATGCATATTGCATTAATAATGTAGTAAAATGCAGAGATTTAAATGCGAATTTTAGTAAACACCTTATTGATGATTTATATTTTTCACAGGCCAGAAGATGAACCCACAATATAAACAAATGTGTAAGGTTTCACATTAAATGGTTTCCGATGAAAAGAAAAAAAAAATCAGAAGGAAACCTGTTAAAAGGTTATAGTTGTGGTGTGTATTTTTTTTGTCATTTTGTTTATCACGCTTGGTGTGAACAGGGCTTAAGTCTGGTTATTGGTCAATCTAAGGTTTGCTGATGCATAAATGCATCTTTAATGAGCGATGCACTGTGAGGCCGTCTCTTTACAAGTTGTTTAAATGACCCACTGTGGCTCTTTAAGTGCAGTTTCTCCACAGGTGATGCTCCGCTTCTCTGAAACCTCTTACGCACCAGTTAATGTGAAACATGCATTAACATTAACCGATTCATGTAAGAATTAATTTGCTTTCAAAGCTGCTTTTAATTTATTATCAGGCATGCAGAAGTGTGATGGCATGCTTTAATAATCTCAAACAAAGTCGTCGATGCTTTCAACCCATGGATTTGTGGAGGAGGAGAAGGGAAGGGATTTGTTTGAAAGTGGGAAAATGTCTAACCAAATAACTGCAAGTGATAGTGATAGTGCAAGTTTATTTTAATCACATAATGGATTTTATGCAGTCAGAAAGTGTGTGTGTGTGTGTGTACTTTGCAACTAAAAGCTATATTTCTGACCTCCATCTGATACAGCATTCATGCTTTGGCTCCTTTTCATATTAGTTTGAATGAAATACCAATTATACAGAAATACAAAAGCTTTTCTGAAGATTCAAGACTTTATAAGAAATTACATCTGTAACACTTTACCTGGTATATTAAAAGTGTTAATGCCGATATATATAATATTATTGAGCTAATCAGTTAGTTATTCAACCCCTATTCAACATTGCTTGGTCCTCTGTGTTTACAAAAGTGCTTAACAAATAAAGTTAGATTGGATTGGATTGCTGTTTTAGTCACTTATGGTGGGGAACAAAATTGTCTTGAAACATAATTAAACCTTTAGAAACATAATTAGCTGTTACACATAAATACGTACAATTAGCCCATGCATGTAAAGTGAAGTAGCAAATATGAGATGTCGTGAGAGCTTTTACATAATCTATAGATAAGCAATAGTGAAGAAATAGTTTTATTACTTTAGAAAGTCTGAGGCAACAAGAATAATTACAAGTCATTAAAATAGCCTGATCTCTCGGCAATTCGTACATATTTTATGAGGTGAATTCATACGATTTTTGCTAAATCGTACATATTTGGTACGTAGTAGCCAATTTGTACGAATGACTTACACCTAACCCCGCCCCAAAACCTAATGTCACTGGAGTTTAGACAAATTGTACATGAGCAAGGATATACTTCATATTTGGCACTTACGAATTGGTCGTGATACTGTGTTGTGTAGCCTTATTTCTAAGCGTAATATGTGTTGGAAAAAAAAGAAAGAAAAACCTAGGTTGTTGAAGAAAAAGCACAATATCATAGTATGTTTGATCACAGCATCTGAGGAAAACCCTCCAATGTACTGCCAAAGACTTGAAAGGTGACTCGCTGAAAGGTGGAAAACGCATTTTCAGAGTATAAATGGAACTCAAGGCAAGTATGACGTTCATGTTGGGGCATCTTGCCGAATGCCACCATTGACCATTGTTTTTATTGTATTGTGATGCCTTTGGTGCAAAGACTGAAGATGATGATCAGTGGACTTCCTGCAGGACAATCATCCCAAAGCACACATCCAAATCGGATGTAAAATGCTCTTGAGTAGCCTGAAAAGTATCCAGATGTCATTTTCATTGAAAAATATTTTGTTGAATTTGATGAAAGCAAGGCAAAGCAAGTTCATTTATATAGCGCATTAGAACAATCATAAAAACAATGATCACAACAATAAAACAAAAAAATTTAAAACTGATTAATATAATCATTTAAAATGAGTTTAAAACAGTTTAAAAAAAAATGAATGCAATCAGTTCTGACACAGCTAAACAGATGAGTTTTGAGTCTAGATTTGAAGGTAGCTAATGTTTTAGAACATTTGATTTCTTCTGGAACCTGGTTCCAACTGCAGGCAGCATAATAGATAAAAGCGGATTCCCCTTGTTTTGTGTGAACCCTTGGTATTTCTTACTCATTCGATCCTAATGATCTGAGTGGTCTGTTGAGTTTATATTCAGTGAGTATATCTGCAATGTATTTTTGCATTGAGTGATTTATAAACGAGTAAATCAAGAGTGTATCCACGATTGTGTGTGGGTCCATGCACATGCTGAATCAGGTCAAAAGGGTTTAAAAACCGTTATAATTTCTTTTGTAGTTTTGATTTCTGCATTTTCTATGTGAAAATTAAAATCACCTGCAATAGCAAAACAGACAAACTTTGAAGAAATCATTAATAACAGTTCTGTGGGGAGGTCTGTAGATAATGATAAATAGAATTAACTATGATAAATAGTAAAGTTAGGAGGGGCTGTTTCATTGAGGACTGTTGCACTGCAGCCGTCTTCAATGTTTCAGTTAGAATTTTTTTTTTTTTTTTCGATTCGATTTGCAGTCTTGTGCTTCATTAGAATGTTCCAAAGTTCCCTGTTCACATCAGAGACGTTGCTTGAGGAAAGCAGCATGTAGTTTTGTCCTGCTACTGATATTTCTGATAATGGAGTCTCCCACTATCAGAGTCCTGGGCTCGGCTGCGCTCTGAGCTAAATACCGCTGTCTGTTCGTCCTTGAGCGCGTGTTTGTAGCGATGTTAGCTGCCGGCTCATACAATCTATGTTCCATCACATTTGGGGATTCTTTACACACATTCATTAGTGCTTCAAATCTGTTCTCAAGCTGTATAGGAGGTGGTAAAATACCAGTTTTTGCAAGCCTTGTCACAGCCATATCTGTGGTAGAGGATACTACCGCAGCAATACGAGACACTCAGTGAGACATATTATCATATTATATTATCAGTGATGAACAAAAAAAGCAGTGGACCAAGATTGCAGTAGAGAGGTGACAGAAGCTTCTAGTACCCCCAAGCAGTGTTTGTTGGTGGTTTTAAACTCTAAAAGGCTCTTTCCATTTAACTTTACGTTCTTAGAATTACTCAAATATGTATTATTGAACTTTCTGTAATAGTGTACTAATGCCTTTGTATAAATGATTTAGAAAACATCTGTTTTCTTTGCAGAAAAATGCTACCTAGTCTCACGCCATAAATATACCTCGTGCAAGACAAAAATACGTACCCATTACATATCACTGCAGTTTCCAAAAGAAATTAACACTATAGGCAGTAAAACTCTGAGACCTTTTATTCCTTTTTTTACACATGAAGCATAATTTTCGCACAATTACTTGAAGAATAACATGTTATGACTTCAAAACAATAATAATATGCTGGGATATTTAAAAAATTATGCGTTTAAACGTTAGCATCACATATATCTAGCTTCATATCTATGTGTTTTCAAACGGTAGATTGGTTCTGTAGCTCACGGAGTACAGAGATGTACAGAGGAGAAGAGCTCTGGTTCGATACAGATATTTCTATTCTGGACCGCTGCACTACATACCTGTATCAACATAATAAAAATATGCCAGGGTTCATGTATTGAACCTGTGTTTTAGCGCATCTCGGTGGACATTTCTCTTTAAAACTGAAGCGAAACATGCAGTAAGGCTGGAGAAATGTGTTGCACTTAAAGGGGGTAGAATAATTTTGATCGCAGCTGTATAAAATATATGCTCTCTTATATAGAATAATATTTTAGTAATCTTTTAGTAGTTTAATCGTTCTCTTTTTCTGTTCTTCAGTTTGGGAGCCCTGGTTGGTTTGTCTATAGCTGCTGTGGTGCTCTTAGCCTTCATCATCACTGTTTGTGTGCTTTGCTACCTGTTCATCGCCACTAAACCTCGAGGGCTGGACAATGGATTGCCTTTACGTGCACCAGGTATGAAAACACCTTCAACAAAAAACTATTTCTACATATGAAAACATCTTGAGAGGAAAGTCCATTAGAGGAGCTTAGGACTTCAATCTCACGCTACACTGTATTTGATGAGAATGTGGTTTCATTTATTGATGCGGCAAGTGACATTTACAGTCTTTTAGTAGCAGTATTAATCTTAATGGAATTAATCTTTATGCATCAACTGCTTCTCCTTAGATAACTTAGATTAGTTCTGCTAGACTATTTGCTGTTTGTATTGTGTTGTGAATTAATAAATTATATTCAGGTGCATTAATGAATCAGCACAGTCATGAAAAATACAGCCAGACGCATCCATCACATGCAATAAACAGAAATAAAATAAATAAATGGGTTCAAATATAAGCAATAATCATGCTGCTTGTGCATCTACTCTGCAAATGAATAGATAAAAAGACAGAAAAGGTCTGAGAAATTATTCTGTAATGTCATAATGCAAAATGATTTGAAGTGAGCAGTCAGAAGATGGATCTGTAAATGTTCAGATAATAGATTTAGGCTGTTTTCCCCTGAATGTTTTCTGAACTGTATATTACAATTGCAAAATCAGTGTTGGTGCCACCCTGAGTGCTAGCAGTAGCTAGGAAACAATTCAAGAAAAAAAGCTGCCAAAAAGGGAAAGCGGTTTGCGTCATTCACTTATTCATGTTGTTGCTGATCCTTCAGTTACATAAAATCTAATTCATTTACTTTTTCTTTTTTTTCTATTTTGGATACATTGCAAGAGAAATTGAGTTTGATAAATGCAGATTTTACTGAGAAGAATGATGATTGTGTGATCAAAAGGTTAATTTATGCAAAATTAAGATGGATTCTTTTTAGTTCTTTAGTTCCCCCAACCAAAGTCTTAATTTAAACTTCCACAAGTTCTGGGCTTTAAAAGTCTAAAGTCTATTTTCAAGAAGTTAAGGCATTAAATATTTCATACACTGAAGAAAAAAAAGTATCTGTATTTTTGTTTTGTTTTGCAGTTGAAATATAACAGCCTTAAAACAAGAGATTCTTTACTTGATATGCAAAATTAAAATATGAAGTCTTGTTTTCAGAGCATTTATGTTTGAAACTTGAACAGTGAACACACGAGTCACAGATCTTGCAGACAATAAGAGGTTTAAGGATAAACTCCTACAGGTAAACAGAGGACACAAGGTTTGACACTTAATGACCGAGCAACAAGGATTAAAACAAACAGACTTTATGTACAGAAACTGATGAAGGGAGAACTCAAAACACTTGGGGAACATGGTTGGCAATAAATTAACACAATGGACTAATCAACAGACAGGAACAACCAAATAAGGGCAAAGGCGGAAACATGAAAATTAAAGCAAAACTACACACAGAAAAAGACTAAACAAGGACACAAGGCATTACATAAAGCTTGTTTTTGAATTACTTTACTTTGAATTACATTAAATTGTCTGACCCCACTGCCAGATATTTGGTCTGGTTTTAATTATAAACTCACCGCATCTTTACTTAGTGTTAGAAAAGGTCATAAAGTCTTAATTTTACCTTCATAAAACCCATAGAAACTCTACAAAGATGTAGCTCAGGTGTGGTTCATTGGGTCAAAAGATAAACCAGAGGCCATGTCAGGCTCTTTAAAGATGCACAAAAGTCCTGAGTTCTTTTTGAGTTGATCTGTTTTCATATAGCAAATGTTCTGTTGATGCTTTTACAAGGTTTGAGCGGCATAAATAAACATATGGAAGCTATTACTGTATTGTAGAGTGAATTAATTATTATGGTGGTTATTTTTACCCCTGGCGCCCGAACTTTATATGATAAGGCCAAACTCCGTTACATATATATATATAATATGGGGGATCTCATGGTGCTTGTGCAGAATGCTCTTTCAGGTGTAAAAGCCTTGCGGACTTCTGCTGCACCTCGTAGTTCCGTGGTGGTGTTTCCAGAGCAGTGCGTTCCCCCGAAAGCCACCAGGCTGAGCGTCTCCTTTGGTGCATCCCAAGAGGCTGAGATGTCGTCCGCAGCATCAGAGGGTCCGCAGTCAGGTAGCGGTCACTGCTCCGTCCCAGGCGGACGTTGAGCTCTTGGCTATGCTCCTCCAACCTGGGGCAATTAGGTTGGAGGTGCCACGTGCACCCCCGTCTAATCCGTCTCGGCTGGATGATTGGTTTCTGAGTTCTCGGACCCTAACCGGCCTGCGGCAAGCTCCTTTTGAGCCCCTAGCGTCAGTCGGGGTGAAATACCTGTCACTAAAAACAGCGCTCCTGATTGCTCTGGCTTCTATAAAGAGGGTTGGGGACCTCCAAGCTTTCTCTGTCAACGAAGAGTGCCTAGAATCGGTTCGGCCGACTCTCACGTTACACTGAGACCTCGGCCCAGCTACGTTCCCAAGGTTCCTACCACATCTTTCCGAGATCAGGTTAGAGACCATTACATCCGAGAACCTGCAAGCTCTGCCGACTGTGCTCCACTGAATTTCCTTCACCAGTGGTTGTGGCTGATACTTTGTTCCACAGTCAGCCAGTAGGCTCTG
>JAUMHR010000084.1:14459206-14469397 GCA_032361145.1 Enteromius fasciolatus
GTACTTCTCGCCTACTGAATTTCGAATGCTATGAATTCGGACATACTACTCGCCTCGCATGCTGTTTTTTCGCGTACTAGTAGGGAAGTAAGCGCTTGAGTTGGGGGGATGCTGGCTTGAGCTGGTCCTTTTTTGGTCTAGAAGGACTAGCACATGACCACCTTAAACCAGCATCCTAGATTCAAAACATACCCAACATATGCTTTTTTTTCAGTACGTTATAAGGGACCCATGCGTACAAACTCTTTTTCCTGGAGTGATATGAATTAATAAAGTAAAACAGTGATTTTAGCTCTGTTTACATACAGTGCAAATTTTCCATTAAATATTAAACTCATAGCTAATGGAGATAAGCACTGAAATTACACAGAAGTTAAACCAAAATTACTATGACTATTTTTTTTTACATTATGGCGCATTTTAACCAATCGCACACAGTTCTGTTGAGCTCTGGAATGCACTGGCCAATCAGAGGCGTCCAGGTGAGTCATCGCTGAAACTCATCAGTTCTGTTGAGTGCCCGTGTGTTCTAAAGCCAGAATAAATAAGAGATTCATTTACTGAGTAGTTGAGTAACCATCTTGCCCGACAAACAAACTAGACAGGAAAAGCGCACCGAACTCGGAACCAATGATACACAATGGTTTTCCAACGCTGCAGTCCATCGAAAGTTACTCTAGAGATGAGCTGTGCTGTGATTGTGGACCATACTCCCAATAGGTGGCAGTAATGTCCGATTTTGTAGTTTAGTCTCCCTTGTAAACAAACCGAAGCAGCAGCAGCTAACATTACAGTTGTGACAGTGTTGAGTTTTCGAAGAAACCAGCAGATTTTTGAGAATAGCGTTTTTAAAATCTATACATGGTAAATGAAAGATATATCTGTCCATGCTGGATATTGATGGTTTCGTTACGTAAATCTGTCAGCTGAAGAAAAGGGAGGCGTCACTGGAAGTATAGCTGATGATGGAGAGAGATAAAAAACTGAGCAGAGAGGTTTGTACATAAAAAAGATACTTAAATTCCGATGACTTCTTAAACTGATCCATCGACTCCATTCTCACGTTTCAAACTGTACCAGTGCCAAACTTGTTCATTACATAAAACATAACCGTAAATGCCCTTATTATTAATCAGCACATTAACACATTAGTTTCGTTGCAGATTGACACCGCAACGCTTGTATCAGAATTTGCTAAGAAAATATTATAAGGGCTAACGTTAGTATATAGAAGATTCAAACATTCCTGTCAGACATAATGGACCTGTCATGGTTAGAAAAAGAAAAAAAAGATTTTTGTATATTTAGTCTGCCAGCAATTTTTATTCATTGAAATTAATAGGAGTGTCAGTCGATATATGTTATTACAGTCATTACAACTGTGATACTTTGCTTCTTAGGAGATGGAAAAGGTTCCAGTGGGTGTGAGTGATGGGACGGATTCAGTCTGGAGCATCAGAGATCCGCTCTCTGAACAGAGATCCAGAAACACACAGGACTCAGACATCAGCCTCAGTTTACTTTGTTACACTGACGCTCAAGAGAGTGTTTGTGACAGTCCTGAATCCACACAGTATATGGGTTCACACTGTAACGCTGAAGAAGAGCAGACCCCACTTAAGACATGCTCAGTGAAGCTGGAGGACTGCAGGATCATGAAAAGAGAAACCACAGCTGATGAAGAACAGAGCGATGATGCTTTTATTCCATCAGGTAAGTTCCTTCTTTTATTTTGTTACAGTGTTATTATATTTGTCTGCCTTTTCAATATTTCAACGTTTTATTGTTGTTTGTTAAAGTTAGACTTTTAACCAAGATGTATTAAATATTAAGGGCTGTAATTATTGTTAGTTTGATTATATAAATTTTTTTTATGCTTGTATTTTGGGAGAAAGCTTTATTTCTCATACTACCTAACAATGTGCAAATTAAAGGCTACAAATATAAATGTACTTGTGCTACAGTTAATGTCCCATATTGTACACCCTTTTAGAGTTTTATTTTAAGTGTTAATGTCCTTAAGAAAATAAATTTGCAGTATAAGTAACAAAAACCATCTCAATATGTTTTTACAGCTCCTCTTTTAGGAGTTCTGTCAAAAACAGGTCGATTTTGGCCTGTCTAAATACTATTCATCTTCTGATTGGCCTGTTCTTTCTGAATGACACACAACCGGGCCAATCAAATGTAACAACGTCACGTTTTTTTGTCACAATGCTAGCTGGGTACAAAACAAAGGGCGGTGACCCATTCAAAACAATGCAAATTCAGCTACATAATCGACATAATACAGCCTCAAAGAAAAATGATCGCATCCCAGTGCCACTGCCAGAACACAATAAAACAAGTGGACTGGACAGAAACAATAAAAAAAAATGCTTAACTTTGCACACTCATTATCAGAAAAGGTTTAAGAAAGTATTGTCTTTTGTTGTTATGGGTGCCTCTAAAGTCTTATTGCATCTCACGACTATGTTGTTTATGAAATACTGTCTGTGTGCATGTGTGTAAAACAACAATCTGACAATTTATATTCAAACATGTGTAATTTGATCTAGTGACTAGTTGTAGCTGAAATAATAATGTAGCTGTAAAAATAGTTGCCTGCTGTAACTGAAATGTATACATATTCATCATGACTAGATATACACGTTGAGTTTGTCTTTACTATACATGTTAGATGTGATTCACCTCATAGTAACAGGGTTATTCCAGCTGGAATCATCAAATGGTCCCCACCTGACCCCCCTCAGATTTGTCTGAAAAAAAAAATCCATGTGAGGGGTAATATGCCCAATAGATCATATTCAATTTTTTTTTTTTTTAACAAAAAATCTGTTTTTTACTCCGTTTTGGCATCACAGTCCATGTTCAGTGTGACCATGACCATGTTCAGACTGAAATATCTCCAGTACTAGTTGTGCCAGGTCCATGAAATTTTCTGGGCTAAGAGTCTTAGTCCAGAACTGTATGAATTACAACTGACAGCATTGTTGCTGAATTTACACCTGAATGCTGGCCCTCTACTTTTCTTTGAAACTATTACTTTAAGGGTTTTCAGATGTCCATAGAAACCTCAATTTTCAATGTATAAGCACCAAACTTGGTAAATAGTCTGATATGTACCCTGTCTTTCACATTCTTTGATATCAGACAATAGAGTCTTATGGATGTTAAGATATTAAGGTACAAAAATGGAAAGAAAAAAAAGACTTATTTACACCAATGTTCAGAGCAATAGTTCCCATGAATGACACCCGGTGTGAACATGAAACTTTTTTTTTTTTGAAAGAGCATGTTCTTATTGATCATATATCAAAAAATTGGGATGGAGTTTTGCCTCATTTTTCAGAAATAATTTTAAAAAATGGTGTGACATTCATACCTACTCTTGTACCAGCTATTTTGAACTCATATGCCTAAATGAATGCTATAATGCTCACCATTTCATAGCAAAACATCAGACTCGGTACTTGCAACAACTCAAAGATGAGCTTGAGCCCAATGAAATCATCATTTTATTGGACTTTGCCAAAAACTACTCATTTTTAGTGCTGGATGCAGTTCCGTTGGGTTAATTCACAGTGTACTCTGCACCCTTTTGCCATTTATTACAGAAATGAGAGCCAACTCAAGTGCTTGAGCATGTGTGTCATCAGGGATTGCCTCAAACATGACACATCAGCAGTTCACACTTTCCTTGGTCAAGTTCTCAAGCATGTGAAACATGTCATTCCTTGATGCATCGCAAAAGGGACTTCAACTTAAATGCTGAGTGGCATTTCTTCGACACATGGGAAGTCCCCATGGATGGACATATAATAACAGCAAATGACCTGTTCTCCTGGGCAGATAAAAAGATTCTTGGAATAAAGTTCATCTTCATTGACCAAGAAACTGTTAATGCCAATTCAGATGTGCTGCATTCCAGATCATCTAGTGTTCCTGGCACACGAGACAACCATTCCTTTAAACCAGTCAATGACACAGTTTTGGAGGTCAGTCGAGTATCAGGAACACCAGGATTCCATGTCAACTATGAGGTAGACCCAGTTGAACAAGGCCTTCACATCACAGATATGGCCCCAGGACAATATGTTACTTGTGTGTATGATCGACAATGGTGGGTTGGTATCATCAGAGACATCTCTGACACAGAGCAAGACATTCAAGTACTTTTTTTGCATCCCTATGGCCCAGCTAGAGGCTACTTTTGGCCAAAAAGGGAAGATGTCTGTTGGGTGCCTCTCCAACACATCATAATGAAAATTGATGTCCCAGTTACTGGACGATGCTATGTCATAAAAGGATTCAGACACTTTCATGAACATTCAATTTTCAACTTTCAGTAACTGTTATGTCACACATTTATTTGTGTTGGTGGTATACATTCTTAAAGTGACTCATGTCTGGAAGTAAGTTATTTGTATTTTTTGTAAAAGTGGAACATATATCATATTTTATCAATAACAATGTGCTCTTTCAAAAAACAAGTTTTATGTTCACACCTGATGTCATTCATGGGAAATATTGCTCTGAACATTGGTGTAGATGAGTTTGTTTTTTAGCCTGGCTTCCGTGAGCTTTAGTCTGGCCAAGCTACCTTACTACCCGCCTTCTGGGAGGCGGGCTTAACCTGCGTCCATCAGATGCCTCTGTATACTACTGGACGAATCTACAAGCAATCAGACCACTCATTCCGATGACGTACAGTATGCGTAGCAACAGAACTTGAAGACACCGTAACCATCAAGAAAACTTCTCAAAACAGCAAAGTCGAACGATTGTTGCTGCTCGGTGCCGGGGGGCAGGAGCTCGTTTCTCATTGGTTCCCACTTTTTTTGGGAATCTGAAATGCTTTAAAACGGCAGCTTGGCCAGACTAACTTTGCTCGCGAAAAGAATGTACCATCAAAAGAAGTATGGGCGGGCCCAGGCTACTTGTTTTCTACAAAAGCAAAAAAGGGAGTTAGCTTCTATTATGCTTTACAGTTGTCATAATATATTTGATATTTGACTATGTACTGTGTTTATTTTTAGGCTTAAAAGAGGAACGTAAAATGCTTAGTGGAGTGGAGGAGATGCATAAGCATCAGAAACCTGTTTTAAGTGAAGAAACGTCTTTCACAGGCCATGAATGTGGAACGAGTTTAGTTCAGGAAGGTCAAAAACCGTACAAATGCCCTCAGTGTGGAAGGAGTTTTTTACAAAGAGAACAACTTGAAATACATATGAATGTTCACACCGGAGAGAAACCTTTTGCCTGCCGTGAGTGTGGGAAGAGTTTCACACGTCAAGGAAGCCTTAATGTGCACATGAGGGTCCATACTGGAGAGAAGCCTTTCCTGTGCCCTCAATGCGGAAAGAGTTTCAGTATTAAACTATACCTTAAGAATCACCTGAAAATTCATACTGGAGAGAAACCGTACACATGCACCGAGTGTGGGAGGATATTCTCTCAAAGAGGTCACCTTGACACGCACATGAGGTCTCACACCGGAGAGAAGCCTTATTCGTGCCATGAGTGTGGAAAGAGCTTCACGCGCCAAGGAAGACTTAATATTCACATGAGAACTCACACTGGAGAGAAGCCGTTCACGTGCCCTCAGTGTGAGAAGAGTTTCATTGGCAAACATTACCTCAAGGATCACCTGAAAGTTCACACCGGAGAGAAACCGTACACATGCACTCAGTGCGGGAAGAGTTTTGCGCATAAAGGAATCCTTAATGTGCACATGAGAGTTCACACCGGAGAGAAGCCTTACACCTGCCACGTGTGTGGAAAGAGTTTCACCCGGGCAGAGAGCGTCAAAGATCATCATATACGAATTCACTCTGGAGAAAAGTCAAACAGTAAAACGTGATTTGGGGTTCAAAACTTGTCGGTATCTGATACAAGAATCATGGTTTCAGAGTGGCTTTTAAATGGTGCTTTTCCACTGCGTGGTACGCCTTTGGATCAGTTCGATTTGCGTTTCCAATGTAGTTTACTACCGCTTTAGAGTGGGTGGGATTATCCACTTGTTGTTATACACTGTAAAAAGAATCCATAAAATGTACGGTAAAAAAACGGCAGCTGTGGTTGCCAGAATACAACAGTGAAAATACATTTATGTTAAATTTACAGTTAAATATCATAATTTCCATTAATAAACCGTAATAACTGTTATAATGTTAATATACCAACCTATTAAAGTAGCGAAATCTATTTTTACTTTTGAAATACACTGATAACTACCAAATGCAGCTGATAATGAGCAAATGATGAACCAAGGCCCATCACAAATAAAGGTAGTTTAAATGATAACATAAATAGAAGGTGCTCAGCGTCATTCACACAAACACTAAACACCATCATGGTAAGAATTATTAAACTGAAATGTGCAATAAACATTAATTTAACAACATTACATAACATACAACCCTAATAAACATAACTGATACAAAAAAACTAAGAAGCAGTTATTTCAAAGAAAAAAAACATTTCAGAAGAAACAAAATTTAAAAGGAAATTCGGGGAATGTCAGTTTACGATGTTTCCCTGTAAATTGAACAGGAATTTACCAAAGCAATTTTCTCAGTTTTTTACTGTTAAAATCACGGTCAATTTTTAGTCGCTCCGCCTCTACTGCCGTGACTTCTGGAAAGTGCTGTCTTTCCATGTCGCCCCATCAAGCTCTCGCTCGAGCCACTCCTCGGCTGTCAACGAGAGGAGCGTCTGTACTTCCTAACTGCAAACATTTTTGGTTGTTAAAAGAAGATGCGCTCCTTCTAAACAGTTGTGTTTGTTCCTTTACTGGCTGCGCTGATAGAGGGTCTCGCGCAAGTTCAGTGACACAGTGATGATTCTCTCTGGCCAATCAGTGTTTTGCAGAGAGTACACTTCATGTTTTGGTAATGCTAAGGTACGCTTGGAAACTCAGTCGAGGCGGTACTAAAGAAAAGTACCAGGTACTGTTCCCAGTGAAAAACCCAAAAGTGAACCTTGCCGTACCATGCAATAGAAAAGCTCAAAAGTCACTTTGTCTACATGTATATGCAATGCATTATACTCAAAACTATGTTTTTTCTGTAAATTGAGCTCAACCAAAACTCTTTGTATCATTATGAAATTAATACGTTTTTATTTGCAATTACAGCCATACTACTGTATATTTTTGTTTACTCATAACAGTTCTGCAGAGCCATGGACTGGAGAATATTTAATTGTATGTCATTTGCGTATTTGATATGATGCTAATTTAAAGGTGCTCTATGAGATGCTGTTTGACATCACTTCTGCTGACGTTTCACTTAAATACAAAACAGAGCAAGCTCCACCCTCCCCCCCAGTGTAACTGCCGTGAACGCGCAAAGCGTATTCTTACAAAAGGAGATAATTATTATGTATTAAGTAAATACGGGTTTTGTTTCATTTCTTCTCGATTTCTCTTCTCACCTCGAGCTAAAATCCTGCAACATCTCATAGAGCACCTTTAATGTTTGTCAATATAAAATGACAAAATTCATAAATTAGGGTTTTAAACTGCATTCAGAACTGTCTTAAAATGGCAGACATTGTATCTGTCCCCAATGAAAACATTGTGAATGTTGAGATCATCATGGACCTTCACCATCTGGAAGACCAAAAGGTCAAAGCAGCACACTGCTAGTTTGCTGTATGAGGTGATAGTCATGTACTACACTGAGGGCTAAAAGCAACCTTGAAAAAGGAATGGATTCCTCCTGACCTCAAATGGCAAAAGAGTGAGTGGAGATTGAGTTTAAACAGTAGCGCCAGAGATTTTTCTGGTTATTGTGTCTCAAACTGTCTATTGGTTTTTGCATTAAAAATCCAGATGAGGCAATTGGATTCATGGATCTTCATTAGCTTATTTTGTATCATTTTAGAGGGAAAAATGCACAAAACAATTAAGCTATTGACCCTAATGTTTAAGGAGCTGGTAGAACTTACATTCATTTATAAAATTGCAAAAAGCCAGTGGTCCAGTGTGTAGTTGTTTGCATTATGAATATAAATGTGCAATGAAAATGATGGCAATGATGGATGACTGAAATCAGGTCACCTGGGTAACCAAATATTCATAATGCAGAATTTAAAAATAGAAAAGTGTATTTTTTGACATACGGAGAACAAAAAGAAGCAATAGGGTAGTATAGTCTTATGAGCAGCGAGAATGGAAAAAATCTGTAGAGAATGTTTTGTAGGTGAAAGTTAGTTTAGTTTTTTTTTAGGCACTGCTACAGTATGCAAAATGATCAACAATTATTTATTATAATTGTATTTTAATTGTTATTAATGGCATGTTCACTTGTCTCCCTTCAGCCAAGCTATTAATTGGACTCTGCAGTATAAGGAGCACTCCCAATCAGACCAAACAGATTCTGGCCATACAGAACTTCAGACTTCATCATCATTGTACATCAGAGATCCACTATAGTCTTCATTTGGGACATGTAACAAGCAGCTTGAATCATTTTGACATTTCATGACATTATATAACTTTCATACAGATGCATATTTAATCTTTAATATTGAATGCTTCATGTTTCTTTGGTTATTCAGTCATTTGAAATGACAGGTGAAATGATCAGTGGGCTTGAGTTGTTACCTTCATTATAACATGGGCTGAGGAAAGGATAGAGTTTGTCAGTGAACGACTGACCAGTAAAAGAGTAGATATGAGAGCTGGACTCAAGAAACGAGACCCTCCTCATAATCCACAAACACACCAACCTTCTGAGAAAGAGAGACACAGGGATTTTCACAAGCTTTATATTGATTCTCATTCCTCAGAACCAAAGTCCAGCATCCATCCTCAGGACTCAGTCTTACCTTCCCCTTCCTGTTTATGGATTCTCTGGCCACTCCCAAATCCCACTCAGCCTTGCATCTCAAAATAAAACTTTCCTGAAGAGAAAGCCTCTTTTCCCAGAACATCTAAACATGAATCAAATCTTTTTGGATAATTTTGGAAGGTTCTGCTTAATTTTTCCATGACAGACTTCCATTCTTGGACAACAGGAGTTCAGGATAAGCTGTATCGGGATCTATAGTCACATCCACTGAGCGATCAGAAAGTAAAAGCATTTAGCAAATTAGTTAATAAATGCAAAGTGTATATGAGAAGTGCAGCTCAGACGAGCAACAACTATTACATATTGCTGACATATTGCGTGATGCTGATTTGTTCCTTAGTTTTTAAAAACGAAAAGCTGCACTTGACCTATTAATGTCCCTATTGTTGAAAAAATCTGTTCTGTTACATCATAAATGGGCAATTTTATCACCAGTTGTATGACAAATCCTAATTGTATAATAAAGGGTATAGCTATAGTTATATTCAAATACTTTTATTTAAAATTAAAAGTATTTTTTTTTTTTTAATGGTCATTCAGCGACTGTGATGTGTAAGTGTATTTACTTTAAATTCTACTCTAAACTTTATGAGCTAATAAATGTGTCCAAAGCATTTCGTATGCCATCAAAAGAGCTGCAGCTGCATTTATTGTTTATTATACACAGGATTTAATATTGACTTACCAGTTTGTCCACGCTTTAAATATACCTTCAGCTGAATTAGAGCTTTATTGAAAGTGCACACATTCATATTAAAGTCGTTACTGATCTCCTTCCAGTTTTTAGTTGGTATAGAGGTGCAAATGGATGAGTAAATCTACAACAGGAGAAATGCATCTGCATGAAACACATTTTATGGTTTATCATTAATGAGAGAAGTTCACAGACCTGTAGGAGGTGGAGATCATCCTCAGTCTGTGAGAGCTGTTCCAGCTCAGTGTGTCCCTTCTTTAGCTCAGAGATTTCCTGCTGCTTCTCTTTAATGATGTCTTTGGCTTGGTTTTTTGTTGATCTCTACTGTTTTTCTATTTTCTCCAGCAGCTCTGACTGACATCTCTCAAAGGAATGGCTTAGATCAGTGAAGAGCTGGTTGATTTTTCTTTCTGTGAGATCAGTTATAACTAAGATTAGTTATGTATTTAAAAACTGTTGTTAAAGAGATTGTTGGAATTGTATGAATGCTTTATTAATTTTACATTATTTTATCTTCCACTTGCCTTTCTCAGCACCACTGAGTGTTGCCTCGCCTGAGTCTTCTTAAAGGAGAAGTTCACTTTTAAAAAAACTTTTGCTGATAATTTACTCACCTCCATGTCATCCAAGATGTCCATG
>JAUMHR010000084.1:14474384-14485218 GCA_032361145.1 Enteromius fasciolatus
GACAATGTAAACACACACACGTTGGCAAGATGGACAGCGACACCGAGAGCAGCAGCTACAGCGGTTCTTAGAGCAGTATAAAAGTGGAGGACTTCATCCCCACCAGAATCACCACACTTTGATCACAATCATGACAGTGCAGGTCCAATACGCGAGCGCACCACTGATGCCACTCATTTCAAAACCGCGCGCGCAATTCAAGCTTTCACACGCAATCATTCCTGCGCTCGATCCTCAGTCATGGGGCGGGGCTTGGTGTTTTAGTTACAACACCCCCCACTGCAGCCTGCGACGACGATGCCATCGTCACAGAACAGCTAGTATTCATCTCTCCGGACGGAGTGACCCAGGACAGTCCCCTTGCATGTCAAACAGCAGATCCTTTTACAGAAAGGAAAGTATAGCGTCATCCTCAATAAATGCAGTGTCTTCAGTAGCAGTAAGGCGCTGCAGATCTTCAGCCAGCTGATAAAATCATTGAAGAAAGACAAGCCTGTGTCTTTTTACAGGACTGGATTATTATGCTTTTTCTTTCTTCCTTTATGAAATATTAGATATTTAATTTCATAAAAATTCTGATTGAATTTTGTGTTAAAAGACAAAATAAGTTGTTTTCTGAAAGAGAGAAAAAAGAGTGAGAGACTAATATAATGATTAGGAAAGATCTGTGACACACTATTCTTGTCTTCAACTTGATTTTTTAAAAGTTTCTATTTGTTTTATTAATTTTTGGTCTTCACGTTACATGTAAGGGCTTCCATGCTATATACAATGAACCACAGAAAGATGAGAAGTCAGATAAAGGGTGGAGGTGTATGACTTCATCTTTTTCTTTTTTTTTCCTTCAGGTTATCTGCATTTAAGGAAGTTACCTAGTAATAAATATGCAAGCCATACAAGCATACCTAGTTCTGTCTCACATAAACACGCATCCCTTTTTAGATGTCTGCTGTTCTTAACCAGTTTACTATTTGACAACACTTATGGGTGATATGACATGTTTTGTCCAGTGAAGAAGCATGGATTACAGAAAGACAGTGCATGTTCCTCAGGTAAGGACTTTCTTTCTTAATAACTGGCATATTTAGCAAGTACTGAGTGAACAAAAAGCCTGTTTAACTACAACTTAGTTTAAATAATCTGTTCAATAAACTATTTAAATACAAAAAAATGGGTATCGAACTTAAAAAGGATTTGACAGGGAATGCATGTAATGCTTTGAATTTGTTATGAATAAGCTGTGTTTGGGATTTCATAAACATTAGTGCATTTAACCTCTTGCATTAAATGAAAATTAGCTGATGACGTTAAACAAAAACAAACAAAAAAAAAACATTTTCTCTATAACGTGTAATAAAATAAAAGGTTTAAATATACAAGAAGCACAACCACGTGTCATTTAAACTGGTGTCCACAAATCATTTAGATGTGAACTAGCATGAACAAAAAAAATGTACACTTCCTCATATCAACAGTTTTTTGTGAGCGAGTTCACTGTCACCAAACAATGTTGCATGGAGACTGGATGTGCTTGTCTTAAGAATAATCATAGCTCTTGACTTACCTTCTCATTGTTTCTACAGCTTAGCAACGAAATGCAGCTGGATGTCATGAACTGGGTGAAATCGGGCAAAATGAGTATTGATGAAGCTCTGATCCGGGCTAACAATGGCACGTTACACAAGCAGAGGAACCTTGAGCTGGAGGTGCAGTATGGGCTATGTTTAACTCTTCTGACCTTCATGTTCAACGAAGAGTTCAAGATCGTATCGTTATTTTTCAATAAAAAACCAAAATCATAAAATAGGTGGGAGAAACAATGGGTGTGTAAGTCATTCAGAGCACAGCTGGACTGAATTAGTCACATATTTTTCTTAAGAGCGTTGAAATGTTTTGACACAGTTCTATTTAAGGAAATGATTTGTTGTTTAACCAGTCTTTGTGGTACAAGCAGTAATATTATGAGCAGTTCTCTAGTGATTGTATTCAGTCCATGTCGAGTTTTGTAAAGGGACATTTTGCAAAGAGGAAGTATTATATGTATTTCTTGAACTCTTTGTTTAACTTTATCATTGATATCTCTGTTGCAGGAAAAACAGTTACAGTACAACTTCAGTGTTCGCAAATTCAACCGCTACATATGGCAGAAACGGGTGCTGCAGGTGTGTATCTACACACTGAACTTCTCTGTCTTTAACCACATATAATAAACGCACTCCTTTTTTGCTTTAGATTGACTTCAGCAAAAGCCTTTTGTGCAGCATTGAGAAAGGCATTGTGAAACGCCAGCTCTGTTTTTCTGAGGTGAAAAACTGCCATGATGCACCAGGTACCAGGTTCTCGATTTCGTTTAGAGATCGGTCTGACTATGAGCTGGAAGCTGCGTCCTTAGAGGACAAGCAGCAGGTGAGAACATCACAGGCTACGAATTTGAGTTCGGCACCAGATCATTAAAGAATTAGTTCACCCAAAAATGCTAATTTGCTCACAATCAATCAGGCCATCCAAGATGAGGATGAGTTTGTTTATTCACTGGATTTGGAGAAGTTTAGTATTATATCACTCGCTCACCAGTGGATCCTCTTTAGCGAATGGGTGCCGTCAGAATGAGCGTCCAAACAGCTGATAATAAATAATCCACAAGTAATCCGTAAGACTTTTTGTGAAAAACTGCGTGTTTCTAAGAAACAAATCCTTCATTAAGACTTTTTTTTTTCAAACCATTGTTTCCAGCAAAGTACCTTTTCTATAATTACATTTTTTCCTGTGAAATAAGCACAGATCAAGCACATCTCAAAATAATTCTAAACAAAGCTTAATTTATAGACTTTTCCATGGGAGAAAGCAAAATAACAGATATTATTTGCTAACATACTCATAGTTTGGCCAAAAGCAGAATTTATTGGTTTAAATGGATTTGTTTCTTGCAAACAAGCTGCTTACACTTCATAGATTGTTAACTGATGGACTGTAGTCGTATGGATTACTTGTGGATTATTTTTATCAGATGTTTAGACTTTCGTTCTGACGGCACCCATTCACTGCAAGAGGATCCATTGGAGAGCAAGTGATGGAATGTTACATTTCTCCAAATCAGCTCTGATGAACAAACAAACTAATCTACATCTAGACTGGCCTGAAGGTGAGTACACTTTTAGCAAAAACATTTCTTTAAATATATATCAAATCTGCCGCCCTTTCTAAATCAGCATTATTAAGAGTTGGCGTGTTTATTTGATGATGACAGATTAAATTGTGTTTATGATGACTGTCTCACCTTAAGATCATGCAGCTGGTAAATCAAGTCATCTACAGTAACATATACAGCCCTCTTGTGAACGGGAACTCTGTTGAAATGCCAACTTTGCACTTGCCTCCAACTCCTGGCAACCTCAAAGAGGGCCACCTATTACTGCAGAGAGGAGGACTGGCTTCATTCAAATGGAAGAAGTAAGAACATTTTTCACTCTGTTTTGTCTTCTTTTTGTAGACGAGTGCTTAGCAGTTGTTATACTAGTTAAACTAGAACATAAGCCACAAGCATCTTATCACTTCATATCATCTTTAGGCTTTGTCTGTTAACATTTTAGTGGTGCTTACTCGCTAAGACAGGCATCCTGCTGACTCAAAGTTTTTAAACAAACTCCTAACCATGGGTATTCAATTATACTTTGATACTTTTCTAAATAATGTTACATTTGGATCATTATTACTTTATTTTTCTTAAAAAAAAGTGGGGAAAAAATCCCTCAGGCTTACATTGAATCATTAATTGGAACTATTGGGGCCAGATTAACTAAATAAATATCCTAAGATAAAAATAAATATGACGTTTGTGTGTAAGAAAGTTTTTAAGTGCGAGTTCTTAAGTACATTCTGTTTTGTTATTCTTGAAAATGGCAGTTTTCAGATTGACTGAAAGGCTGAAGGCTGAAGAAGGCACTTCAAAGCATTTTTTTCCCCATAGATAACCATAATAATCATAACAAGCTATTTTCGTCATAACCTGCTTGACGGGTGTTTAGCACTTGGCTTCACATCGTTTAATGCACTGTGTTTTTTGAATAGTTTATTTATCAACTTTATTTTTCAACGCGGAAACTGTTTTCTAGTAAATCTGCAAGACTTCCTGTTCATTAGCTGCTGCGGGGAAATAACGAGAAGAATAACAATGTGCTGCAAAGAGTACTGTTTGCACTGCAAGCCAAGTGTTCATAATTAAGACAATTACAAATTACATTTACAAATGGCCACACCTGCTTTTCCAGGACAAATACAGTGGATAAAATCACATTTACAAGAAACTCTCTATTTGATCAACTTTTGTACTTTTTGACTTTTTGAGTTGTTATAAAATGTTGAATTTAGCAAAAGGTTGCGTAATCGTTACTAATCCTTTTTTATGTTATTGGTGTGTTTTTAAACAAGCTGTTTTTTAATGATGTGTGATAGGGCGATGTGTAATGAAGTAATAATTAGCCTAAGCACGTTTGGCTGTATTCTGTCCTATTTCGATTTCAAGTAAAGGCTAATTTTTATTTTATTTTATCTATTTTTTTTTTATTTTATCTAAATTCATCTAATCTATCTTAATTGTATCTAATTTTAATTTTTAATTGTATTTTTTATGCTTATTTTTTTAGGACATTTAAGAAAAATATTTAATATTTGTATTTCAAATGTATTTATATATCATATAAATTATATAAATGTATACATGTAAATATTTTCAAAACATATACCGTATGTGTGTGTATTTATATATAAATTTAAACAGTACACATTTTATGTAAGCAAAAACTTTTGTGAATGTTGAATTGTGAATAATTGTTTGTATTGTGAAAGCACAATATATATATATATATATATATATATATATATATGTGTGTGTGTAAAATGAACATTTTAAATAGATATATATTATTGAGAAACATCCAGATTTGATCACATGAATATTTGCATTTTAATATATGTTGATAAACAAAGCAGTCAACTCTTTCCCTGCCAGCGTTTTTAAAAAAGTTGCCAGCCACCACCAGCAATCTACATGCATGATCTACATACAGTATATGATCTATATCGCAATCCATATTATCTCTGATTCTTCCGTTTATGACAATTATAATTTTTTCGAGCCTGGTAGTCCCAGGAAGTCCCGTAACTCATTCGGGACATGCGCTAGGGCTTTCCTATTGTAATACACCTAGAACAGGGATTTCCGTAAAAATCTTTGGTGGGGAAGCGTTGTAACCTAATTGAAGAGATATCTTGTCAATGGCTGGGAAAGAGTTAATTTAAATTGAAATAACATTGCACAATAATACTGTTTTTACTCTGCTTTATAAGGTCCATTCACTCTTGTTGTTCACTCTTAGATACGAGGCTAATCTTCAGACTGGTCAGCTGATCTTGTTCCCAGTCACTCAGCAGTCTGCCTGCATTGAACCAGGTGTTTTCTCCAGCGAGTCTGTATGGAGTCTCTCAGACATTTACTCCACTGTGGATGATATCGGGTGTACTGGGGCTGATGGAGCAGCTCTTGTCATCCATCTCTCTGATGGTAATGTTAGGGTGGACACCCCCTGCAACACCGAAACCTTTTCACTGCACAACGACAAGAACGACTTTGTGTGAGTCAAGTGCGCTTTTAGTGACTGATCTTGACCTCTATATAAGTAATAGTCTCAATAATGGCGCTTTTACGCATAGTAAAATGCATAGTACGGTACGGTTCAGTACAGCTCACTTTTGGGGGGGTTTCCACTGGGAACAGTACCTGGTACCTGGTCCTTTTTTAGTACCATCTCAGCCGAGATTCCAAGCGAGCCGTACCGTTACCAAAACGTGACGTGTAAACTCTGCTGGTAACTGATTAGCCGGAGAAAATCGTCATTACTGCGTCACTGAACTTGCGCCACGAGACACAACAGACCCGCTAGATTTAAATCAGCACACCCAGCGAAGGATAGGACGCAACTGTTTTGTCTGAAGAAACGCACCTTTTTGTATCAACCAAAAATGGCTGTTTCGTGGGCTATTTAGGACGTACAGACGTTCCTCTCGTTGATAGCCGAGGAGCGGATCCAGCGAGAGCTTGATGGGGCGACGCGGAATGCTCCATTGTTGTTTGTTTGTTTGTGACGCGTTTACGATGATGTCACGTGAATAATCCAACCCACTCTAAAGCGGTACTAAACTGCATTGGAAACGCAACCCGAGCCAAACTGAGCCGTGCCGTGCCATAACAAGTACTACGCAGTGGAAAAGCGCCATAACACTCATGTTTTATCTTTGTCAGGTTCCGAATACCAAAAAGCAACCACATGACCCCAGAGGCCATAACAAATGAGCGAGATGCCTGGGTGAAAGCCATCAAACAGTTAAGTGTGGACTGGAAGCAAAAGTCGCATCTTGAGCACTTCTATGAACCAGCAGAAAAAGATCCCACTGAAGTTAAAGAGTCAGAAAGTAAGACAACGGACAACCACGTGCCGCTCTCACCTCCACCAGTGCCACATTCACGGAGACCACGCTTGCCCAGATCATCCCTGAATGTTCCTGCAGCTTTACCAGCAGCCCCAGAGCCAGACAGCGCTTCCCGGGAAGCACCCGAAGCAGAAGCAAAGCCAGCCCTTACAGTGCAGAGCAGAGCTGTGCTCAAACCAGACCGGACGCCCTCAGCAGTGCCCGTGACCTCACCACCAGCCAAGTGCCCATCCCCGCCTCCGTTTGTTTTGCCCCCACCATTGCCTGTGTCGTCAGCAGTGCCAGGTCCTGTCCCTCCTGCCCCTTTGCCCCCTCCGCTGCCCATGAAATCCAAACCGTTTTCAGAGAGGACAAAAGCTTTTCACTGGGACCTGGTGGCTCAGGATAAGGTATCAGCTTGTGCATCCTGTTTTATATTTGGAAGGGCTCCAGATGTGGCACATTTTTGGTCAGACCAGTGTCATTGAGATACTGCTATAGTTATTTTGAATATTTCAAATAATTTTTTATATTTCACATTTTCAGTTTTCATTTAAATTTTAGGCACCCTGTCAGTCCTTTCATTTGTGTATTATTATTATTATTATTATTAAATATGTCCATGATATTTTTTAAAATATTGTTTATTATGATTTTAAATATTTATATGGGTATGTGTGTTTTTTATTATTTATAATTTTATAATTTTAACCTTAATTTTAAACTTTTATAAATACTTTCAGTTTTTGTTAATGTATATTTGTTAAATACTATATAAATATATAATGTCTTATTTTAAAGTTATGAAAACTTTTATAAAATACATATATATATATATATATATATATATATACATGATACATTTATTTATTTATACATTTCAAGTGATAATGTTTTAAAAAATTGTTTCAAGTTTTAGTCATAGTTAACTACAACCCTGTTTGACGCAAAAAATGAATGCAAATGACAATTTTTATTTTTGGGGCTCATTTTTGTTAAGTGTGATGATGATGCTTGCTTTATGAATTCACTAAAAAGAGTAATTCAGCATTGCATATTGCCATCACAGCGTGGTTTTCTCATCAGTGTTATAGTTGTTGCACTAAACCTAATACGTGATCATTTTTATGCCCGCTGAAGATCACTTGCATTCAGTTCAGTGTCTTGATATGAAATAACATCATATGAAATAATGGAGGTATTGACTGTTCCCTGCATTTGCAGATCGAGAAGTCGATGTGGTCTCGCAGGAACCCCAGGAAGATTGAAATTGACACTTCGCGCTTGTTTGAGCTGTTTGAAGTGAGAGAGGTGGGCCGCGTCTGCAGATCAGAGTCCATCAGTACGATGGAAATCATGTTGAACTCAAAGATCGCTCACAATTTCAGTAAGTATTTATACGTTTTTGAAGATTCTCTTGAATCTTTTATCCAGCAAGTATGAGGTTTTGACCTCTCAGGTCATTAGGCAAAATCCTTAATGAATAATACCCTTTCACCCTTAAAACATAGAAAAACACAACCATTTTAAATGCAAAATATAGTGTGGTTACAGAGTTGATGCAAGGATTTGGATAACATAAAAAAAAATTTTTTTAAAACAATTTAATGTTGTAGAAATAAGTAAGTAACTATTTAGGGCTATTTAAGTATTTAACTATTTAAGTAAAATATTTTGATTGCACATTGATGCATGATGGAAAAAATATACTGACTCGGACAAGAAGAAGTCATGACTTTCAGCTATTTAAGACACTTTTTAAATAAATTATTATATTGTTATAGACTGTAATATCTTTAAATTCACAACAATTAGTAAAGAATAATAATAAATTAATTAATATTAAAAAAATAACCATTTAAAAAATGAGAATAATTACTTTGAACACTAAATGTGCCCACAAAATAGAATCACTCATATATATATATATATACAGGTCACATTGAAAATCAAAAGCTACTTTAAAAGGATGAAAAATGAAAATCACTCACCACTGATCCACACGTGTGAGTTTCTATCTTCTGTTGAACACAAAAGAAGATATTTTAAAAGAGAGTTGGTAAATTAAATATTGATTTTCATTTGATTTAGATTTTTTTCCCTACTATGGAAATCAGTGGCTACCGTTAACTGTTTGGTTACCAACCTTCTGTAAAATATCTTCTTTTGTGCTCAGCAATAAAAGAAAACATAGGTTTGAAACAGCTTCATTTTAAAACCTTTAATTAAACAAATTCGAAATACAAATGAATGCTGTAATATTTAAATAGCAGAATTCTGAATTTTACTTAGACTGCTGGTAATATAATGTGTGATGGAAAAAATATATTCAACTGGAAAAATGGAAAACTATTTAGCATCCTTTGAAAATGAAATTAAGCACATAGAAAAAAAAAATGGTCAAGAACCATTTACTGTACATATAGACAGAAAACCTGAGAAACAGAAAACCCCTTCTCAACATGTCACAGGAGCTACATCTAGGTGGCAGTGTCGCACTTAACTGACAAACCAACTGCTAGCAAAATTGCAGCAAAAACAAAAAAATAAAGTTACTGCAATATTCCTGTGCTCTCTAAGTGATACTAAAACATGGAATATGTTGATTCATCACACTGGGTTTCAAGTGTTCTGTGGAAAGCCATACATAAGAAGCATGTTGTTTTTCTCCCAAGCGTGTCAGAGCGTGGCACAAAGCTTGTTTTTTGAGCACCTTGTTTATGTCTTATGTTATGCTGCTTTGCTGGTGAACTTGAATAGCTTCAGAAACTTTGTAATGCTTTTTTTACATGCTGTTCAGCGACTTAAAAAACAACAACTTTAAAGATGAAACTGATTTGCAAATGGAAGTAGATCCTGGCTGTTAATATTTAAATCATATGAGTGTTATACAAATTTCTGAGGCCACATTTTTGTGCTTGATTGCTGGATTCTAATAGACAGCCACCATTTTACATCCCTAAAGTGCACTTAAACTATGATGAACGAGGTTATCGTTACCTTGCACATGCACAGAAACAAGACGTTTCCTCAAAATTTTCATTCTGTTTTCACCCGAGCGCTTCACAAAGAGGTAAATCAAGGCCTCGTCTGCTTGGGGAAGAAAAGAGATTGGATTTCAAAAGCCGACGAATCCCTGTAAATCTGAACGACAACAATAACACCGGCAGCAAGCAAGCGGCTGCGAGTTTCTTACACAGGTGCCTCAATTAGGGAAGCGGTATGAAAAATGCATGGCTCCCTTACTAGCCTGCGTGTCAGCTATCTCTTCCCTTCCAAGTGTCCTCTTCCTCTTCCCCTGTCTCTGACAAGTTGCAGCGGTAGGCAATCAGGGCCCGGAGCAGCCCCCAGGCAATTTATCTCTCAGCCAGTCTAACACGAAGGGGCAAAGGGCTATAGAGCTCGGCAAAATGATAATGCCACCTCAGATGAATATTGCATGTTGATCAGTAATAACTCCCCCGACTGCATGGAAAAGGAAAAAGACTCGCCGGGTGATTGAGCTCCCCGATGTGAAGGAAATGCCTGCATGATTTGCTCAGCCCAGACTGTCCCGTCATATACCACATGAGTATTTTAACGTAGGCTACATTGTTTATGTATCTTTGTGGGTTTCACTGAAGCATCGCACAACAAACCGGCGCTTAGAAATTCCAGGCCTTAGCAGGATTCATTACCGCGTAGCTTTATTCTGCAGAGACACAGACACTGTAGCAGACATGGCTTAAAGTTGCTCTGCGTGCGGATGCCTATGTGGTGAAAATACAGATGGAGGAATTATGGGATTGTGCATTGCACTCGTTTCTGGATCTTATCATGAATCAGCTTTCAATCTCCAAGTAGTAGTTTCGGCTAAACTTTTTCACCCCCTCGTGTGGATACATAAACAAAACGATTACAATTCAACGCTCAGTGAGGTTTATTTGAATATAGAGAATGTGATATTATTATCTTTACTCCAAAACATGCTGAGTGACCCACGCAAGTAGAAATTTAAAACAATATGCACACATAATTGTTCAAAAGTTTTTGTTGTTTTTAGTATTTTTTTTTTGTAGTTGGCTGCATTTATTTGATCAGAAATTTGTAAAGTTAATACGTTTTTAAAATAACTGTTTGGATGTATTTAAAGTAATGTATTCTATTGATGCACTGCTTAATTTTCAGCATCATTACTCCAGTGTCACATCTATATGCTACGACGGAGCTTTAGTGCCACCAAAAAAAAATAAAAATCTAAAACTACGAGAATAAAGTCGAAATGTTACGAGATTAAAAGTCGAAATACTACCAGAATAAAGTCGAAATATAATATTTAGTATAGTGCACTTGTAAATGACCCGGATTGAGAGAAGGACACCAGATATAA
>JAUMHR010000084.1:14523776-14537368 GCA_032361145.1 Enteromius fasciolatus
AAGTTAATCATTAATTACTAGTGTGTTTTTGCTCAACTAATGCTTAATTGTGAACAAATTAACCATTAATTAATGCTCAACTAATGCATTATTTTGGACCCCTATTCTGAAGTGTTACCGAAAGTACTATTACCATTCAAAATCTCACTGTTAATTTGATCGGTCACTTGCTGTTTTTTTGTAACTGTAAAATTTCACAGCTGATTTGTTCATGATCAGACTCTTTGATCTGAGTGATCCGATTCTCCAGCTCAGTGAATCATTCACATAATCCTGCGAAATTTTGTCAGTGAATTAGTTTTCAATTTTGGTCTGTTCTTCGCACAAAGCTCTTGCATGCCTTCAAATCTTTGTAAACAGCGCACAACTACTTTTATGGGTTTTTTGAGTCCACATATATTGTAACAGAAGTCAACAACACTGTAGAAAATGATTATGTGAAGTAGTACACAAAATTGTAATATGTTTTACAAGAAAGTGTTATTTCAGTTTTTCCTGCATCAAACTTCTATGCCTTATTCCGTGTTGCCTTATTGTTATTGTTTGTGAAGTTTACTAGAAGCTGATCATACTGATCGATCCGACTCCCATTATTCATTCACACTGATGATAATATTATCAGTGAAAAAGGCTTCAGTTTTTGTTTCAGTATGTTTCTCACAGAAAGCTAATATATGTGACCCTGTACCACAAAACCAGTTTGCTGGGATCTGTAGCAATAGGCAAAAATACATTGAATGGGTCGAAATGATTGAGTTTTCTTTCATTTCAAGTTATCTTTCAAGTAAATGTTCTGCTGTAAATATATCAAAGCATATTTTATTTTATTACTAATATGCAATGCTTCACTTAATTTGGACAATTTTAAAGTTAATTTTCTCAATGTTTCTCTTTAGATTCCAGATTTTCAGATAGTTGTATCTTGGCAAATATAGTCTTATCCTAACAAACCATACATCTATGGAAAGTTTATTGATTCAGCTTCCAGATGTATATCTCACTTTTTATATTACACTTATGACTGGTTTTGTTGTCCAGGGTCACGTATACCTTGCAAAAGATTCCAAATATGACTCTTTTTATGGTGCTCTTGATCCTTTTTGATGTTTGAAATCTAATCATTGTTGTAGAAAAAGAAGCTGCACTGTAAAAAAAAAAATAGTTGAAAATAGCTGAGTAAAAATAGTTTTTGCACACCTTTTTTGTGTGTACAGAATTGAAAATCTTTCGTTTCTGTTCCACAGAAGAAGGAAAGACGGATCTGGAGCAACACGAGGGAGAGTAAATGAATTAGCATCTTAGGATGATCTATTTCTTTAATTCCCAGCGATTTCGACAGATGGGTTAGGATAAAATTGTTTTTTGCTGAGATACACAGGAAGCTGTGTTCATTTTGCCCTTGAGGAGCCATTATTCTCCTCTCGTTGCTTTGGCTGCAGGAAAATGAAAAAAATACAAGGTACAAAAAAAAAAAAAAAAAAGAAAGAAAGAAAGAAAGGTGCAGGACTGACCAGCTGCCCTCAGCCACTGAGCTCCAGCACCTTGACACACATAACAGCGTCCAATCACCTGTCCTGGCACGTCTCTGGCTCGCGGGACACTGCTGGGAAGGCTGCTCGGAGCGAGAGAGAGAGATCTGCCCTTGTGAATGTACCAAGAGCTTTGTGAACCAACAAAAGAGCTCTGTGTTTGGGATGCTGAGTAATCCTAGTGCAATATCACGGCTATTTTATGCACAGAGCCATTGTTGCCTTCATATAGCGAGTGCTGCGTCACTGCCGCGGCACTTTTTAAATATTCATGCATCATATACAACAGGGTCCCAAAGTCTCATGAAAAGGAAACCGTTAAATGAAAAGCTTTTTCATTTTAACAAGTGTCTTAGAATTATTTTTGCCTGATGTCAATCAAACCTAGTTATTGTGCTTTCCAGTATGATCTTGTTCTTCAGTAAAAAAACAACAACTATTTCTTCTGGTCTAGTTTTCCAGTTTAAACATATACCCCCAGTTTCACAGACAAGGCTTAAGCTAGTCCCAGACTAATTTGCATGTTTGAGCTGTCTCAGATGAAAATATCTTGCTCTGACATATCTTAAAACATGTCAGTGTCATTGTTCTGTGTTAAGATGCACACCTGTAATATTTTCTTATAAAGCATTTTTGTACAAGTTGCTTAAATATCTTAATTTAACTAATGCCTAGTCCTGGCTTAAGCTGTTTGTGAAACCGGGTCATAGATTCTTAAACAAAGACAAAAAAAGAACAAGAAAAGTTGTCTGCCAGTTGGGTACTGAAAATTTTTCCCTCATGTTTGTTTATCTGCCCCTAAAGGCGGATATTTTTCCTTGTTTTGAGCATAAATTGATATTATTTAGAAAACAAGACTTAGTATCTTATTTTGATTTAATACTACTTGTGCTGTTAAGATTAGTGGTCAAAAATTATTTAAAAAGATTTTTTCCCCAAATAAAATAATGCACTATATTTTAGTTCAATAATGTTTTTCATTTATGGGAATTTATGGTACTAAATAAGCATAGACCTGAAAATGACATTTTTAAGCTAACCTGTAGTAAATCTTGAATGCTTTGGAGCACAGACCTAAGATTGCTCTTTTCTCTTTTAGAAGAAGACAATTGGCAGATTGTTGTAGAGAAAAAGGTTCAAAAAGTAAAACTAAAGATGTTAAGGTTCATTATTATAAAAATGGAGAATATATTAATTTTAAATTGTATATGAATTAATTATTATTACTATCATTATTGAATTAACTGTGTGAAAATTATGTTCCGAATTTGAAGTTGGCATCTCAGAAAATTTGCTTTTGGGTGCAGTACCAAACCACTAGATTAAATTAGCTTCCCACTCATATCCAATGTGGTCAGTTTTGGTCATGAAAAGTACTAATGTATCCTTGATTCCCAAGGACTATCTAGCCTTTCTGAATCATGTCCATGATTGTGTTCATATAGCAAGAGCCAAAACCTTTATCATTGACCAGAGGGTTTACAATGTTTCTTTATAATCTTTTTTCAGTATATGAGGCTCATGATCAATATAACTTAATCTTTTTACACTGGAACTTTCTTTTGTCTGAACTGTTTCTGAAAACTTTCTTTTTATCTTTAGATTTAACTGGTAAAAAAAAGCTCTCAAACTTTTGGATCTCATTGGTGTAGCCACTATATATATATATGTGTGTGTGTGTGTGTGTGACCATTCATAAAAAGCTGAACAAGTATGAATTCTCCTTCTGTTTGAGTTCTTCTTCAGCTTTAATAAAGCAAAGATCAAAAGAGAGAGTGCAATGTACAAATTTACCTTTGTGCGCTCAGAGGGTCAATATACGAAGTCAGTCTACTCATCTTTTATGTCTACAAGGTGAAAACAATAAATATACTTTCTTTTTGATGTTTACTTCAATCAGCTTTTCGACCATAACCTAAAATTTCATCCGTTTGGAGAACTCTGTTTAAGCCTGTTGCAAGACATTTGACTCTAATTGGAAGGTAATAATTGGACCTCTTTTATTCTTTTGAATTGTTGGGCTATATCCAGGATGATACATAGGCTAGACATATGTGAAGTGTAAGGTGTTTTATTATTGTTTGACCATGCAAAATAATGGAAGAAAATGCATTCTTTTTATAAAAATGTTGTAGGTGGAATGTTATTTAAATAATTCCCAAATGCTAAATATTACATTTCAGTACTCACTCCCACACTATGTGTGCATAAATTATACCTCATATTGTGCAGCAAAAATAGTAATACAGTATTTAAAATTTACAGTATTTAAAATGTGTTTTGTGCTCAAATATATTGTAAATTATTCATGTGATGTGCAGCTGTATTTTCAGCATCATTACTCCAGTCTTCAGTGTCACATGATCTCTCAGGAATCATTTTAATATACTGATTTCCTGCTCGAGAAATATTTATTATCATTAGTGTTAGTTGAAAATAGGTTGTGAAAACCACAAGAAAGAGCCAGTGTTATAGCTAACTTTTAATAAAACTAAAACAAACTGAATAACATATGTTTTCATGACAATCACTGCATTAAAAAGTCTTTTCGTGGTGATACATATCTGGCTTCAGATGCCGTTTCTGTCTTTGCAAGAGTAAAAATCCAGCTATGATTGATTGTCCTGCGTTTCCTATAGTTCACGGTGCCACATCACCAGATTAGAGCTGAATGATGTTCAGCATGACCGTGAGAGTGTTGAGGAGAATTATTATTGAAGTCCAGTTGTAAACATGAGTGCATTCATATTTCATTCCTGCTGCATTTTGTAATCTAACTCTAATATTTTTTCAAGGTCTTTGTTTGAGATTTTTGCATCAAAAGCATAGTGCACACAACTGTACGTCTGGACAGGATATGTCACTACCATTGTGTTGAATCAGGTCTGATACCTTTGAAAAACCTCTTTTGCAGGTCCTTGTCAACATAGGAAACTATTTCACTCTGGACTCCGTCTTTCTTTGTCCCCGGAAAGGAATCTACAGCTTTAACTTCCACGTTATTAAAGTGTACCAGAGCCAGACTATACAAGTAAGCACACAGAAAATATTGAATCAGCTTGATTTTAACATCGTATTTGAGTTTCGGAATGAACAGGGTAATATTTGAAGCCTGTATAAATATTGTATTTTAAATGTGTTCTCGGTTCAGTAAAATACAAGGTTTTACAGTACACTGTGTAGTCCATATTCTTATGAATTATTGCAACTTAAAAGTTCAAAATAAATGTTTAACCATCTACATGTAATCAAATTCATTATTAATCATGCAGAAACATCTAATACTCCTGTTTTTAGTGCTTATCAAAAGGAAAATTTTCATTTCAAAAATACTTTTTCCTATGTGTTTACACATTATTTATTATAATTTAAGAATATAATATAAATACATTATAGCCTTTAATAATTTTAATATCAATAATATTATTAATTCATATTATAGATATATAGAATATATATTTTAACATATTGAAATCCATTGTACATTTTTACAAATAACTGTCATAATATTTATAATATTGCTGCAAAATACTTTATTGTTTTCATTACATTTTAAATTAGGTTTAACAAAACAATCCATGTGATTTTACTGTAAAGCACTTCAAATATATACATGTAATTGACTCAATTTGCTAATATTTTAAAGGAATATTATAACTGTGATTACATTTCATTATGAAAACATGAATTACATGCAAGCTTCAAGTCAAGTGTTAAGAGAAATTGTAACGAGATACTAGAATAGTTTTTTCTTTTCATAAAAGTGGCCATATGAAATCCTAAAATAATTCCTGTCACACATGCACACTTGAGATCCCTGATTTGACTTTCTCTCTGCGTACAGGTGAATTTAATGCTGAATGGAAAGCCAGTCATCTCTGCCTTCGCCGGAGACAAAGACGTCACTCGTGAAGCCGCCACCAACGGAGTCCTGCTGCACCTCAACAAAGAAGACAAGGTTTATCTCAAACTGGAGAAAGGCAATCTGGTAGGCGGATGGCAATACTCCACCTTTTCTGGCTTTCTGGTTTTCCCGCTGTAAAGCAAACACAAAACTGCCACCTTTGCTGTCCAGTCGTCATCGTGTAACCGGCCCGTTTTCAAAGGAATCATATTTTACAGACATTCATTCAGCTGTTGTCTTACGGCCTGCTGGAAAGACACATCAGTGACGGTCAATCTGCAGAGAGGACATCTACTTCAGTGCAATATCACTTTCTGCAGCAAGTCGGGAGCTTCTGCACATCACATCACCTCTGTTTGTTTCCTTGTGGATGTTTGCGTTGCTTTTCTTTAGCGTGAAATTATTATTATTATTATTATCTGTTAAAAAGGTCATTTCCTCTCAGAGAGGAAATGCACAAAAGCATCTTGCCACTTGAGGGTGCAATATTTCAGAAAGCTTGGCAGGCACATTTAAAATAAATAAATACAAAATTTAAGTTATTTTTTATTTCTTTTTTTGAGTGAACACACCTTTCTATGTAAATCTGTAGACTTGTTAAAGGAATAATTAGTTATTTCGAAAATAAGCATTGGCTAAAATGTTTTCCACCATCAGCCCATCTCAGCAATGCATCCTCTGCAGTGAATGGGTGCCGTCAGAATGAGAGTCCAAACAGCCGATTAAAACATCACAATAATCCACAGCACACCAGCCTTTCAGTTACCATCTCGTGATGCAAAAAGCTGTGTATTTGTATGATGTAAATCAATCATTGTCAGAACAAACACCGTTTATAAGCCATAACACTGCAGAAAGTCTTGATATGTGGGTGAGGACAACTAAGGAGCTCCTTAAGTCACGTGGTGGGAAAATTCTGGGTCAGTGAAAAAAATATATTTTGTGTCCATGTTCCCCTGAGAAACTTTTGCGTTCTCTGGCATAAACACTTCCTGTTTTAACGGTATTATGGATTATGAACTCATAAGCTAGGGTTAAAGCGATGATGTATCCATGATGATGGATTTGCTTGTTACAAACACTTGCTTTGCTTCTCCAGATGTTCAATGATAAATGGAGTGGATTATTGAGATGTTTTTATCAGCTGACTCTTATTCTGACGGCACCCATTCACTTCAGAGCATCTATTGCTGAGCAAGTAATGCTAAGCTACATTTCTCCAAATGTGATGAAGAAACAACTCATCTACATCCCATATTGTCTGAGAGTGAGTTATTTTTCGTTTACATTTTTAGTTTACATTTTCCGCAGTTTTTGATTTTAGGGTGAACTATTTCAGTAACAGTAAAAGTTGATGTTTTAATTTAAACGTCTTGATTTGTTTCCAGCTGTCACAGTGGCAGTTATACATTAAATAAAAGAGAAGAACACTATGATAGACATACAGTATTTCTCAATCTGCTCCATACGTTCTACTTTTCAAATCATTATTAGTATAGATGGCAGCAGCTGGCTGCATCCTCACGACAGATTTGCATTGTGAAAATCATTTCAGGTAGATTATTATTTTATTTTTTCAGTTGCATTTGCAGCCATGTTTGATTTGCATAGCTCCTTTAGTCAGACAGGTGCTAAAGTTTGTAAATAAACAGGTGCGCGATTCTTTCTTTATTTAAGCAGGTCACGTCACTGTTTTCTTGTTAAAAATGACAAGATTGTCTAAACAGAAAAGAAGTACAAAATGTAATATAATAATATAATTTCAATCCTGCAATGTGAATGCAAAAGAGTAAAAGCTCATTTTCACCGTTAAGAGGTGTTAAAGGGAATATTTCTGTGTGATCTGTTCATTGACTTCACAGGGAGTGTTAGAGCACAGTTTGCTTTAACGGAGTCTGTGCAGCACAAAGCATCACGCCAATTAGCTCAGACAAGCTTCTGTAACACTCTTCAATGAGCTCGTTAGAATGTAAACACAAAATGCGTACCGCCAAAACATTCATATGCTTTCGAAACATCACTTACTCTGTGTGGATGGAGTTACAATTCACTAGAGGCTGCTTAATTCAGATATCATGAATCTTTGTGAGACTTAATGGCCGCAGGTGGAGTGTTGATCTTAAAGGGATAGTTCACGCAAAAAAGAATAATCATTTACTCATCCTTATCCAAACCCATATCATGTTAATTCTAAGTATGATTCATAGTGAGCTCTTTTAAGATTATTTAACCAAATTAAAACGAGTCATACTCTTACTCTCCATTTTTAAATTAAAAAATTGGTTGTGTTCGGAAATAAATACTGACATACTTTAACATATAAGCCATATCAGTGTTCTAAGTTAGTTTAACTATAGTATTTCTAATTATTTTGATTTAGCTATTATTTCATTTTTAATTTTTGCTGTAATTTTACTGTAATAAGTTTTCATTTCCTATAAGTCTGCTATATGTTTGTCAAATGACCCCAAATGATTATTGTGTAACTTTGTGTAAAACTGCCTTAACAGTCTAATCAAATCAAATAATGAATGAAGAAATAGCAGAACACTTACAGTATTAACAGCATACAGGTTTGGATTGACATGAGGGTGAATAAATTTGTGGGTGAACTATTCTAAACTGTTTTGGTTTAGATCTGCGTCTAAACATTATAATTAATAAGGTAGACACCTGATCTAATAATTAAGAGCTAATGCATAAAGTGGCCCATTGTTTCAAAGGTGCAATAAAATGAAACATTTTCTACATGTCAGTTGATAAAAAACTGACGTTTTAATGAGAGATTAACTTGACACCGAGTCAATTTCTTCAATGCACACACTTCAAAACCTTCAGTGGTGTTCATTAGCTGCGCTCCATCAGTTTCCCTGAAAAGCTTTTCACGTTGTGACACAGATCTGCTACTTATTAGCATCTAATAGATTCTAGCTTATTAATTTATTTTAATTAAACAAACACAGTATTTGATAGATTAAAAAGTCAAGAAAGAGAATGTTCAGTCAACCGCGTGGCCATAAAAAACGGCCGCTTGAGCTCCAGTCAACTCTCAGATTTAGCTCAATCTTCATGTCTCGGGTGGCAAATTGAATACCGTGAGCCGCATGTAAAAACACCCCTCTGGCTTTTCACTCTGTATGCCAAATGTTGCATATGTCTTTGTAAATATTTCATTTTCATTCTCACTATGTCACTATTTTTACACTAGGTTTGCTCATATAGAAGTGTCATTTTTCGCAAACGACAGATTGGCCCAATATTGTGAAGTATGACTGATTGGTGTCATCTGTAGTTCAAATTGTCTGCCGTTCATATTTAACGGTGTAATGAGTCATTAGTCCTTCAAAAGGAGCTGATATTAAATAGAAATGCTTGGGAAGATCATGACATTCTTGAACCCACATGGCAAGTACCTCAGAAACCTGTCGTAACACCGTTTCGTTTTCATTTATGTTGAAAGCTTTTGTCATTATTTATATGTAAAAAACCTATTTTTATATTGTTTAAGATTTTTTTGATCTTTGAATGTTCTTGTGTTCATGTGCATCACCGACGTCTGTGAAACTCAGATGATGGCATTTGGATCAAAGACTTGGCTGAAAACACAACGGAGATTGCATACGTTTGCGTTGGTGTGACGACAGAAAGACTTGCGAATATGTTTATATCTTTCCCTCATTTCTGAATGTCCGCGCCGAACGAGAGATGTTAAAGACTGAAACGGTTACAAGCCTAAACAGCAGCAGAGATCATGTAACTGAAGCGCATTAGATGACAAGAGGGACATCATGAAAACAAGAGCAGCATCCGGTCTGTCATTGAGTACTAATCACCGAAATGTGTTTGACCACATGACTGGATTGTTGCGGATTTGAACAAAAAGCCTTTAAACCATTGTGTATTTTTCTGTCCAATTAAACTGAAGCAACTGAATTGAAAATGAGTCTTTGTTCATTTCGTGGCTGGATTTTAAAATCCCTCTGAATCTTTAGAGTACATGGGATTATGTTTGGTGTTATTCTGCACATGTGACAGAGATTTGATTGAACGGAGAGTATCTTATACATGGTATTGTTTATCTGTAACACCTTTCTTAGACAGCCTGCAACAAACCTTTTAGAGAAATACAAAAGCCTGCTATTTAATGTGAACAGTTGTATTCAAAAGTTGTATTTTTTATTATCAGTGGGTGCTTGCAGTGTTTTCTACAGATATTAGTTTTTACCCAAAAATGTGAGATTTCCTCAAATGATCTCCCCCTCAGGCCATCTTAGATGTAGATGAGTTTGTTTCTTCATCAGATTTGGAGATTTTGTATCACTTTCTCATAAACGTACGCTCTGCAGTGAATGGGTGCCGTCCGAATCAGAGTCCAAACAACTAATAAAAACATCACAATAATCCACAACACTCCAGTCCATCAGACAATGTCTTGAGAAGTGAAAAGCTGCATGTTTGTAAGAAACAAATCCATCATCAAGATGTTTTAAACTTCAAATGTCAACTCCAGCTAAAACGCAAGTGTTCCGTTCATAATATTGCAATCTCTGTTGGAAAAAAGTCATTATATCAGGAGAGAAATCTGAACAGATCAAGCTCTGTTTATAAGTGAAAACAACTCAAAATAAGGGTGTCAGTGGATTTTGATGCGAGACAACAGGAAATGGGTTTTTCAGTACAGGAAGTGTTGTTATGAATAATGGACTGCTTTTTGTTTGTTTGTTTTGTTTTGCTTTGGCCTGAAGCAATACTTTAAAGTTAAAACTTTTTAACGAAGGTTTTTTATTTTTTCTTACCAAACATCTTCTTCTTAACTACAACCCTTAAAGGAACAGTTCGCCCAAAAATGTAAATTCTGTCATCTTTTATTCACCCTCAAGTCGTTCAAAAGTTGTAGTTACGAAGTTACTTCTAATTAGTAGAATATTTAAAGTGGACTATCAAAATAAAGTGTAACCAAACAAAACACTTACCGTAAACTCAAGCCCTAGCAACTGCATAGCAACCACTCACAACATCCTAGCATCCCGCAGTCAACTTCTGCAGGTGCAAAAACGCCAGCATTTAATTTTTTTTTTTCCTGACCAAATCTGGACTTAATAAGGCTTTTACATCAACGTGTGACATTAAAACCATTCCAGTCACTTTTTAGCACATTTATTTGTTAGTAAACACCTCTTGTTGGCAACACAGGAAATGAGACTTGTAGAAAATCACTCGAGAATGCGCACAGGGATGGTTATATGCTGGGAAATGACAATAATTAAAAATAGTGTCCCACAATCAATAGCGGTTCATCACCGCAGATTGGCCACTGTGCGTACATGTAATAAATCCTTTATAATCTGAGAGCCTTTAAAAGTTTCCCACTTTGCGGCCGGGTGAACAGCAGCAGTCCAATTACTCTAAATATTAAATCACTCCTGAGCAACAAAAACACGCCGGCTAAACGGACGCCTCCGTCCAGCAACAGCCAATTCTGCACATTTCGCCAAATGACATTATGCAGAATCTGCATGTGGTGGCAAAATTGACCGACTCTCGCAATGTAAGAAACAAACTCAGTAAATTGTCTTTTAAAGCTTTATTCTTTACAAAGAAGGTCTGACAGTCATGAGCGAAGGCGGTCTCCACTTTTATAACTTATCCACCAGTCAAGGTTACAGATTCATAACAGCTGTAGTTAAGACAAAAACAGAAAAGCTCCCTCTAGATTATTTCCTTTAAAGTCCCCTGAGACTAAAAGCAGAAGTGGTGGTCACACCCTGTCATATTTGGTGCCTTTGAGTGCTGATTGACTCCCCTGTACTGAAGTTTATACCTGCCGACTGTTTGCACTCTTTCTGGAGGCATTTTGGGATGGCTATTTATATAGTACAGTAGGGATCAATATCTGCAACCTAAGTTAAGTACGTTTTCCTCCACACTGCACTTCCGTTTCTGAATAATTGGTCAATTTGGCCATTTTCCCCTCATGGTTCGAGAATGATAAATATGTTGTTGTGGAGGATGAACACAATGGCCTGTCAAGCACTCGGTGGAAACCTTAGCAGGTAGGATGGATTTTACTGTGGGATGCGTGCAGAGTCCCTGTTTACTGGCCTCTCCTCATTTAATATTAAACACAGGAGTTATTAAAGCAACCATCAGCCAGAGCCACTTAAAAACAACAGAGCTGGACTGAAAGAATGGAGATAAGAGAAAAGCTGCATAATGTTGTGTCATTTGGGTGAATTTGAAGACTCACAGTATTGATTCTGACGGTCCGTCCTTCTGGCTGTCCACGCATCGCTTCCTCAATCCATAAATTTATTAGTTTGACCTCTTCGAGACGATTCTAAACATAATTGACAGAATATATATCATTGAGTGTCAAAGGCATCTGGGCAAAGTGCCATCCAAATACAAACAGGCCTCGCTGAAGAGTTTTGGGCACCGGTCCTGCTCAGTGTCTGAGGAAATGACAGGGTCCTTGGTAATTATTGTCATGAAAGAAATTATTCACAGCTGGTGCAATTAGTCAGGAATTATCAAGATTCATTATTCATGCTGCGAGTCTTGCATTGTGCAAACAGCCAATTACATGACACCGTGTCCAGATTGCAAAGACGCGTATAGGTATGTGTTCGGAGACGGTTGTACAATTGTATTTAATAAATGTAATGCAATATTATTATGCATAATAATTAAGCTTAATGCCAATTTGCTGGAGCTTGTGGCTAATTGAATATTTCTTCGCTTACTGTTTATCATTTGGTTTGTGGTTTGAGTCATGCTTTTATTAAACTTTTAAAGCTTTCTCGTTCACTTTCTTTGTATGGAAAAGAGTGATGGGGATGTTCTGCCTAACATTTATGGAAGAAAGCAATATGTTTGATTTGATGCTCTTTTTTAACCTTAGGGAAATAATGAGCACAAAGCAAAAATACGTACAGTTTTAAATGCATATTTTCAGTAGATTTCAAAAATACAAAAATGACAATATGCATAAAAGAATTCTACCAATATATTTTTGGCCATTTTTAAAAGGTATATTGAAATATAAATATGTTTTAAAACTATATAAAAATATATATTTGCCCTCCATGTATTTCAGTCCAAGAAAATACATTCATGTCACATCTATAATGTGAACATATAACACATTTAATAAATAAAGTAGTAAATAAGGCCTAAACGTAGGCTACTGTAAGAGAAAATTCTGGCCTCTGAAAATACATTTGAAAATACATTATGAAGGCTGAAAGTATACTTTTTAAATTTCAGTATTTATTTTGGAACTTCACTGTTTGCAACACATATAGCATATTTAAAATGTTTGGTTCCTATAGAAAAACACTGCTTTCCATATGGGAAGTATTTTAATCAAAACAAAATTTCCATAAAAGTAATTTATTGTAATTGGCATTTTCGAATGGGCTCTTAATCGTACAGTAATCGTAATTTTATTTCTAGGTGATGGAATTGTACTAAATTCAAATGTTTTGGTTTGGGTGCTTCCTGCCTAAGCACAACAAAAACTAAAAATATATTTGCTAGTCTCAAGATGCACTTTGAGAGAAAAGAAGAAAAAAAAACTTGACTCGGGGTCCCAGACTTGAATTGGTCTGCTGTATAATTTTATGCAAATTATGTTCACTATGTCAAGAAGTGGACAGGATACTGAGGGTAAGTAAATCAAAGTGTCTTTATTTACAGTGCAGTATGAGTTATTCAAACAACGGAGAATCAACACAGGTGAGTAAAGCTGAAGTAGATCGCTTTGCAATGATGGAGTAATGTTGTATAGTATGGATCTGTACTTTTACTCAAGTACTTGATTTGTGTACTTCGACCACCTCTGATCTTTATAGGGAATCTGGAGCAGAGGAGAGTGAATGAGCACTGGAGATTGTGGAGAAATGTAGCAGATCCCACACACACCACACACTTGGAAGGATCCTGGGAGAGAACAGAGACTGCAGGAGTATGGAGAGGAGAATAAGGTAAGTTATCAGGTAAGTAAATGTAAGATATAGAGCTTGCCTGTAGATAGTCCACTTTGTCAATGTTGATAGAGCAACGTTTGTATGACGAGCTCAGACAGAGGGCGTTTCTCAATGTCAAGGAAGGATCCTCGGAAGCCAGAATTTCGAGGATGCTACGTCATCGACATCCGT
>JAUMHR010000084.1:14660099-14670370 GCA_032361145.1 Enteromius fasciolatus
TTATTTTTTTTATTCTATGTTGTGTGTGTGTGTGTGTGTGTGTGTGTGTGTGTATATATATATATATATATATATATATATATATATTTGGCTGCTAACAACAAAATGTTGAAAATTTTGTTTCTATTTTAGAAATCAGCTTAGATTACTTGCTCTGTTAATCCACTTTTGATAAGCTACATTTGCTGCAGTGTACTTAAACAACTTTTCTTTTGTCTCAAGTTTACTTTAGAGACTTAAGCAAAACATCAAACTTAGAGCCCTGTGTGGTTGCTAATCTTTTTTTAACGATCTATGTATCAGGTTTCATCTTAAGTAACAGTACAAAAGAGATGAGCACTTGTTTTCTCTCCCCCATTAATTTAATCATCTGTATTTGTAAGTGTAGTCCTGAGTTGATTACATTCCACAGAACTGGCCACACCTGACTTTGTCTTTTTCTTTCATTTCAGGTTTTGCCTGTCAGGACAATTCCTCTGTGTGAATCACAAGAAATCAACTGATCAAGTTTATGCCCCATTACCTGGCTGTGACTGGCAAGCCTCGACTGTTTCTGTTGTACAGAATGGATCAAAAGGGCTTACTCAAACTCTTAGCATATGTGCTGTGCTGAAATTTAAAAATTTGTCAAGTTCCATGGAAGTGTTACGGGTTATTTGGTATTGTATAATCTAATGCACGTCTCATGAGTATTTCAAATGCATGACTCCTTTCACATGTCTCACAACGTTCAACATTATAGTTTCTTACAAGCTTTCAAGTGAAAGTTAATAATAAAGAAATACCCAAGTAAATTACTGCCGACATGCCTACCCACCCATTGATCCCGTATTTGGAAAGTCCTGATGGACTAGGTCATGACATTCTCAGCCACAGCAGTGCAAGTATGCCTGGTACTGGATCTAGCATGACGCCCCACGCCAGCGTGGTGGAAAAGCTAGACACGTTGGCAGAAAGTAGCTTCCCTCTAGACTGCATGTTTTGCGAGGAGACTTTTCTGCATCAGGAAGACCTGGGACCACACCTTTTGTCCCAGCATCCCACAACATTCCATGCTCCCGCAGTGTTGCGTGTAGAAGCCGAATTCTTAACTCCCAGCGAAAGGGCTCGTTCTAAGACCTGTCCAGCTGTAGAAAAGAATGAGGAGCTCTGTTGTGCTGTTTGCGGACAGGCCGTCGCAGATGCGACAGAGCTGGAAACGCACATGCGGAAACACAAGGACTCTTTTACATACTGCTGCGGCCTCTGTGGACGTCGTTTCAAAGAGCCGTGGTTCCTAAAGAACCACATGAGAACCCATGGTGGAAAGGCTAAAAACAAAAACCAGGACCTGGAGATCTCAGCCACCGTTAATGACGTCATCCAAGACCGACCCCCATCACCTGTGGTTACGTCGTACAAAATGTGCATGGTATGTGGCTTCTTTTTCCTGAACAAGGAAGTTCTGGCTGAGCACAGCAAGGTCCACAATCGTGAACTGGAAGTGGATGAGAACGTCTCCTTCGAAAGCCAACCTGCTGAAGAGGTTCCTGTATCTAAGAAGGCATTTTTGCAAACCTTACAGTTGCATCCTTCAGGTGCGAGAGAAGAAGCTGAGCGGAGTCCTCTATCTGGCCGCTGGATATCCCAACTTGATCCTTTCAATACCTACCAGGCTTGGCAGTTGGCAACCAGGGGCAAGATCGCAGCAGGTCCAAACTTGGCCAAGGAGCTCAATGCCGACTCCAACTCTGAAAATGAGGACTCTGGTTCTGAAAAAGAGGAACTAGGGGCCATTTGGGCTTCTGGTGGGGGAGATAAACCCAGACGAGGCCTACGAAGTGAACTCAAGCCTAGCGAGACTCCTTCCCCATCACCTGAGCAAAAAGGTCTGATTCGTAAAGACAAGCCAACAAACTGCGAAGAGTGTGGCAAGATCTTCCGGACATACCATCAGTTGGTCCTCCATTCTAGAATCCACAAGAAGGAACGAGGGGGAGCAGAGAGTCCCACCACACCTGTAGATGGGAGGGCCCAAAGCGTAGGCTCTTGTAGTAGTTCGTCTCTTGACCGAGCCGAAGAGTACTCGGAGGATGGCTCCGAAGAAGGAGTGCCAGTTGACGCCTTTAATCCAGGTATTATTACCCAAGAGCTTGGTATTGTTTTTGCTTTTTTTATTAGTTCTTAATTGCTCGTTAAAACAACTTACCATAATCTGTCACAAGTTCATCCACCGAGTGCTCAAGATTGTCATTATTTTTTTTCAAATTATGTACACCATAATTACCCAGAAATGCAGACTCTTTACTGCAGAAGAAACTACTTCTGTTTGAAGGGTTCAATTGCAGAGCTTTGGTGCAGACCCTAGGGCTCCCTCTGCTGGTCAAAGAAAACTTGTCCGTTTGTGATTTAATTCTGTAGTGCCATTTACGGTTTAAAATTTATATTCTGGATTTCAATGTGTCATTTAAGACTAAAACTTAAACATGCCACTTTTTCACAATTTTTTACAGAAAAAAATGGGGAAGGATCAGGAAAAATGAAGCTGAAAATTCTTGCTCCAAGAAAATGCAGTTACTGTGGCAAGACTTTCCGCTCAAACTATTACCTCAATATTCATCTCAGGACACATACTGGTTAGTATAGTACCTTTGTGTTGTCTTTTTAGATTGTATTGGATCTAATTTGTCTTGCTGTCTGTCCCCAATAGCTTGTATTTCAGTGTAGTTTGGCCATTTGTTTTGCAAACATTGATGTCTCTCTTCTCATTTCACAGGTGAAAAACCATATAAATGTGAATACTGTGACTACGCCGCAGCACAGAAAACGTCTTTGAGGTACCATCTAGACAGACGTCACAAGGACAAACCTTTCACAGAAATCCCGAACATTCCTGCAACACCGTCTGCTAGAAACATCATCAAGGCCATTGAACCTCCCAAGAATGTAAATGACAAACAAGCCTCAAAACCAGTCAAACAGTGGCTTGCTCCTAAACCTCTGCCTGCCAGTGTTAAACATGAACAAGGCATGAGCCAAGCCGTTATTAACAGCACAAATCCTTCCATTCAAGTCAAGCAAGAATATGTTAGTGCTCCCGCTGCAGCTCCTTACACCCCTGTGGGTGAGGTCAACAAAAAATCTGTAAACCCAAAGATGGAGGAGAAGGAGGCTACCGAAGCACCTTTGAATTTGTCCCTCAAAGTGCCACTTTCTGTATCCGCTACCTCAGTGCCCAAATACCTATTACCAACTAACACATGTACCTCTTGCTCCTATGAAACCCTTTACCCTGAGGTTCTCTTGATGCATAAAAAGCTCATCCACAAGGAGAAGTTGGATGTTAAGAAGAATGGATACAGGGGACCTCAGAAACAGAAACGGTACACTGGTTGCCCGCCGGCTCTTGAGGGCAAAGACGTCAGTCCTTTGCTCCACATCAACCGGAAGCATCCCCGTCGGACCAAATCCCCACTGCGACAACTGGAAAAGCTTGGGGAGAAGCAGAAACAGCCTCAGATGTCAAAGATTTCTCCTGCGAAGGAGCGCTGGAGAGCTCAACACCAGGAGGGCCAACGGGTCCGGGATTCGGATGCAACTGGATGCAAGCTTTCCAGAATCTCAGAGCAAGAATCTAGCAGAAAATTAAACGTGCCGTTGGTAATCGATCGAGAGCTGTCCAAGCAGAGGCCTGGCCTGGATCATGAGATGAATCAGAGGGCAAGCTTGGGCAAAAACGGAATGGTTTGGCCCACAGATCCAGCTAGACTTTGCCTGTCGGACCGTTTCCGAAACTTGACGCAAATGGACGTCGGTGAACCCTCTAGCAAAAGACACAAGTCATTTGAGCCTCTACATTCTGCATCTGGACGGCTCGGAGAGGATTTCAACCGGATCGCGCCCTCTAGCAGAAGTGCAAAAACTTTGTTGCAGGCGAACTCGCCCTTGGCTCCGGTTAAGGTGACTCCCACTCAGTCTCCCAACAGCATGCAGGCCGACTGGAATGTCATTAACCTGCTCCGCAACTACCCGCCCAACAACCTGGCCTCGCTCTATAACCCTGCCGCTGCAGGCTCCAGCCATGGTGTCATGGCCTCACCTGTCACTGGTGAGTATTTACAAGATGTTCGTCAGCAATTGGTCAGGGGGTAAAATAAATAGCTTTTACATGTTTAAATATGAGCATAAAGAATTGTCTCATTTGGTTGTATTTTTCATTTGTTTTTCATATATATAAAATCAAAAGAGAGAATAAAAAATAATAATTGGGTTGAAATACAGTTTTGTCTTTCTATGCCAGTTTGACAGTATAGCATTATATTTTGACAAAACAAATGAAAAATACAACCAAATGAGATCCACATACATGCATCAACACACACATATATTTATATATATATATATGTATGTGTTTGTATAAATGCATATAAAACTAAATATTTGAAATTATTATATGCAAACTATAAGTATGTACATGGCTAGTTGTATATATCTTTTGTTTCTGTGTTAAAGAAAAAAAATTATTGGAATGTTATTTTAAGAAAATGCAGGCAGCAACCTTCAAGAATTAATTAGAAGTTTTAGGACTGATGTTTGCAGATGTTTACTGAGTAGTTGTCCTGGGATCATAACTGAACACTACCCCGTATGTTTGTCTTTTTTAGGGAGCAGGTCCTTGATCTTTCCTCACTACGCCACTAGTATGACTCAGAGGAGAATCCAAACCAGCCCTCTGAGTAACGAACGCTGCGGACCTTCAGATAAGAGCTCTTAGGCCTATCCAGGGTAAATGTCTTCGAATGTCCTCGCTCTCATTTCACAGTTGCATTGTGATGCATGCAGCTAATCATGCTGGTTCTCCTCCGCAGCTTCGAATCGCCCCGATAAAACGGTGGGAAAGTTGAACGGATTTGATGTCGCTCGCTGTTCTTCAGACACTACCGCCGAAGGGTTTGACGTGTTGGAAGGATGTTACTGTGTGGATACGGGCCTCGGGCTCTGCTCTAGCCTTGGCTGCAATGCCGAACGAACTTGGACCGCAGCCTCGAACAGTGTTGTTTTGATTCAATTTGCATTCCATTATGGCAATAGATTCATCTGCGGTGCACTTAACACGAAGCTGAACGTCAGACGCATGACAGTTGACTCGTGAATCTGTTGTGGGTCGGTGGTTTATTATGACAGGCCTAAATACTAATCAAACCACAAGCCCAGCAAGTGCCTCCATTACTTTTTATTAAAAGCCTAAATGCACGAGTGGACGGCACTGACCGAATAAACAGAGGGCTGCAGTGTTTTTTGCTTCCCTCTAATGGTGTCTGTATTGTTAATGTTTAACATCTCTTTTGCAGGTCAACTTTATACTATGCACAAAACGGGATCATTTCCGAATTCGAAACCTTTTCATTTGTACAAAATCTAGCTGCTGTTACCGTCTCGGATGCGAGACTTCTGAAGCGACGGTGACATACTGTGTACTGTTGTGTAGGTACATTTAAAAGTAAAATAAGTAAATGCAGGGACTGCGTGGAACCTCTTTCACTGTGACAAAGACATTTAACGGGGTCCTCAGGATTGATGAGAAACATAACTGTGATTTTGTGCTTCCACTGCTGAGCAGTTTCCGCCAAATGTGTGGTGAGCATTTTTGATGTGATTGTGTTACGTTTTCATACCCCAGAATGTTTTTGTTGTTGTCTTTTTTCTTTTTTTTTTGTTTTTTTTTTCTCTTTAATAATCAAGTGTATATTTATTTTCATGCGCGTGTGTTGCTTTATTAGTTTGTATGTGGAACGGTGGCTAAAGCTGGACATGGTTTCTGTTACTGTTTGCATTCAGTATACTAACTCTGAAGATGTTTGGAGAGTTAACTTATTTTGTAATATGTAAGGGGCTTTCATGAGCTGAAGCAAATGCATCAATTTTCATTGATAATAAACTTGAAGCGTTTCATTTTTTTTTTTTTTTTTCGTTTGCTTCACACCACAATGATGAATTGCCCTTATTTAGTTTTCTTGTGAGTCGTAGGTCAGTTAGCCTGAGCGATAATGGATTTCTATTCGACTTGGAGCAGAAACCAATGCTGCTTCATGCTAAACGCAGGTTTGATCTGGTTTTTGTCCTGGCTCCCGCTCAGTATTTTGACTCACCGGATTGGGTTTGTGTAGCTAGTTTGGTTTAGGATGTAGTGGCCACCATGTGTACATTTGTTTGTAGTTTTCTTCCTCTCTCTAGGGTTTGTTTGCATTTTAAAATCTTTTCTTTTGCACTTTCACTAATGACTTTTTCTTTTAAGAGTTCCTTTCTTGTGGTCAGGTTGTGCAAAAATGATGGAAGCCCAGATGCTTTTTCTCCCCGCTCTCTTCGTCCAATGTTTCATGAATGATGCTGTTGTTTTTGCTCTTTAACACGATGTGTCATTTTGGATTTTCAATCTTGTAACCCACCTTGTTATTAAGCCAGGTGTATTCCAAGGCCCTTTCTAGAGGCAGAATAAAGCAGTTGTGCAAGCTGGAAGAAATGTCAGGTTGTCCGTTTTTCTTTTGGTGAATATCTTGATTGTGGATGTTTATTATGTAATTAAACTTAATGGTTAGGCATACTATATAGAATTGACAAAGTACTAGTGGAACGGTAGCCTTATTTTATAAAGTTCTAATGAACATTGACACCAGTGAAGCCATTTGTGAATGGCTTTAGAATGAGTGCTTTTTTTAACTGTACAAAGCAATATTTGATCATTTCATTGCCAAAAGGAAACACTTTACAATAAGATCTGACCTTTTTAACATTAATGTGTTCACTAACGTCAAATTATAACCTTTATTATTGTTAGTTAATAAAATGTTGGATTTTTTGTTCACAGTGCCTTAACTTTTGATTAGTAATACATTATGATTATAATGGTACATTTTTCTTGGACCTTCAGTGTTACTTGGACATATTTTACAGCTGAATCTGTATTTATGAGTCAGTTTTCAGCAAATGCATCTGAGATTAAAAAATTCATTTTTTTCAGAAACCATGGAGACCGAACAGGGACCCTGTTTCCTGTTACATAAAATGCTTACACTAAAAGTTATGATCAGTCTTGAAGGGGTGAAAAAATTAAAGGCTAGCTTTTCAGGTTTGACTAAGATTTTCAAGTCAGTGACAAGAAGGTAGATTGCTCATTACCGCTTGGTTAACTAGCTATTAACTAGTTCAATCTTGGCATAGTGGCTATGTTTGTGCAACTGTAGATACAAAAATAAGATGTATGTGTATTTATATTGTTGCTTAATACATTTGGAAAGCCAATAAACTTTGAACACATGCTTTTGTAGCCAGTCTTGGAAAATGGTACTAAAGCAATGCTTTACAAGATTGCTCTCATAGCTTGGTTTCATTTTATGGAAAGTAATGCATTGTGTTTAACTTTTTCTCATCTGACCTGGGCTGGTTTGTTTGTTTTTAACATCAAAAAGAAAGAAAAGAAAGGCACGTTATGTGTCGTTGAATAATTGCAGATCACAGGTCAGCAGCAAAGACAGTGTAATAAACATGGGATTAAATACATAAATGATTGTTGTGTTAACATTTAATTATTGCAGGTAAATAAATATTGCCAAGTTTTCTATTATTTGCTATAAATATTTAAGATTTTGAGGTGAAATGTGGCCTGGAGTTGTTCTTTACTTGGACTAGTATTAAATGTGAGTTCAGCAGCAGATCACTAGAGGGCAGTGTGTACCAGCATGTGAACCGCTGCTTCTGAAAACCCGTGCTTTTGCTTCATTCGACACCGGGACACAATGAACTCCACACAAAGCCACATTAGGCCTTATACAGATAAAACAATCATTCACCGGTTTGGAAATAAGATGACCACACCGCGTTGAATAACAATCCTCTGAGGCCCACACGCTTTTATCAGCCAGAGGTTGGTAATCGTTCGTGTGCTTTGCTCGTCTGCGCTGAACCTGGCCTGCTGAAGTCTGTCAACAGCAAATTACAAAGGACAGTATCCAGCACATTAAACAGAGTCGTTCACCCCCTCCTCTTCTCTCTGACTACAGCACATCTGCTTGCTGTCTGCTCCCCAGGGCCAGCGCTGTGTAATCTATTGCATTAGCTCACATTAGTGCATATCGCCCATGGGTCTCGATAATCACAAACGCAAAATGAGCATTTCACTTAGTATCACCCTCACATGCCCCTCAAACAGAGGCCGGCGCACGAGCATCTGGAAGGAAGTACAACCTCGGCTCGTGACACGCTTCCTGTTTTGCCTAAATCCCTCAAGCGCAGTTTTCCGCCTCTCGAGGGGTTTGATGTCATGTTTATTTGACGTCTGCGGCGATCAGTAAACGTCTGGATCAAGCCTCATTACTACTGCTTGTGAAAGCTGGAGAGCACACGGGTTTCTTGTAAATCTTTGGCTGTGATGGAGAGTTTAGAGCTTGTTTGGAGTAAGGGAAATGTTTTTGCAAGGCAAACACGATATGCATAGCCACTTGCTCCAGTAAGTTACCCAGTGTCGAATTTTACCCCCAAAATCGAAAGGAATCGAATTAAGAAATGATAATTGGCTTGGAGGAAATGAAAACGGTTCATTGAGAGCTTATGTACAGTGACTGTTTTCAAAATCAACACACCTCCTCCACAATTTGCTCCAGATTGTCCCATGTAGGCCTGCGGATTTTTCTCAATTTGTCCCATTTATGTTAAAAACACTAATGTTCATAATTGTAATGCCACAAAAAGTATTTTAAGATACAATATTCCTTATTTTACTGTTAGTAGAATTTTAAGTTATGCTAATTAATTTAATAAATGCATTTATTTAACAAATAATTACAGTAGCCTATATATAAAAACTTAAATAGCATTTTCTTTTAAAACTACTACAAACGTTTTATTTACAACTACATGGAATCCTTTTTTTTTTTTTTTCTTATTCTTATTCTCTCAGATACAACTGCTATGATATTACTTTAAACTCAGCTCCCTTTCATTGTTAAAGCCTTTGCATGCCAATATCCGTGATAATTAAATTTGATCTTATTTATTGCATTTTTTCATCATCTTATGTATTTTTATTAATGGATGCAACAATACGCAGTTGCATTTTCAGTTGCCATTCACTATTGTCTTTGTCACCCGAAATTCAGTGTCCAATGATTAACAAGGAAAGGTAAGTAGCACTGTAAGTACCCTTTAAATGCTAATATGTCATTTGAGGTATTCTAAAAGTACTAATATGTGCCATTTATAGGGGTAAACAAGGTACAAAGAGCTCCAGTGACAGCTTGCATCCTTTTCCCATAGTGCACCAGTCGTATTTCTACTAAGATAACAACAACTGCAGTTTATTTATGTGCAAAACGTGCTTGCTGCTCCTTTAAATGTTCTTCTAACTAGCATTTTCTAATGCACACATGCAATGCAGAGCAACTATTACAGCTTGCGCCGTCATCCCCTGCTGTTACAGCACAATAGTTAATTCCTGTTTTCGTCCTGCCTTGTTTTCTGTGAAGGTGTGGGCCCCTTTGTGCCCGGGGTCACACCCTGCAGAAGAGACGTTTATTTCCACTGGGCTCTGCTTTATTCACCGCAGGAGGTGTTGCTTTTGCTGACACAGGGATCTGGCTCACAGCGCGCCGGGCCCCACGCAATGCTGTGTGCAGCAGGTAATGTGCAGGAGAACAATACTCAGATGTTAATTAGAGTTATGTGCAACATGGGGCCGTGTGCAGTTACCCTATTGCTTGTCATAGTATTTGCGAGAGCTTTTGTGGCAAAAGCAAAGCTGGTGATATTCCCCGTGGACGAGTAGTATAAGGCCACTGTATACATATTTTATTAGTGCCGTTTCCCCCTGTCAGGCAAATTATTTGTTCGCCTTGAAAATGTTTGACTGTCTGCTTCGGCTTGATATTTTAAGAACAATGTTTTGATTAATTAATCATAGCTACTTTAGTAGTGTGTATTTTAATCAGCATATAGCCTGTCACTTGTGTTTTTGCTATTGTTTTTGTGCTTTAATGGCTGTTTGCTGTGACACTTCTATTCACGTTTCATGGCTTAGTGCACAATTCGGATCCAAAATGTTCTTTCATGCACATGCTGCAGCCACTCGTCTGTGTACGGATTTCATTTTTATAGACCTTGATGCAGATCATGGGTGTTTTACATGAGTAACACTGAAGCGTGAGTTCAGGGAATATTAGCATAAGTATATATACACTATATTACCAAAAGTATTCGCTCACCTGCCTTTACTCATTCTATGAACTGAAGTGCCATCCCAT
>JAUMHR010000084.1:14719322-14734920 GCA_032361145.1 Enteromius fasciolatus
TAAAAAAAAAGTATATATAAAAAAAGTATATATATATATATATTTTTTTTTTTTAAGTATATATATATATATATATATATAAACTTATATGCATAATATTGTTTATGAATTTTTATAAATTATTAAATTAGAAAGAAAAAAATAGTATATATATATATATATATATATAGCATAATCACTAACTGTTTTAGTTACATGTACTGTATATAAATTTTACTTAAATGCATTAAAAAAAAATATATATATATAATTAAAACAACTGCTTCAACGCAGTCTATGCCAACAGTTTATTACCAAATAAACATCACTGAAATATAACATGAGTCAGAAATTACTCTGTCTGTGATCAAAGATCCATACATTCACAATTTTTTTAATATTATGGCTTGTGTTTAAATGCTGGCTCTAACAAGATGATGTCTAAAGACACCAATATAGGTTGTTGCAAAATCATATCTATTTGTTATCAAATTTGGGAGCATTCTTATGCCATGTCAAACTATGATAATATTTAATTTACAAATAATAATAATATATTTTTTAAGAATGTCTGAAGATTCTCCAGAGAGGTTCTCCAGCATACTCTGCAATCATAGCATTTTGATAAAAATTCTCGAGCTAATTCATAAATAATTGGCGTCCCAGGTTAAACGACGCGTTCACTTTTTAACCTGTCTCTTAGAGTGGAAAACTGTGGGAATGTTCCAACACAAGTCATTTTCCGAACATTTCACTCCAGGGTCCCCCATTATTTTGCTGTTCATTTGACATGTGACACTTAACGACTCTCTGACATTTTTGCCCACAAATTTGAGTTTATTTTCAGTCCAGTTAGTGCGCTTAAAATGCTTTATTTCTGTGTGGTTTAAAATCAGTGTCTGGATGCACACGGCCCTTTTCCACCGCTGTGACTTAATTAGGCAGAGGACTGACACTTCTCAAGTGGCTGTCTGACAAGATGATCCACACGGGCCCGGAGAAGACGGTACAAGCACATTTGCTGGATTAGGCATTCAGGGGGAAGCTCTGTCTATGTAGATGTGTTTTGCAAAAAATCTTCCTTCTAAATGACTAAGACTTTGAAATGACAGTGAACGCAGGGGTCCAAAAGCATTCGGCGATGTGGAAGATGATAACCAGGGGTGTGGCTCTCGATACGCTCACTAGTTTAGCGCCAAGTGCTCACTCACACAGTGCAGGACCAGAAATGTTGTTTTCTTACTGCGAGTCAGCAATAATGATCAAATTGATACAGATACCAAAAATACAGATTTGCATCGCGGAGAAGTAGGGATTCAAATAAGACACATCCCAGATCTTAAAAAAAGGCCTTTGGTAATTGCCCAGCAATATTTATCAGAACAGTAATGTAATAATCAGCATAATCGCTTGTTCATTTACTCTCATCCTATTGTTCTTTTAGCATGCAGTGTTGCTTTTATTTTTTTTTCCTACTGCCATCCCGTATAAACATAAGAGACACAGTTAATTAATTGCGGGGTTGTTTAAACCCCCTGATTGTGTATCCGATTGGTGCTCGCCTTTAATGTGGCAATAAATCTCAAATGACTTTGAATTATTGTTCTGAATTAATATTAGAAACAGCTAATTTCCTCCCCCTGATTACAATGACGAAAAGGATCCAGGCCCTTAATGTGAATCTCTGACATTGAGCGGCTACCTAGAAAACCATTTCAAATGTTCCCCCATCACACGTGCCCATCCAGTGGCAGGGTCGTTTCAAATTTGCCCATTAACCGCAAAGGCTAAATGACTCAATTGTGAGTTACCGCGGCCGTGGCACGCTTTCATTTGACGAGACACTTCAGAGGCACACTCTCAATTTTAATTAAGAAACACAAATGACCGGAATATTGCGTTCGTTTTGTCATATTGTTCAGCCTATCTTAAATCATCCTCGGGCTTCCATTTAAAGGAAGTTGGTATTCTGAAGCATAATGGCTCAACGGAGGGAATCAGGAATCCATCGGTGAGGCAAGGCGCTAAATAATTTATGGCTTTAATCTGTGCACTGAGGTGTGAGCTCTATGGCTGTAATTATAAATGCAAGGAGGAATTATTGCGGAATACTTTAACTGCATTAGGAGTCATCTGATGAGCTATCGTGATTGCCTGCTCATTTCCAACAATGGAGGGCACGCCGGTGTCAGGATGCGCAAATCACCAGGTGCTTTCTCCCATTTGCTATCAAATGTCACTTTCCTGTTATAAAACAGATACGATGGGGAGTGGTAATTGGTGGCTTGATTGCTTAAAAAAAGGATGGAAGTCCCATAAAATGTTGCAAGTTCAGAGGGTAATTAAAATTTTTCATAGTTTGGGAAGCTGAGGAGTATCATACGCGGTTCTTGATAGCCGAGTGACAGGGTTAAATGTTATAGGTTAGAATAGGGCTAGTTGTCTTATTACTCCAATGAATATTTTTAAGAATTGATGCAGCCTTAGCTACAAAAACAAAGAAATCGGAAGAGTTCCAAACTAAAAAACTAATAATAATAAAGAGCAAAACTGTAAATAATATATACCGTACTTAATTAATCATGTACATTTATAACACGTGTGACAATCTGCCCCGACCTGACATTAATTACTAAAAAAAAAAAAAAAAGTCCCGAGAACAGTTTGACCCTTAATAGAAATCTACATGGTTTTACTGTGTTCACTTCTTTGAAAAAAAAAAAAAAACCCTATATGGTAGATATAATCAAAAGAAGCAACTGAAAAACAAATATTTCAAAACAATAATTCTGCTTTGTTCCAGTCAATAATGATGGATTTGAAGTGAAGACTTTTAGACAGTTAGAAAATGTTAATGCTTTATTTGTATTGGTATAAAAGGTGCAGTGTTCTTTTGTCTCCCTAAGCATTTTCTGATGAGACACTTTTTTCTGCGATGCTAAATATACATTAATGTGAGACTTCCTCATGTCAAACCTGTCCAAATCTGTAAGCCCACACACTGAATCTGCTCCTAAACGTGATTAAACTTTTATTAAAGTGCTTTTCTGTTCTATCGTTGCGACACAAACATTTTACAGAGCAAATATACTGTACATTTCAGTAAATGTTTTAATGTGTGTCTGGCTACCTGTCTGAGCACCTGTGTGTTCACACAAGCGCATGATCAGATCTGCAAATTACAGTTAATGCATCGATCAATTTGTTGTTAAACGTAATACAGTTAAAACTTGCCATATCATACAAATAAATAGTAGTCATAGCCAGAGCTATTGCATGCAAACATCAGCATTTATGTCTCAAGCAGTAATACATTTCATTACTGGTGGTGCATTTGAACAGGGTGCAAAGACTTACGTCAATGTATTCTTAATCTTTTTATGATTATTTATTTTCTAACAGTACACTTCATTCTAACCCAGCCAGTGTGTCCATTTAGTCCTCAATATGATGAAATGTTGACTCTGAAGTTGAAGTTTAAGCATTCTACGTAATGCTACTTGAAACATTATGGATAAAATGGAAGAAAAAAAAAATGTAGACAATTTGACCCGTGTTTTATAAAAGCAGAGCAATTACAGTTATTTACCAACAAGATAACTACAAGTAGTAAAAATCAACAAAGCTACTCTTTGTCCATTTCAACAAACTGTGAATGATTCTCAGGGGATTTACTGTGAGTTTTACTCAAGTGAAGTTTGACCGCGTGATTGCTGGCAAATGTCCGACTGCAAAGCTTGCATTTGAACTTTGAGTCAGATTCTTCCTCTGTGATCTGCGAATCCGTCGGCCGGACATTGAGCGCCTTTGAAAGTTCGGGCTCTGATATTTTTGTTGCATGTTCTATGGGTAGTTTGTTCATGTCCTTGATTTGGAAACCCAGGTGGTTCTCCAGGTGGGATATAAACGCAGAGGGCGTTCTGAATTGCGATGCACAGTCATTGCAGTAGAAGATCGGATGGCCAGTGTCCATGTTCTTCAAAAACTTGGTCCCTCCCGTTTTTCTAAGCTGGTACTTGACATTGGCGAGCCAGTGGCTGATGGTGGTCATGGAAAGGCCGGTGAACTTGGAGATGTGCATCCTCTCCTGGGGCCCGAGGTCTGAGAGGAGATACTTGCCCTCAGACGTCTGAAAAAGGCTGGAGGCAAACTGGGCTTGAAGGATGAGCAGATGCTGGGGGTTCCAGTTGGACTGTCTGCCTTTACGCTTGTGAACTGAGTACATTTCGCTGGAGACGTCTTCGAATCGCCGTACGTCGGTCTCTAGCTTCATGGCTGGCACTCTCGCTGGCATCGATGGCTTTGGGGTTGTGGCTTTAGGAAGAACCTTCACCATGTCAGCAATGTCAGACAGCGCATGTTTCTGGGTCACGGGAGTGGAGGACTGCAATAAGAGGGAAGCGTTTTGTTTGCTGTGTTTGTGTTTTGTCAAGTCTATTGGCTGGTCGTCATTTGTGAACATGAAGCTATTGCTGGGCCTGATGGCAGCAGATGCTGAGAGTGCTGAAACTGGTTTCTCTAAACCTCTATTCAGTTCTGAAAAGATGGATTGTGTGCGATGGGACAGGATGCTTTCGGGCCTGGGCTTGTTTGCTTTACCCAAATGATTGTTCAAGACAGACTGTAGTGCGCTTAGAGGGTTTATGCTAAGGACTTCCTGGGAGTCGCTGACAAGCTCTGAAGAACTGCTGTGCCCGTTGCTGGCAGGGGGGCTAGGTGACGGGTTCCCTCTGTCAGAGAAAGCTGGGCTCAACTTCCCTTTGATTGTGTCATTCTCTTCGCTTACACAGTCTGCATCCAGCTTTGAAGAGGAGGAGGAATCATCTTGACAATCACTGTCATCATTCTCCAGCAGATCAAACCTGCTGCTCTGGCTCTCTTTGCCGTCAGATGCACCACCCCTCTCTTTTTTGATGTCCGAATTGTGATGTCCCTGGAAACTTTCAAGTCCCCGAAGTCCCTGATAGAACTTCCCCTTGGGTGCGATGGCTCTGTGCTTGTGGTTGAGACTCTGCTTGAGCTGAATAGGAGGAGAAGAGGAAAAGGAGGAAGTCTTGATCACCCCTGATAGCTGGTAGGCCGCATGTATGCTGGGGTAAGCGCTCCAGCTGGGGGTCCCTGTTTGAGCTTTATTGATTGCTGAAGCCACTGTGTTTGCTAAGGACTTGAGAATGTCACCGCCTCCGCTGGACCCCTGCTCGAGGTCTTCTTCTCGCAAGTACGGGTACTTGAAACCGGTGTCAGTGGACTTTCGGTCCTCCTCATCTTGTTTGTCTTCCTTGTCTCCATTCTTGTCAGCTTTGTCTGGCGACATATCCCTTGGAGTAGCCCTCTCAGAGTCACCCGATGCTGTGCTCTTCGGCGAAACTTTTTCTCCTTCAAGTTCGTTCACTGCTGGCTCGGCAAGTGTCTGCATTTTCTCTATTGCTAGAGGATCGAGGGCTAGCTGTTTGCCTTTCTTGGAGGCCGAATTTGTCACTTTAATGAAGTGGCCGGTGACCATCATGTGAGTGGTGAGCTGCTGGAGCGTATCGTGGGAGCTTCCACACTCCATGCATTTCAGGATCTGAGATTTGCATGTCTCAAACTGCCATGTGTAACTAGCACCATTCTGATAGCCGTAGCGATTGTTGGGAGCATTGGCGAGGCCAGATGACCTTTGTGCCTCACTGTAACCTGAAACTCCTGTGGTGGAGTCGGGCGAACAAGGCCTTGTGGCTTCAAATGCACGTTTCTTTGCTGGTGGGACTAATTTGGGAGTGATTACTGGAATAGGTTCTTTCAAAGGCACTTTCTGGTAATGCTTTGTTTTGATCATGTGGACGCTCAGGTCTTGCAGAGAATCGAAAGAGTGACCACAGAACATGCACTTCAACACTTTTTGTGCATCTTCCTTGCCTTCCATGTCTTGAAGGTTTCTCTTTCGGTTCTTGGATGATGAAGTGGAGGCAATGTTTGGTCTGTTGTGGTTGTCATCCTGGTAGTGGCCACTCTTGTTCATGTGTACCGTCAACTCCACCAGGGTGTCATACGCCGCACTGCAGTCTTTGCAGCGGAAACGGCTGGCTCCCGTAAAGACAGCACCGCACGCTTTGCTACTTTGCCTGTACAGATGGACGGAGCTGAATAGATTAGGTTTTGACACAGGTTTCGGGGACAGCGTTTGCTGCAGGGTTTTAGAAAGTGCGTCCTGGTGCCAGTCAAACTCGCTCTTGGTGCTCTCGTTGGTGCTGTCACAATTTGCTTTGCTGCCAGCGTTAGCAACCTTCAAATCTAGTCCAATCTTTGACCAGTAGGAGTCTGAAAGGAAGTTGGCATAGGCAGCCCTCATCTTCTCCAGGCTACTGTGCATGTCATCCTTCAGTTTTGAGCCCTGGCTCTCTGTGTCCTTCTGACTTCCTGGTGGTGAGGTCTTAAAGTCAGACAGTCTGTCACTGCCATCGCTCAGACGGGATTCCAGCTCAACCTCCTGGTTGGAGAGGACACTGACCGGAGAGTTCTGGAAGCTGTAGCTGCTTTTGTTGTCTATGTCTTTGTCTTCTTTGTCCTTGGAAGTGGGCCTTTCAGAATTCTCATCCTCGGCCTGCATTTCATTTTCGCCCTCCTCCCCTGTGATCGACTTTTGGACACCAACATCATCATCAGGCTCGTATGCTGAAAACAGAACAAACAGAGAATAGGCTTGTTATTAGGGCTGTCAAATTAAATGTAATCGAATGAATTACATAATACAGTGATTAATCAGATGAGTCACAAATAATCACGAATATCAGTATTTCATGGGAAAGGACCTCAAATGAAGATAACTGAAAGGCTTTAGATGCATGTCCTTCAGTTTGTGCATAAGGTTGTTACATTAGTACTATTTTTTAATATTTAGATATGCAAACAATCCTACTTAACTATTGAAAAAAAATTATAATTTGAATGTCTTTTAGGCATATATACAATATATGTGTGAGCATTAAAGGTTTAAGGGAAAAACAGGAGAATATCAAAATGAAGTTGATGTCATTTATTATTAGAAATCTGAAATACTGTCATCCTTCTTCAAGTGTAGCATTGTAATCCTTTCTCACAGAAGCTTGTGTGCCTGTAATCTTCTCCTGGTAATAGCGGGCAATTTGGCAGTGTGTGTGATTCATAAGTCACTGACTCAGGTTTCATCTGTTTACACCAACTGCAGGGTGCAGAGTAAAAGGTGATGAGCATTATCGCAATAGTCTAGTTGTACAACTATTTGATAGGAGCCTGCGCATTTCAAAACCTAATCTAAAAGAACCCTGTGTGCGATAAACTTGATCTGAAGATAGATTTCACTTTTAAAGATTAAACGGTTAAAAAGTGAGTTCACAATGTCTGGGAAGTTTTTATTTACTGTCAATCATTCTCATTCAGAATGAGGCAAAAACATCATAAGACCGCATAAATGCAGTTAACCTAAAAATAGTAAAATGCAACCTGGCATCCTTCTGATCCCTGCTGAATATTTGCTGGCTACAAATTAACCACTATTGACGAGATTCAAAATCATTTTCTAAATCTTTCATCACTTCTTAAACCGTACTGTATTATTCACTTAATAAAATATATCCAAGGCCGTCAATTACATCAATCGCAGCGGTTAAGAAAAATCAAGATCATCTATATTTTATGAACACATATTTGGATAGCACTTTGAATTTCAAGTGCTATTACCCGCAGATGTGCTCAGTTAAATATACATAGGACCTAACAGCCCGGGCCAGGCACTTGCCTTTCATGTGGTTAATATTTTTCAGAGCTGGTGATGCTCAATGAGAGCAACTCTCAAATAGGAGGGCTAAAAGTGCTACGCTGTGTAGCCCTCACCATGTCCTGTGCCTTTGGATTCTGAAAATAAGACTTTTTAAATCAATATTTCAAAAGTGCCTCAGGAGTAAGCCTGGAGGTGAACCGATGTCAGCAAATGGATAAAGATGGAGCTGGGATTTAGCCTCTCCAAAGAAACCCAAAGAATGGGGTCCCTCCAACAAGGGGCCCATACAAAAGCTTCTCGACGTGCCACGACCTTGATCTTCCGCAATAAAGATTTCTTGAATGACTGACTCCGCCGGATGATTGCATCCACAAATGCGCTCATGCACTAGCGGTTTCCAAGAGGAGAATCATGTTTTATGTATTGCAATGTGTATATATAGTTTTGAAATAAAAGGAGTGAGATTGTGTGGATGGTTTCTCTGTGGTGTCTCAACGGTTTGTAATCACTCAACCAGTCGACTGGCATCAAGACGGACAGCAGTATTTGCTGAGCTGTAGACTTACAGGATCAGTGGGAGCAAAAAATGTCAAATACGGAGACTGAAATTAACCCTGTCTTCCTGTGCACAATTGCACAATCCTTGTACATACAACGAAATACGTCGTTACGGTGCAATGTGTTTTATTTTAGTTTTTTTTTTCAGTGACTGGCATGTTTCTGCATATCTCTGTGTTTATAAGATTTTTACGATATTATCTAAACAAGCAAAGTAACCATGACACCATACACCTGGTGGAAATCGACTGCTATTTGGACTGCGGATGAAAGATAGACAGCTAAATGAAAAATGCATTAGTCAACCACACTGCGTTTTAGTGAACATGTAATACTCTTCAACCTAATATAACATCAGGACAGGTCTGAGGAGTGTCTCATTCAGAGCAATTAAAATGCTTTAATGCATGTTTCATTACTTGGACATGCCGCTAGATCCACTCAGCCTGGCAACCGCGTTCTTACACTTCAAAACAATCAAAACAATCTACTTGCTAATTTTACCAAATTTGTATTTTGTTTTGACATTCTATTGTTATGCATAGAAGTACCTAAATAATAAACAAATTATTTTTGCATAGGGATTAAATTAAGCAGTCTTCTTTCATTCTGAAAGCTTGGAGAGTTGCCTTTTGACTTTGTATCCTAAATTTAAAAATGTATTCAAAATTGTTAAGTAGACGTTTCTACACACATCCGAATCTAAATCTTCTGCAACGCCCAAATTAAACTGAAACCATTTTAATGTTGAGTTGCTGCTCAGGAAACAATTATTATTATCAATGCTGAAAAAGTTGGCCAACTACGAAGTGGGTAACACTCACTATTAGTTGCTTATTAGCATATTACTAGAATACTAGCCATTTATTAGTGCTAAATAAGTACATATCAGTGCCTTGTTCTACATCCCCAATCTTACCCAATACCTAAAGTTAACAACTGCCTTACTAACTATTAACTAGCAGCAAATTAAGAATTTATTGAGGAAAAACTAGTTAAATTTGTCTTTTCTGTCACTTTTGATCGAGTTAACACATCCTCGCTGAATAAAACAGAATTTATTCAGTATCAAAATAAATTAATTTGGATATCATTTGTCTGCTAAAGCAATTCATTGATTTCCTTTAAAAACCCTATCAAGCTGGAACAGACACCCGTTTCGTAAACTCATGTGGGTGGCATTATTGCAGTCACCGTTCCCTGGGCTCCAATTTCTCCATCGTCTGAGCATCTGGGATACACATTAATACAACCACAGGCACATGTTAACCTTCCAGGCCCAGATCTCTCCGAAATCCCTTCGTGAATGGTTACATTTCCCTTCCTTACCCATTTGTAACAGGGAGCTGGTGTTAGCCAGCTTGTGATCCCTGCCAAGCGACAGGATTTGGGAGTACAAGATCAAACACAAGGACACCGCTCCCACAGACATGAGATACACCAGCCTTTCCCATAATCCACTGCTAGGACACGGCCATGCTAGCACAGGCCAGGCCCACCCCCCTGTTCTGTTATTGATGTCTGAGCCAATAGAACAACCAAAGCATAATTTGATCCTTGACGTGAGCTATTTGTATTAATTTCAGTAATATTCAATATGCATTATTTTGATTTGGTCGAAGCAGCGCATACATGAATGCCTTTCGTAATCGCGCGTGCATGGCACCTCATTCATTTAACCTCTCAAAGAAGCCAGGCTCGTTCGCTGCAGGCCCGTGCGCTGTCATTGGGCTTTCTGCGCTATATCAGAGCAATGAAAACAGCCGTCGGTCCAACTAGGCTTACAAAATAAGGCACTGGCACGCCTGTGCAGAGATTTAGCATGTCATAAACTTCTGTAAACCCTCCAATCTGTGTCACAACAAATTTATATCTTCAGACAGGGATATTCAGAGGTCAAAAAACCGAAGGTGTCCATCATAAATCAGCCACTAAGTGTTTATAACATTAATCCGTTGGGAAAGACTTCTGGCATAAGACAGCAGCAGCTGGATTTCAAAGAGCTGCCTGATTCCCGGCCAAATGGCTGCAGAAGAGCGAAGAGAAACGCTAGCATTAAATGCGCTTTTCACATCTGATTCCTATATACAGTAGCGGTATTATTATATTTTTTCTTAAGAGTCAGTTCTTATTACTGTAAGTGTGATCAAAGGCTGGAGCAAAACCGTTTTTTAATTGTAAAAGAGACAGTGAAGTATTTCCAGTTTTTTTTTTTGCACAATGGTGTCAGACGTTTTGATGAACCATATTCTAAACCTACAAAAACTGTAATGAGTTACTTTTTTTGCACTTTGATGGATCAAAGTGAGTGTAATCTGTATCATTTCCTCTGGCACCGTCGTTTTAATGTACTCATGAAAAAAAAAGTGCTGGCTTGAAATTTCCTAAAATGAAGTTATATGGGTCTTTTTTGAGAGACAGTTGAAAGAGTGCGTTATTAAAAAAGAAGCAAAAAAGTTGAATGTTACAAAAAAAGCACTGAGAAATGTAATATGCGTGTGTAATTTAATACAGCGCTTCAAAATGAGGATCCATCAGACGTCTGTGTTCAACTCTTGATTGAAGCAGCTTTTAAAACCAATAAGGAAAAATAGAAATGACACAAGTAAGATGTAACTATTGCACTTTTCATTTGGAATATATTAGGTTTAGGCTTATTTGTCATGTTCTGGCTTTTTGATAGATGTTGTACGAACTATCAGGAAGTTTTCGGGGGTCACCAGCCAGACGCAGACCTGTATTACCCACATGAGCACCACACTAGACTAGAAGGTCACGACCCCCACCAGGTCAGAAAAAAGCTAATTAGGCTAATAATAAATAAAAACTAATAATAATGAAAAAGTGTAAATGATCATTAAGCAAAGTGAAAAAATACCAAATCTGCTTCAAGCTAAAAAATGTCCACCTCTCCATGTACTGTATTACAAAGTGAGATTAATTAAATGTAAAAAAACAAACCATAAATCTTTTTGTTTCAGAAAATTTAATTTAAAATAAATAAACACAAATCTGGTCATTTATTATAATGAAACATAATATTATTATTATTTTTCTAACATGTATTAATTCAACTGTAACTTTAAAAGTGTATACTTAATTCACTCTTAATCAATTACTGATCGTATATCATATACGTTATATTATAGATTGTTAATAATAAAAAAGTATATTACATGTGTATTACATTACATATATATGTATCATTTACAAAATAAATAGTTTTGCTTATGTTTTGATGTCTTGATGTTGTGTCCAATCAAACTCATGCCTCAATCAAATATTTTATTTTGAAAAAATGTATATTAAATGTTTGTTTTTCCTCTTGTCCAATTACTGATGACATTTACATCGTTTTATTATATAATAAATTTAATAAATAAAAATGTACAGTAAAATACAACTCACTATACAGCCAGCATAGCTAAATAAGTAGTTTTTGATGCTAAGGTGTCCAGTCAAAATGATTTTTTACTTAAAAAATATTTTCCCTCCCTATAGATTACTCCTTTACATTGTATTATAGCATTTCAAGCATAATAATATGATGCAACACATTTAAAATTGAACTTAATAATCATAGCGCTGCAAAATAAATCGTTTTGATGCTATTTTGACGTTTATGTGATGAGGCCATGTGTCCAATCCACAGATTCTAGCCAAGCATGGCAGAAGCCAAAAAGGACGTGACATGGCACAAAAACAACAAACAATAATTCCCATACTCCATCGGTCACCACTGCAGCAACAGAATCAGAAAGCGTTCACACAAATGGCTGTGAAGCTCCACTAATGAAGAGTTAAAAAGGCGCTCTACGAGGAGTTGGGGTGTTCTTGGTGGACGTGTCCTTTTAGCGTGCCACAGCGGCGGGCTAATCATCCCCTTCGAGACGTGTGAGGTTCTGTTGGGGGTAAATCTGTCAGTCAGCGTTCAGTCAGGGGTGTGATTTGCATTAGTTCAAGGAACGAACGCAACACTCAGGCAAGAAGTTTTCCCGCCTGCCCTAATGCTAATGTTTCTATCAGCACGTCATCAAACATTTAGCCCTGTAGCGGTAACATTTCTATCATCGACCGGTTCGGGAGGGCCAACAGCTGCAACATCTCCGGCCCGCCACGAATATGCGAAAGGTAACGCCAGCATCGCAGGAGACCCTCTAATTCTGAGGCGCCGTTGACAGGTCTGTGCCACTTTGGCCATGGATCTCCTTGCCGTCTCAGGCTACAGTTTTTGCCGCGCACCGATCGATAGCTCTTTTTACTTCTCATTGATTGTGTAGCAGCAGGAGAGACCTAAGCAGAGGCTGTTATGACATTTCTAGATTTCCCCCTGTCCTTGGAACAATCAATTACACGCGCATGGCAATCAAAACCTCTTTGCAAAATGAACCTGCTCCATGACATTTTCATCTCCCGGATTTATGCCACGCTTTAAAAAAGAGAGAGGGCGGAATAGGAGAGAGCGAGAGAGAGAGAGAGAAAGAGAGAGAGAAAAGGCAAGATTTTCGTGTCCCACATAAAAAGCCTTCACACACACACACACACGCAGGCGCGCTAACGAAGCAGGTCATGCGAGCGCTGTAATCTTCACTGCAGTCGCTGCTGCACAGGCAGGCCTTTGTTGGACACACTGCTTTGGCTATTGATTTTTGTCATAAGCTATGACAGCCAGGATCACTGTGGGTTTACCTAACTGTGCCCTAAATAGAGTTCAAGAGTCTTGCGGCGTGCCGAGCTGCGGCACACAGAGACTTTGATAAATCGCATGCAACAGCAAGACATTCTCATTTACCAGCGCCTGCCACTCCCAACACGTCTGCAGCGCAGCACAGGAAATATGGTAGATGCAAAAGCAACGTGCTGTAACGGTTCAGACCGCACCATCGACGCCTGCAAGCACTGCCAAAGTTAACGGCAGAGGGTTGTTTCTCCTACTAGGCAGTTATTTTATTTATTTTTTAAGTGCTTGCATTTTTTTAGATTTTAGTTTATTTTTTTGTTTGTTTTTTTTAGTTCAGCTTTACTACATTTTAAGTGCTTTTGTCAGTTTTTTATTTTAATTTAAAATTATTTTAATTTAATTTACATATTTGTAAGCTTTAGTCAATTTTAAGCTATTTTTATGTTTCTGTTTGTTTTTTATTTCAGTTTGAGCAAGTTTTGAGTGCTTTTATCATTTAAAAAAAATATTGTTTGGGTAAATTTTACGTTTTTGTTTTTATCAAAAAAAAAAAAAAAAGGTCATTACAGACCATAATTAGCATGCCATCGAAAGTTTGGCTATTTAGTAAATCAGTTCAAAGCACGGCTCTGCTGACGTGACGTCAATTAATACTTAACAGCCCAATTAAATCTTTTCCCAGTGTATCGCCGCAGGCGCTCCGAGAGCAGTGTGAACATTCTCCACGTCAACATTTACACTGACCAGAAGTGAGGAACACCAGATACACATCAAGCACAAAAACATGTTCTTCATCAACAGTCTGGCCTCTGAAACAGATGATAAAGATCGATTAAATAAAGTAACAACACAGCCCTGTGACTATCAAGACAAAGTGTGTAAAAAAACCCACTAGATCTTAAAATATAAAGTGAAATAAAAGTCAATATACTTATTTAATGTTTATGATGAAATATTATTAAATATGAATTTACCTTTTTATCATTTACTAGTGCCATAAAACACTTCCATTTAAATTTGTAATATTAGTGACATTAAAGCATTGCAGTGAAGTGTTATGTGTTGTTTTGGTGCTGAGACACACTGACTGCTCCACAAACCTCTTCCAGGGCTCTGGCTGGAAACCAGGCGGCGGAGAGATTAGCGTTAATTTTTGTATGCATGACAGAGATGTTACTTAAAGCACATTACTTCCTTGACTAAACCGGAGCAATTCATGCAGATAAATGCCTTGCTTTTATATACCCACGCATTAAATATTTAATGGTATAATATAATCAAATAGAACTCAGGACTGGAAAGTTGCAGCAATTGTGATCTTGATTCGAAGCTTTTGAAGCAGCTGTGTCATACTGTACATTAAACAACTCTTTTGGCTAAACTAAAGTTAAAACCAAGAGAGCATTGTTAAAAAGATCAAAGATTGCTTTTTTTTTCATGTTTACAAAAGCACTTTATGGTCACTAAGGCCTCATCGGTTATGAACTGATCCTTCACCGTTTGTGTCGTGAACATTTGTGGTCCACAAACTGACAAACATTGATGAACATTGGTGATCTTCTCGCTGGTAAACAAAGAGCTCCTTTAAGACGGCTCTACCTCAAACACAGAAACTCTGCTTCTGCAGCAGCAGCGCATGAACCGGACGCCGATGGAAGTCTGCTAGTGATGGCAGATAAAGAGTGAGCAGTGGGAGGAGCTAGAGGCTGGGACTCCGCCTCCTCGACTACTTCAACATTCTACTGGAAATGAGAGAAAGCACAAGAAGTACTTAGCTAGAAAAAAGTGTTCTTAATAATAATAATAATTATTATTATTATTATAATATATATATATATATACTCCCCCCCCCCCCCCATTTATAATATATAAATACCCAAATATCCTTGAAATACAATATTTCTACCCGAGGAGCAAAACTGTCTTTATTTGACATTAATATTTTATATAATATGTATGTATGTGTGTGTGTGTGTGTGAATTTAATAATTTTTTTTTCTTAAAATCTCATTCTTTAATCTGCAAATTATCTTTAATGAATAATTAAACATTTTTTTGTGAATATTTGTAAGTATATTAATCATTTGATTATAATATTATTTATTAATAATTTATTATATTTTTATACAATTAATATATTTCTGCAACATGTATAAGTTCAAAATTAAAATTGTAGAGAATTACCATTTTTTCTGTCCTTATTACTAATTTTTTATTATATATTTATTTGTTATTATATAATTATTAGGGCCGGGACTTTAACACGTTAATTTAGATTAATTAATTACACAAAAATAACGTGTTAAATTTTTTTAACCCATTTTTTTGCACCGCGGAACGTTTCTCACTGGATGAGTTTCGGCGAACCGATTATACTGGAGCACCAACTAGCGTTTTATCGAATGAACACATTCACCGTGAGACACACGCATTTCAGCCAGTTCACACGCTCTCACGCTAAAAAGTAAGAGATAATTATAACTTGTATATACAATTAATCTACGAGGCGCAAGCATACGATTTGCCAGCATGTTCGTTACTAGGCAACATGGGCGCGCGCACACGCACACGGAGTGGAATTTGAAAGAGCAATAATGATGAATGCGGTAGGTAATCCATTCATTATTTATTTATGTGTATTA
>JAUMHR010000084.1:14735894-14749478 GCA_032361145.1 Enteromius fasciolatus
TATTCAATGGTATACTAAAAATCCATATGAAAAAACTTACTTCTCATTGTTCTCAGGTCAAATATTTATATGCGATTAATTAATTACAAAGCCTCTAATTAATTAGATTTTTTTTTTTAATCGACTCCCTGTCCTAATAATTATCATTATTAATAATTAAATATAACTGCAATACCTAACCTGTACATACAGATATTATTATTATTTATTTAAATAATGATTTGTGTGATTAATCACACAATGATTAATGAATTAGAAACTCAAAAATGTACTTGATTTTTGTTATGATTCTCACTAAATGGAAGCATTATGTCATGGTCACAAGAACTACAGTGTCTCTACATCTCTGTTCCTCCATCGGCTGTCACCGGCTCCTCCACCACTCCAATGAGAGTCTGATTAGGCCTGATGGAAGAGCACTGGCCCCGCCGGCCCCTACTGGCCCCCGGCCCTCCCACTCATCTGAACCTGAGCAGCCAAGCAAGCAGGGCGCTGCTAATGAAAGATCATCAGGGTTGGTTTAAATTTCCTGATTGAATGTCAGTCAGGAATGTTTGCATGGTGCAGAGAGAGTGTGTGTGTGTCAGAGAGAGAGACCGAGGGAGAGAGAGCCTGTCATCTAAATATTGCACTATTGTGTTCAGTCAATCAGTCGGCTAAAGAATAAACAGCAGAGTTTAGATTGAAATACATGTCGTTAAGCATCGGCCGTAATTTATTAAAGGCAAAATGTGAAGGGAGAGATTTTTAATGAAATCCACCTAACTTTGTTTGACCTTTTTTTCTTTCTGAGTATTTTATTTTAGGGAGAATGGGAGAGATTTTACAAGCATTCAGGAAATTATGTAGAGAAATGGAAGAAACGTTATCAGAAAAGGTCACAAGTATGATTTCAATCTGCATCACCCACATAAGCTAACAATTTTTAATGTAACTAAACATGAAGCTAAATAAGCTTTTATAAATAAATATGTGCATATATATATATATATATATATATATATAAATTTGGACACGCATCAGAAATTAATAAATTAATACACTACTAAATTCTAAGAATTACAAACGCAACAAAGTTACTAAAACTTTAAGTCAAATAAAAAACAAAGCTAATTCAAAATAATAATAAAATCAATAACGGTATCTGAATAATTCTAAAATATAGCACTGCTAACCAATTTCAACATAGCTTTTTTTTTTTTTCAACTCCTTTCTTGTTGCTTTTATTTGCACAGACTATATTCCCATGCATTAACCACTAAACCACAGCAGAACCCATTTTCTGTAGCTTACTGTTAGACATGCAATTGTCCCTACAGAGCGTATATGGGGGAAAAAAATACTATTGAAGTCAATGGGGACCAAAAACTCTTAAAATAAATCATCTTGTGTCCTCAAAAGAAAAAAGAAACTTGTGCAGGCGAGTGATTGAGGGCGGAATTAAAATTTTGGGGTGAACTATCTCTTTAAATCTCCATGCATGCATAATGGTAAAAAGACATTCCAAACATCCTGAGACGCAGAACAAAGTCGTGGCATTAACAAATGTCACAGGATGCACTGAGGTGAGAGAGCGTGGGACACCTCGCTTCCTCTCAAACAGATGCTGAGTAGTGCTCGCCGCTGTCCTAAATGAAAGTAGAGGGGACGTACTGGTGCAAACAGATCCGCTGGGACACATTCCCCCGTCCTCTGTGCTTCATATGAACAAAGCCCTCGTGTGGCCTTTGTCACAGTCACCTTGTCTGACATATATAAAAAGGACTGAACGTACCGATGATTACAAAGACAAAGAAGTGGGGTATTGGATCAGAGAACACATAACTCCTCTTTTTATCTATTTCCTCTGTCTATTTAGGGAGTTGCATTGTAATGGGATTCAGAGGTTCTAATTGATTTTTCAAATCCAAGAACACGCAAAGACTTAAAGAAGTGATGCTTGCGACCTGTTTTTGTGCCCGCATGTCGCCGAAGAGAAAGCGAGCCCTCTGCTTTTGACACTGTGTGAGACTTTTGACATCTATAGACCGTTTTTAATGAGCTGATGCTAAAATTAGGATCTGAATACGCCTCCAAAAACCGCTGAAGGTTTAATATAATATAATTTAAATCACACATACATCTTATGAAGGGTAACGTTTAATAGAATTAAAACTTTGGATGAATGTTTTCATTTGCTCACCCTCATGTTATATCCAAACCATACATTTCCCATATAATGCAAGTTTATGTGTCAGAAAAGCACTATAAAGTATAATAACTTCTGCATCATATTCAAAATCTGATGATCCCATACAATAATTTATGAATAGAATAAGTTAAATATTGGCGTGTTTCATGTCAGTGAAATCAAACTTAATGTACTTAATGCGTCTAAAGCTGAAAACTACACTGGAGGATTTTCACTGAATAATGATATCATTTAAAGGGATAGTTACCCACAAATTAAACTTCTGTCATCATTAACTCACCCTTATGTCATTCTGAAATTGTATTACATACTGTCTTAATAGAAAAAACACAAAGGGAGATCTTTTGAGAAACGTTGAGGGATCCAGATGTCCAATAAATAGGGTTATGAATGTATGTCTATTCAAATCTTAATCAAATTAACAGCATTATATGGAGATTAATCAAAATGATCACGTTTGATTTACCAAATGATCTTTTTTTGCAATTAATCACATTAATATTCCTAAAATATCACTAATAAATAAAAGGAAAAAATATTTATTTACTTTATTTACTGATTTTATGGGCTACTGAAACAACAATAGCCCCTATTGACTTTTAATGTTATGGACAAACATTGAGTCATTTTCCCAATTCCCATTTTTTTATTATATGGCAAAGAGAGGCAAGGACATTCTTCGAAACTTACATTTTGGATACTTTTCAAAAACTCACCATTTGTGTTCTTCGGAAGAAAAAAACAATCACAGCTGTTTGAAATGACACGAGGGTGAGTTAAATGATGGCAGAAATGTCATTTCTGAGTGAACTATCCCTTTAAAATCATTTGCATTTTAACACACCCTCCCTCCCCTAGCAGATATTCTATGGATCTTTCATTAGATTCTGGCCCCCCTCCAGTCGTCACTTTGCCTTATACAAGCAGTTTTGTGCAGTTTTCAGCAAAGGATGCATTTTTTATATTCCAAGTTCATTAATAGTAGATAGCCAGTTTTTCCCTTCATTAAATACAATGAGACTTCCCAGTGTATTTGCAACAGAAGCGTGGTGCTGTCAGCTTCTTGTGGGACCAAAGGCTGTTTGGTGGCACAAATAAAGCGAGGGAAGACGACTCTCACGCCAAAACCTGCAACACAGCGGGGAGCGAACACCAAAGGGAGAGAGAGAGAAAGGAAAGCGCTTCCAAAACAGACCCTCTGTTCACGGTTACTATTCATTTTAATGGCGAATTTGTCAGGAGTTGTTGTCAAACGTCCTCGTCGCAATGATTAGGGACCGCCGTTCGCTCGAAAAGCACTGACTTCGGGATGTGCCGGGAGAGCGTTGTCACTCGGCGACAGCCTGCTCCGCAGACAATGGCTGCCCGAATTGTGAGAAGTGTTGGCAAAGGCATTCCCTGAAAAGTTTCCCCCCTCAATGCTACTTTTCTGCTGTTGGTGGATATTTTGTCGCGTTGATATCGAGTTGTTGATTAGAATGAAAAAGGAAGCCACTCAATTGAAAGGCCAAAAGCTCCCTGCAGAGCAGTGTCAGCTACTGAGAGAGATTGACAGTCCTCTTTTGAGTCAACTTTTTTTTCCACTTTATAAAAGAGCGTTGCTGCATGCGCTGTCAAAGGAGTAAAGTTGCTGTTTAAGGGCACCGGGATTTCAAACCGCACAGACGATTTAGTTGGAAAGCGACGGAGAAACCACAACAGACAGTACAGAATCTAACCCTGTTCTTACTGCCTGAACTTTGAATAGCCCATGAAGCAGCATGAGTCACTTCCTTAAGTTTCATATTGACTTGATGGATAAACGAGTTCCCGCTTTGAATGACTAATACGCTTCTATCATGTATCAGTGGCAGAGGAACAAATTATTTGTTCCACAGAATTAAATCTTCATGGCTGTAATGACACTGAGTAAATTATTCCAAACAAAAAGTAAATGATTTATCAGACCACCCTTTTGTGCTTTTGATCATAGACAAAAAAACTAGATAAAGAGAGTATGTATTTATGATGGTGGGTGTTTGAAATAAATAAATATATGAAAAGATCCTTTATAAAGAAATGATTTGTTTAAAATAGTTGTACATTGTGTCATTCCTTGGCATGTCATATCAACATCCATTTACGCAAATCAGATCTCTCTGTAACGCCAGTACCAGTAGAAACATATCTGTCACATCTTTAAATGGGTTAAGATGTAAGTGACAGATCTATTTATATTAACAAATACATTGATATCCTGTTTTTTTAATTAGTTTTGTGAATTATCCCGATTCCAAAAGTTCCTCTTTTTTTCCGACACCTAATTCAGAGTGACCTGCTTTCAGCGCTAAGTTTCTAAGTGAATTACTTATCAGTCTACATAATGATCACATCCACCCCTCGGCCCTTTTGAGATTCCGGGCCACTGAGGGGTCTTAACCAGTAATGAAGTGGGAGGGGGTTCTGCTTGCTAGAACGGAATGGCGTTGCCCCTTCCTCCACAGCACGTCTGAAAGTGGTTAATTTATGGAAGAGGAGCTGGGAAGGGAAGGCGGTGATATGGAACACGTAGCCCCGCGTGACTGAAGGTTGTGCACCAGCAGGGGGAGGAAGACGAGGAGAAAGAGAGAGGGAGATACTGAGAGAGAGAGAGAGAGAGAGAGAGAGGAGGTGAGGGAGGCGGGGACCAGAGCGACAGAGGAACGGTTAATGGAAATGAGTGACAGGCTTTCAGAATGATTTACAACGGGCGGACGGCGGCGGAGCCCGGTGCTTTGATGGATGATCCTGAAAGACGGCGAGCGACCATAAATCATGTCTTTGAATCATTGACAGAGATAAAGGAGGGGACGAAAAAGCAATGGCATTGACGTTCATTCTTCCAATAATGTACATTGACGAGTTACACTACCGAGCCTTAATTAAAAAGTGAACGCGAGCTCCACTCTCTCTCGCTTGCTCGTCCCCCCTCTTCTCCGCGGTGATATCAGCGGTAATTAAAGATGCGTCGAGGCCCCGTCCCCGGTCTTGCTCCCACTTCCGCCCGTGGCTTGCAGTGGCCAGATTAGATAGACGCTTGGCGAGGAGATAACGTCACTCCCCCTCCTCTCCTCTCAGCGAGGGGCCTCATTGCTCAATGACTTTCCACTTCACAAAACACGCACAAATACACACCTGCTTTCCCTCCCGACTAGCTGCTACGAGTGTTTTCTACATCCCTACACCGTCTGTACAGGTGTCTGGCTGGGACTGCGTCTCTAAATTCAAATATCCTGGCACGGCTCATAACAGCGCCTTTGTAAAAGCAATAAACGCTTTTCAAGCTATACAGATTTGTGCGAACAAATTTCAGCGTGTGGTCGTTTCCAAAGCCACTCTTTTCTCCAATAAAGTGATGGATGTCAGGAGTAGAAAGGGAAAGAAAGACGGTGAGACAGGAGAGCGGGATAGAAAGATAAAGCTGGGGAAGAGATGTGCCCTGTAGAGGCGGTGGCAGGCGAACTGAGGAGGCAGCATTCCACATCAGCTGGGATCCTCCAAAGTGCATACAATGAAGCAGCGAGGTGAAAGTAATCCCGAACATCTGTCCTGGGCGGCACGCACGCGCCGCCTGTTTGTTCCGTTCGAGGAAAGAGGCATTAGAGAGGGAGGATGGGATCAATTCATGCACTATTTCTCCGAGGGGATCCAAGCGCAAACGGTACTCTGCTGTTATACATAGCCTGGAACAAGATGGAGATAGTTGCAGAGACAGGAATGAGGGGAAAGTGCGAGACCCTGGGACCCAACTAAATGCTGTTCGGTCTCTTGCATTGAGCGAACTTGCTACATGACCTCCCTGCGGGGAGTGTGGCAAGGCAGCTAAAACTCGGTGCGAGTGAAAAGAAGGTTGTTGGTTCAAGTCCCACAAGGAATCTGCCTTATTATGCTACTTGCACAATATAGCAAAGCAGAGAATTTAATAGATATGAATACATAACATGATTTAAGTGTGCGTAAAGCAGGGTTGAGCACTGTTTGTATTGATACAGGGATAAAGATTCAGACATCCAAAAACACAACTGGACTTCTCAGAAATACTGTTTAACAGATGCCTACATCAAAAGTGCATCACGCAATCAAAAGTGAAACCTGAATGAGTTTTATACACCCTTGCATCTTTCTGCAGGGGTGCTTTACCCTCATTGGAAACTTAAAATGCGAGTCACTGTGTGCAAAAGTGCTACTAACTTTCATACTTCCTTTGGATGACTGCATTGTTAAGGATTTTAATGACGGTACTGCCATGGCTTTGACTCATCATCGCTGGATGTGAATCGAAACGTCCAGCCAGGCTTTGACGACCAATGAAACCGTGATCCGAACAATGAGGCATTGAGAGCTCAGATGCTTCTTTTCCTGCTTCTTATGTCACTGTCCTCAGCTGTCAGTGCTTCAAAAGACACGGACATGGGCCTTACGTCATAGGCCAGACCTCCTTCTGACTTGGCCACTTAGTGCAAGTTGTGCCTGAGACTGTAACCTTACACCATGGCTCTGTGGGAACTTGTGCAAGTGTGTGTGTTGTGAGCATACTAAGAGACACAAAAATGTCCCTCCAGCTGGACGATGACATTTTGGCGTTTCCGAAAAAGAAATTGCGGCAACAATAGTGCTCCTGTGGCGCAATACTGTGGCACACACACTATTGGGGCCTAGAGAGAGGTAGAGGGAAAACGAGGAAGCGTTGCACCAACCATAAAGTCTAGGTCTGGGTATTCAATCTGGTAATTATTTTCCGCCGGATTCTGAAGTTGTAAATCTATCATGTCGGATCCCATGCTGACATTTTCAAACATAGCTTGATGGACACCTGAAGTAATTACATGTCATTCCTCTGTTTGAAGGTTTCCAGGTTTAGTGGCACATCATTCTATCCATCTGCTGTCGGCAACCTGCAGTGACATAACTCGAATTTGATTCTATCAAAAAAAAGAATGCGCCCTTGATTTTCGACAAAGATGAACGTATGAGGAATTGCATACTGTGATGCGAACGCACCAAGAAACTCAATAAACTTGAGAGAGTCTCTTTGTCTTGGAGTATTTACTCAACTCGAGGGCCTGTGATCTTAAATGGTCTTAAAAGATGATCCATACAATAATGAAGTCCGCTCTCCTGTTGGCTGGCCTCCCAAACGCACAACATAATCAAAGCAAAGTCACCAGGGGATTCTGTGGAGCTGCTCTGTGTTTGACGAGCAAACATTCATTTTATTTGTTTGTCACGGACCTCTCGGCAGAGCCCACTAACGACGGAGGAATATTAATTGATGTATATGGAATGTAAATACCATTCTGGAAGGTAAAAGTGCTGCGACGTCAAAATGATGCAAGTGTCAAATTGACGTATACTCAACCTGAATTTAACCCTGAGGTTTATCAATCTCAGATCAGCAGAGGAAGTCATAATGAGACCGCAATCTTGTTCTGTCCTTGCCTACCCACGCACTTGCTACAGCGCGGATCCCACCCTCTCCCCTGCACACTGGGTCAGACCACCCTGTTCGCAGCGGTGGTGGCTCAGGCCTCTGGACTTGCTGTCTTGTTGTTCTTGGAATGCAGTGAAAGCAAATAGCTGCTTAAATGGCCCCCTTCGTTCCCAGACAGAACCAAAAAGCTGTAGAGCCATTCATCAAAAGAGTCCGACAACCTGCTCCTCTACCTCCCCCCTCCAGGCACGGCCATATCCCCTCTCTGGGTTTTAACTAGGACTCCATATCATTCCAGAAATGACAAATGATACTTATATCTGTGGCCTGTGCCGAATCAATAGGCATGCAGAACGGCTATCCATCTTGAGAGCTATCGACAGCTGCTGCCTGACATCAGGGGAGAAGCGCCTGGTGGCTTTATTCAACAGTGAGACAAAGCTAATGGCAGCATATATTTTCCCTGAAGTTTGTAAACCGACCGTCCTGTCCTTAGGAGTCTGAGTTTATGGCTTTTCATTTTTTTTTTTATCTAGCCACTTTTCTTTAGTATACTGTGCTAAAGTTATGACAAACCTTGTGACAAACCAGCTAGCACCACAGCAGCTCCCTAGCCTACTAGCTTCACTGTTTTTTTAGGAGGATTTAGCCTGTTCTCCTATGCTAAAGTTATGATACATTGTGTATAGCAGCTAGTGAACATTATGCACACATTGTGTCCAGCTGGATTTTATTCATTTATTTTTACTATTTGCTTTCCTATAGTAGTTTTTATCATGATGCCAAAGCAGCTCTTTGGCTACCAGCATCTTTGCCACTGTGGGCGCGTTTTCTTTCAACAAACATCAAGCCCAGTTTTTGTTTTTTTTTAGATTGTAATTTTTATTCAGCCTCATTTGTATAGTATACTATGATAAAGTTATGACAAACCTTATGTTTTTCAATTGTCACAGTTAATACCACGGCGGTATTCTTCTACTGGCTCTCTTTCTACAGTACCTCTTCTTTCCTGCAATAGGTACATTTTCAAAAGTTCTAGGTTTTATTTTTATCTAGCTGGTTTTCTTTTGTATACCCAGTTATGACAAACCTTTGACAAGCACAAAAGTGAAACACTCCCTATGAAAGCTAGCTGTAAAATTATGACCTTCTGTAAGGGTATGTAGGTTGCGCGCAAGGCTAGCACCTGCCTGTGTTTACATGGCAGTTTATGCTGCTGTGAGCTGATGGTGGAGCGATACGGGCCCGGGCTGCACAGCACCGTCTGTATCGCAGCAGCTGACAGATAGCATTTCAGTCCAGTTTTAGCTGCACCTTCTCTTGAGGGACCATGATTGATGACTAGCACTGCCACCTATATCCATTTTCCCCTCCGATCTCGCAGATTCTCTCAGGCTGAGGGTTCAGTGAGAGGCCCACAAAAGACATTTCTTAAGGTTTTTCAAACCACCTTTAAAGCTCTTTCTGGGAACGAAGTTTAAAAACGTAACTTTTGCAAGAACAAATGTTAAGAGATCACTTGTTTAAAATGATGGTATTTATAATGCATTATGGGATTTAAAGGAAGCCTGCAAACTTGGGAGTTTAGATTGCATTGAATGGTCCTAAATATATCCTTCATTAATGGCAAATAATTGTAAATTCAAGTTAATGTAAAAAATGGCTACAGAAATACAAAAAAAATATCACTACAAATGAAATTTAATTAGTATGTTTGATTGTGCCTCAAAGAAATAAAATGCTGAGCATTGTCTTACAACTCTGTGTTTCTTAACGATATCTATGATAGCATGTACAGGGTAAAAAATAACGGCCCTAGTACTGAGCCTTGCGGTACTACTTTCACAATCATTCAGAATTCAGAATCAAGTGGGTTTTATAAACAAGGCCTCAGGAGACTATCAAGAAAGGAAAAACAAAAAAAATGTCGCAGCTCAGACAAAAAGCAGTCCTCTGTGTTTTTGTTATAGCCTCAACTGTTTGGACGATGGTCTGGTGTACTACATCTTTTGAAAACCGAGCATCCAAGCCATCAATTTTAACAATGCCACCATAAACGTGTTAACGAACACTTAGCCTAGCCATCTGGAAGACAATTACACAGGAACAAACATACCAGCTCAGCAACTAAAGGTTGGGTCATCAATCACAGACAATGGTCACAATCTAGATGACTGTTTCTGCTGAGACCCAGCCTAATAACCCAATGAACTGCTGTGTCCAGAAGAAGCAAGTTTTAGGCCCTTAGCTTTTCGGTATGCTAAAGGGCATAACAAAGAAATAGCTTTCGCTTACCTTTTGTCATTGTATTCAAACGAAACCTCATTAATTGGTTTGTTTTACCCAGCAACTGCGCTGAAATCTTATATTATATCCATAAGTCACGAATCAACAACATATACTTGCACTGCGCAAATTCTTGACTAAACCAGCTGTGAGATATCTACATCTAAACAGTGGAGTTAATTCTCCAAGGTGTCCTCCGGTCAGACGTCCACAGTTAAACCAATCCTGCTCTTCTCTTTGAGTAGCTTAATTAATTAACATTTTCTCTTTCTAATTGCAATCATGCGCCCCTTGGGGAGTCATCAAGGGACTATAATTGCAATTACACATTTGGATGAGTTGGTAAAACAATGTCAACGTACACACCAAATCTGAAGAGATAGAGAGCGAGGGCTTCAAAGTGGGTTAGTTACGCTTTCTGGCGTGGGGTCTTTGATGGGGAGATACTTACAGATGCTGCATATGTAAACAGCGGTAATCAAAGGACAGATCTAATGAGCTGTTTAGGCAACATTACATCATTAGTTTCAGCATTGGCGAGTAACTAACTAAAATGAACAACAGTACTAACTAAACAACATTCTTCAGTATCTCTGGCCTGTTCTCAGTTGTTTGCTTTCTACATTGCAAGGGTATAATTAAACATGCTCTTCACCTCTTTCTCAAATAAGTTAATTTGGATACAAATGAATAAATGTATTGGGTTGGCTTTATGTTTTGAGTAGCTAACTTGTCAAGTCTCATTTTCAAAGTGGTTTCCTCAACGCTGATTAGTCTGTATTTTATTTATAGGATGCAATGACAAATGATTTCTCATTTATCTATCCTTGAATATCCTGATGTTTGATAAGCTCTCATCTCATTTTGAAGTCATTATAATGGATCTGAGAAGGACGTCATTCTCCAACCTGTCCTTTTGAACACACTTCACTCGCCGGTGGTTGATTCTCACTTGATGTCTCTTTCTTCCTGTAACGCCCAGCTGAGACCTCCTAAGCTGCGGAGACCGTCTAATATTTCCACTTACCCCAGAGGAACCTCTGATTCTGAGTACAGTATGCTGCCCTGAACCTGACAACACACCAACCACAATTAAGAGCTGCATGCAGAGAGAGAGAGAGAGAGAGAGAGAGAGAGAGGGTTTCCTGATTCAATCCCTACACCCAATGCTGATCATTTCAGCAAATAAAAAGCACTCTGGGTAAGCCAGATCCCCGTCCGCCCTCCCCCAAACACAAAACATGAATAAGGTGGTGAGAAAGAAAGCCTGACAAGGGTAACCAGACCCCTGCTGGGTGTGATTTGTTTGTGCGATCACGAGACTCTTGGGTTTACACTTGTACACCACAATGGGAGGTAGAGGTGGTGTTTTGTCTCATGTGGGTAAAAAAAACACAAGCACAACACTGTGAGCTATCACAACCTTGTCTTTGAACAATCACTTTATGTGATCAATGCTTATGAAACGTCAAAATCGGCAGTCTTCGTGACAGGTGCTGAGCTTGATTGGCAACGCTGTATTTGATTAAGAGCGAATGCTGCTTTTCCATTGATAGCAAGCTTAGAAGACAGCAAAAATGTGTATTTGCTGTAAACCTGACAGTACCAAGATGAGTGTATTTGTATAAAAGATTGTATTTAAACAAATAGCAAGACTTAAATTAGATTTTTTTTTTTTATTTTGGAGAGAAGATATGAGTGGTGCCACACAGCAAAAAAAAAATATTTCTAAGAAAAATTATAATATATTATATAATTATACATATAAACATATATTGGAGTATTTACAAGTAAATATTATATTTGACTTTCTAATTCACAATTTCATACTAAATTCAGTGTTTCAGATATTTCTTTGTATTTAACTTTTTTTTAAATAAATGCTGGAAATAAAACAGATTACTGCAAAAAAAAAAAAAATAAATGTAAAAAAATCATCTTACATTATATTTTTATTTAACATGTTACTTTTAATTTATTTGTAATTGTAAAATTGATTTACAAACTGAGTAAATTGTTTCTACGAGATAAATTGTAGTAAATAAAACAAAGATGACTGCAGTAAGTGGTTTAACTTAAAACGTTTCTGCTTTAAAATTCCATGTAAAATGTGATCTAGTAATTTTTTTAATCCTGTAAATTACCTGTAAAATGTGTAAGCACTTCCTTCTAGAAACTTTTATTGTTTCAGTGTAATTCTTTTAGTGCAGAATGTTAGCTAAGCTCTTCTAACTAGTTGCGTGCATGTTTCTATGCGTTGCTAGAATGGTTGTTGACTTTAAGTATGACCACCCATGCATTTTAACATTTGCCAGACGAAAATGGCAAATTTGATCTATTTGGAAAAGCAAAGCTCTAACAAACCTAGCACCCGGGTTTTTTACATATGGTATGGGGTTCGTTTAAACCCCCAACCCCCGAGTATAGCAATAGCGATGTTTTCCTTAGCAAGACGCACAAATAAAAGTGCATTAATGGCGATTGGCGTTCACAGACGACAGATTAGAGATGATTTGCAGACTCGTTACTGAACTTGCACGTAGCTGGGAGATACAAATCGCACCAAAAGCATTTCTACCCATTTCTGCACCTCACAAACCCACCGGAGTGCTTTAAATCCTCAATTTAAGACAGTGAGGGATTGACGCAGCCAGTTCTTAAGCACACGGGGAAAAAAAAGCTCCAGGAGTCACTCATATCCCCTGCTGAAAAACCCCCTCCATTTAATGATCCTCCACTAAGGAGAATCTACACACCTCCGAAAGAATTCAAATCCCTTTTCCCACAGCCTCTTTCAGTCCGTATGATAAATGACACCCGTCATTCCGCCGTTGCCAAACAGCACAGAGGGGAATTGTACTGATATATGATTCACAAGAACAGGAAATAAACTCTCCCTTTCTCTATCGCTCGTTCTTTTGCCAACTAGGGCGGACCTGGACAGTGTCAAAGCTCGGTCATATGAGGGAAGAGACAGCCGTGGACCCAAAAAGGAAAAAAGACAGCAGTTTTCGAGAGAGCCGTCGACCTGCAAGCAGATGTTGGACCTTCCAGTGTCTCAAAAAAAAAAACAAAAAAAAAAAACACAACACGAGCGCTGGTGAAATAAACGGTAAAGAATGTTAAAAAAGGAAATGCGTACAAAGGCTTGAGTGATGTGTAAGTATGCAATTACAGGGGGAAAAATCTCAATGAACGAATAACCCCCCTTGCCCCCAATTATAACAAAGCAACTGAAGCTAATTACTGGTATTATTATCTACAATGTCTGTGTATGAGAAAGGATAGAGACTGTGTATGTGGGAGAAAGAAAATGAAAAAAAAGAGAGATGCCCTGTCTAAAACATAATGACATGATTTGACTCCATTTCCATAAGTACATACTCTACTGTTCTAAATATGCGTTTAAAATAACTTCCTGTTTGGGCTCCAAGACATCAAACAACTAGTGCTATATAATTCCTGACAGCCTTTTGGCAATATTCAATACATCTCTCAGTATTTATGTTGATATATACTAAGATTAGGATTCTTTAAACACACACAGAGATTTATAACAAAAAATAAAATTTTGATGATATATATATATATATATATATATATAGGGTGGGCCATTTATGTGGATACACCTTAATAAAATGGGAATGGTTGGTGATAT
>JAUMHR010000084.1:14749578-14761063 GCA_032361145.1 Enteromius fasciolatus
CACCTTAATAAAATGGGAATGGTTGGTGATATTAACTTCCTGTTTGTGGCACATTAGTATATGTGAAGGGGGGAAACTTTTTTCAAGATGGTTGGTGACCATGGTGGCCATTTTATTAAGGTGTATCCATATAAATGGCCCACCCTGTATATATATGTATAAAGTTGTAAAAAGTTTTTGTTTACATAATATATGTATGTGTACTGTTTATTGATCATGTATATAAAAATAGACAACATTGTATGTGTACGTACATATGTTTTTTCACACGTGTATACATTTATTTATTTAGATGATTATATTTTATATATTATATATAAGTAGATTTAATATAAGCGCTGTCAAGCGATTAATCACATCTAAAATAAAAGTTTTGTTTAATATAATATAAATAATATAATGTATATTATAATAGAAATATTGAATGTTTATCTTAAATATATACATGCATGTGTTTTCTAAATGATTGAAAAATTGTCGAATAATGCCAAAAAACATTAGTATGTTAAGTAAAGATCCACTCGTATGATCATAAATATATGAAGATCTTTTTTTTGTTTTTGCACCCCACATACAAGATGTTCATATAGTTGCATCTCGGCCAGCTGTATCTTCAGCTTTCAAATGATGTATAAATCTAAATTTCAAAAAATATAATTATATAAATTATATTATATTAATATAATCTAAAATATAATTATGCCATTTTGTAGCATTTTTATTTTTAATTACTTTATGTATATACAAATAATCACAAAAGCACAGCAAATATATGAATATCCGGACACTTCCCCCCACCCCAACACTTCCTGGTTATTCTACAGCATAAAGGTTTTAGGAAGAACAATTAACGGGGATGAAACCTGACAGAGTTTTCAACAAACAAACAGTGTTGTGGTGCTAGCAGAGCCCCAGGCCAGCATTCAGCAGAGGGCCTCCCACACCGGGGCTGTGGACCACGAGCATTCAATCACTCCGACAGTGACATCCCTTCGCCTTCACCATCAGAGTGGCCCCTGTTGGAGGGGGGTGGGGGGTGCAAGATATTTATGAGCGGCGCATTTGCACACACGCCCATGCGGCTGCCATCACAGTGATATACTGCACGCTGGACGCAGAGATGGAGCCTTCCAGTTCATCTCCTTCTCATTTTCGGCCCCAGCCTAGACCCTTGGAAGTGCTCCTGTGAGCTTTATAGGACGAGTCTAATGCAGGCAGCAGACACGACTCACCGCCGGCTACCCATCATGCTGATCTGCAACTCCTCAAGCACCTGGCCACACATTTTACAATCAGCGTTTAATGGCGGTACGGAGCCCTCGTTATTTAAACGCATCTCTGGCTTCCTTTGGGATTTTTTCAGTACCGATGCAGGGATTGGAGTGGCGTGGGTGTTTCATATACTCACAGTGATTCACTGACCTGTCCAACAAAACTGGACACAAACTACAGAAAGATGGATGCGTCAAAACTACTGAGAAAAGTTCCTGTTGTTAACCCTTGTCTACTGAGAGAGTGTGAGAGCCTCGGCATCTGTTTATCATTTAGTGAATTGTATTATTAAATATTATTTATATTGCATAAACAATTTATTCATTCAACTTGTATTTTTTTATTTATTTTATAATAAAACATTATTGTTTATATATATATATATATATATATATATATATATATATATATAAACAATAAAGTTGTATTTAATTATACTATTTATTTTTACTACTTATACTATTTATATTTTATTAAATTATTATTTACATAATTAAATAGTTTTATACAGAAGGATATAAAGACACATATTTAATTTTTAAAGAATTTAATATTTTATATATATTTTTATTAAAAATTATATTGTTTAATATATATTTTGTATATGCAAATTATATATAATATAAATGCAAAAGGATACATTATTTATATATATGTATTTAGTATATTTTTACATATTTAAAATTGTATATAAACAAATGCAGCTATTGACTCTTGAGGTCAAACATACATTTTTATTCATAATTTATAATTATCTATCTATATATTCTATTATACATACAGTATATATATTATAGTATATATATATATATATATATTACTAATTAATAAAAAATATATATATATATGAATTAGCAATTAGTGCAGACTACAATCTCAAAACATTTTTCCCACCCCGGATCAGATGGATGCTATAACTACAGAGAAAAGTTCCCGTTGCAAACTCTGCTTTTCTGAGGGAGTGTGGGAGCCTCGGCGTCTGTGTTTATAATTTTTGTAAATAAAAAAGGAAATGAGCGAGTGAGCCATATTTGCGTCATGGCGAGCAATGACTCTGAGAAATACGCATCCGAAGGATTACAATAAATTTACCTGAAAGAAGAAGAGCCTTTCCACTTTTCTGCCTTTTTTCTGTCTCTCAGAGAAATAATAATTGCAAAGGAAGCCCTGCAAAGCCTCGTGGCAGATTAGGAAATGAATTGGAAATGGCTTCAAATTGTCGCTCTAAAGCAAAGAGGCTGCTTTGCACCACAAGGGGTTCCTTTCCTCAGGCGGGAGGAAGGATTAAAAGAAGCCATAAAAGAGCTCAGTAATGGCATCAGTAATGTTTCACTGCCATTAAAAAAATGGCTAAAAAACATCTGCTTTGCATTTTTCACTCCCTCGCTGCTCATTTGTCTTCTAAACTCTCAGTGTGCCCCCTCGTCTGAGGAATCTCACCTTTCTTTCTCAAGAAGCGCTCGATGTTAACCGTCAACATCCTCCTCCCACACTGAATTATGGATCTGAATCATCTGACCCAGCCCAGTGATTTAATGAGTGAACTGTTGTTAACTCAACCTGAAATATGATTTTGCGTCTCGCAGGGTCATTTCCTGACCACTTTTGTTTATCTTTTAGTTAAGCTAGGGCTGGCCAGTAAACCTTTTTAGTTGTGACAGTATTCCCTGATTTTTCAAGATACTTGATCTCAGTTTTGGGTCTGAAATCGGCACTGATGTTATTAAATGTTTAATTCAAGAAGTTAAAATCTAGTATGTTATCCACACACTTTTATTTCAAAGTTGGAGGTTTTAAAAGAAGGCTGCTTTTGATCATGTAGAAAATACAGTAAAAATTGCATTATTGTGAAAGATTATTACTATTTAAAATAACTATTTTCTGTGTGAATACTTCTTAAAATGTCATTTATTTTTGTATTGCAAAGCTGAATTTTCAGCATCATTACTCCGGTCACATGATCCTTCAGAAATCATTTTAATATAGGCTACTGATGTGCTGCTTAAGAAACATTTCTGATTATTATTAGCAATGCTGAAAACTGTTGGGGCTGCTTAATATTTTTACAGATATTATAAAATATTTTCTATGCTCTTACAGTAAATATATTTGTTTATACATTTTGTTCTCATGCTCTGAAAACATAATTATGTAATGTTTTGTTAATTAATGTATGCATTTATCTGTAATACAAATATATTTACTGTCACCTTTGATCAGTTTAAAATGATGATAAATAAAAATATATATTTTATATAAAAAAATACCTCATTGATCCCAAAAACTGAATGGTAGTGTAAGACATATACATATAAATAATTTATTCTGTTAAATGTATTTATTATGCATTTATTTTATTTATTTATTATATATCAATTTTCTTATGCACTCAGTTTTACCATAACAATTGTGCATTTTTTTATTATTATTATTTTATGTATTTTCAGTTACATAAAATTTCACTTTTGCTTCACCTTAAATAAAAATGTATTTACTTTGATCAGTTTAAAGCATCTTTGATTATTAAAATTACAATTTTAAATAAATAAATAAATAAATAATAATAAAAAAAAAAAAAAAAAATATATATATATATATATATATTTATCCTATATAAAATTACATTATTTTTCTTTTCTTTTTTTCACTTACAAAAAAAAGAAGAAAAAAATGTGTTCTGTTTGTGTTGTTGATGGCTTTAGCAAATGGAAATCAATCAGACAACCAGCTGTAATTCAGGCAAACGTTGCAAAGCTAATCTTGCAGCCTAAAACCTGTTGGCTAATGCATTTCACCATCGCGTGAATGTCACCTCGGACCCTATTTATCCACTAATGTCCTTCTTCTGGTCAATGTGCCTTTATAAATGGGTCATATTCACGAGCGGGTCACATAATGGACGGCAGTGTTGGGTAAACACCTCTGTAGCTTTACAGTAGCTGCCTGTGTGTATCCTCCACTAAATCCGGAACCTGCAGTAATATCTTCCCCACAAGCCCTTTAATAAACTATGGTCTTCTTCATTAGCCTGTTCCTGCTTTATGATTGATTGCTGCCAGTCAGCAGAGCCCATTCCCAGCCCACAAGCCTTCAGCCGTGCAGAAGAAGGAACTTTTTCACTCGATGCTGATCACGGCGTTAAAGGGAAGTATTCACTGGCAGCCAAGAAGGGAGTGGTCCAAGGTTTTGTGGGATCAGAGCTGGATGGCATTGCAACAGTGATTCTTTTGTCTGCATCTATTTAAAGGCACGCATTATAGAGACCCTGCATGTCGCGACCGTATAGGCCGGCCCGTATGTTTTTATGTAAGGGTTACCAACCTGATCCAGGACAGGTCTGACAGACAACCCCAAAAACAAACACAACACAGAGAAGTTCAAACAGAAAACATAATTGCACTTAATTGCGCAAAAAAAGCTGATAATAATTATACTGATACCGAAAATGTCCAATTATCCTATAACAAAAGCCTAGACTGCCATGACAGTTTATGAAAATATGCTGTGCATCAAGCTTTCTGCTGGAAATAGCAGAGAGACAATTTGTGAAAACACTAAAAATAGATGATATAACAGCAATATTTTGCCACACCTAACGTGACTAATAACATTTGCAGGCCTCAACAATAAAAATGGCCGGATGAGGTCAGTGTGAGTAAGGTTCAGAATTGTTTGCCCTTAAAAAGGTTTTTATTGCTCAGATGTCTTAAAAAGGTAGTGCCCGTGAAGTGAGGCACTGAAAAACAACGAGACATGATGCAAATGAGCAACAAAGTCAACATAGTCAAACATTTAGTTAATGCAATTAATGTTTGTCTTTGTTGCTCAATATTTTTATGCCACATTTGATTTAATATTAACATATTTTTTTAATTAATTCAATTAATTATTGCTAATTATTAACAATTTTAAAATATTGAATTTTACACTTTGATAACTAACCATAAGCAATGCATTTGTTAAAATATTTAGAATTCTTCATTAAAGGTAATAAAAATGCAATTATTGTTATTCATTTTAGGTATGTCTGTAAAATAATATTAACTGGTTTCATTTTGTGTGTGTGTGTACTGGTTTGACTATACTTGTGAGGAACCAAATGTCCTCACTTATAAAGTGAAAGATGAAAACAACCCACTACTGAGGACATTTAGCTGGTCCTCACTAAATAAAAAGGCTTATAAATCAGTCAAAAGTAGATTTGATGTAGATCTAGTGTCCTGCACATGTTTCTATGAAGTATATATATATATAGTTTTCTATGGTTTAGGGATAGGGGTTGGGTTTGGGGTTAGAAAATATCATTCACCTGATATAAAATCAATGGAAGTCTATGTAATGTCTTCACTAAGATAGCAAAACAAACGTGTGTGTGTGTGTTTTATGGTTAACTAAAACTAAAATCTAAAATTAAAACCATAAAAAATGTAACTAAATAAACATAATTTTGAAAAACTAGCTAATTACTTAGGAGCTTGTCGCCAAGCCAACATTTCTTATTTTTATTTATTTTAACTACTTGTTATTCAAGTTAGCTGTGTCTGTTAAATAATATTAACTGTTTTCATTGTGTGTGTGTTTTTAGGGGGTTTATTTAGGAGCTTGTCACCAATAACTACAGTGAATATAAAAACATGACTAAACTACACAACAAAATTACTAAAAGTATAAAAATATTTAATCTTATGTTTTGATAATAAAATATTTGTACAAATGTGTCTTTTTAAATTAACTAACCATGAGCAATACTTTTGTTAAAATATTTACAAATCTTTGTTAAAGGTAATAAACGCAATTATTGTTAAACAACTGCATTGAATAAAAATATATAAAAAAAATAAAAATAAAAATGACAGCTACATAACGCAATTACTAAAAGTCGAAAATGCAAATGAAAACGTAATTAATATAAAAACACAAAACAATGAAAAAATATATAATAGTATCTCAATCATAGTAACATTAGTATTAATACATTTTTAAATTAACATTAAGCAAGATTTATTTAACGCTTCTGAAGTAGTTGCCATCCAACATATAACTCACGAATTATAACAAATGCAAGTGTGCGGTTGCAAATTCCACTTAGTATAGAAATTGTAATGTTAATAAAATTATATATTGCTCCTGACACCTCATTTAAACATATGCTGCTAAACAATACCCATACTCGTCGTTTCTGCCTCAGGGCCAGCGAGAATGTCAGCAGGGCATGTAAAAATGCGAGCCGCCAGCCGGACCCTTATTGCAGAGGCCTGCGTTGAACGCAATTCATCAAGCTCCGCGAGCAGAAAACAGGTTATCCGATACTACAAAGCCCTAGCCTTACTTGACAGCAGGGATAGAGAGAGAAACGGAGGTACAAAAAGGGCAAGGTGCCGAATGATGTTCGGCTAGAGTAATAAAGTCAGTAATATCACTATCTCGCCCTCCTCTCCCAAGGATTGCCATAAACCTATTTCGAAAATTGCACCCATATATTTGCGCGAGACAGTTAGCTCATCCCGGTGACAGTGCAAACTTTTAGGGTGAATTATACCGGTGTCATTCAGAGGCGTTTATCAAAGCGGGTCAATTACTCACGGGCCCGCCGAATTCGCACCGAACGCACCTCATTACGGACTTAATCATTATAGCATGTAAACATACGGACTCAAATGCCCATAAAAACAAATACGCACTTAGCACACGTCCGCATTTGTATTCAAAGACGAGCGTCAGGCTGTAATTTCAGCAGGCAAACAAACAAACAGACGCACATGCGTGAAGCCCGTCCGCCCACATAAACACACGACATTTAGGGTCATGTGTGCGCGTCTGACTGCATCTTTTATGCGGGCCGTCCGTGTCTGTACACAGAGAAATAAGGCAGAACTTTCATATGACTGTCTTTCATGAATAATGATCAATGTGGGCTGTTTGCAAACCGCAGTATCTGTCTGTTCAATGTGCCTGTGGGCGGTAGAACATTCCTAGCACTCATGATCTGAGCCTTAGGTGACTTTATCCGAGTGTGTGTGTGTGTGTTTGTGTTTGATGTCAAACGCAGCCGAAAGATTTACAGAGTCTAATGTACATGCACACTTACTACATCTCACCGGCAGACCTTTTTTCGAGAGAGAGTCTGCATTCTCCGAACGCCAAAGGTTTAATGGCGGGATTAATCTTAACTGGTAAGTAGCAGCCATTTGAGACTTAGCTTTTAAATAGAATACGGGATCACGAAAACAGGCTGGTAATTACAGAGTTAAGTCATCTGACTTCTTTTTTATTACCGTCAATTTCCTCCCCCCTGGAAGAACAAAAAGCTACACCCACCAGGGTAATCATGGGGTTTGATTCTCGTGTGTGCGGCTAATGTAACGATATCATCCCGTCCGACAATGGCGCGGCTCATCACCTCTTTGTTTGAGATGACAGACACCAGAAAAGCACACATCAAAGACGGATCCGTCACAAAAATCTACATAGTAATAGCACATTACATTACCGACATGTACGTCGCCCCTCTTTAAACCAGCTAGTGAAGGAAACGTTAGAAGTATATACACTTTGTATCCAGCGACTGCCAGTGTACACAACTGAACTGTGAGGTAACTTTAAATAGCCTGGTATTTTGTACTCCTCAAAACATGCTAACTTTTAGGACTGACCGTATATATTTCTTCCTATTGGTTTTTTAACATTTAGCTTTTTGTTTGTGCTTTTTTTACTGTGATACATTTAGTTTGTGGCAAACAAACTGTAAATGCTTAAAAGCAAGCTCAATTTCACAACAATGTATGTTTGGAAAAGGACTTTTTTATCTTCCGATCAATGAGATTATGGTATAAACAACACATTAAAGTGTTTAACATGAACAATCGAATGCTTTTTCTTGCATCATTTACACAAATTTGACCTTTATTTACGCATTTATTTGTATATAAGCTATGATTCTATTCTACAGTAAAAATCTGGTTGGCATAAACACAAAAACATGTAAAATTCTTACGCTAACTAGCAGAGCCAACATTTAATCGTTTGTTTTTCTGCTTTGTTTTTATGCATTTGCATCATTTCACAATAATATTTGTTGACTAAATGGCATTCCTATCTTAAGGCAAATCTGATTATGGCATACATTTATGAGTGTTCAGTTGTTGTAACATTAACTCATGATTACAAGTAAACATAATAAAATACAATTGAATGTTTTTTTTCTTCACGTCAATAATACACATAATTTATGTCCATTTTGCAGCAATGTTTAGACTTTTTTTCCTACAATAAAAATGTCATAAATTAGTTGTCTTTTGTACTTTTCATCATTTTTTTTTGTATCAAACAAACATGATTTTTATGCATTTACTATATTAAGCAGTTTTTGAGCGTACATTTAATAATGTTAAAGTCAATTGTTGATTAAGTTGTTTTGATGAATGCAATGCGATGTCTTTTCTTGCATCAATAAACAAAATCAACCTTTATTAATGTATGCATTCATTCCATTTTCAACTTTTAGGTTAATTATCTAAGTCAAGATTTCGCTTTTGTTTGTACTTTGGTGTTTGCTAAAATATAAAACATGTTACGAATTACGAAACTAAATCCAAACTCAAAGAGAAATTGGTCCGTAACAATAAATCCCTGATAATTGTTACGGAACAATTTATTGTCTGATTGAGTATGGATTAATTTTGTAATTCGTAACAACTGTACTATACTTGCACAATCTTTTTTTGGTCAATTTCAAACTCTTATTTATTGCATTTTACATCACCATCTGTTTAGAAAAGTACATTAGCAGTTTAATATATTGTAAACAAACAATTCAGTTCACATTTAGTGTTGTGGCTTTCACAACACAATCAATTGTGTTTTTCTTTGTCTCAATGAACAAACCGACCATAATAATGTTCTTTTTTCGTCTCACAGCCAAAAGATGCACGCGAGATTGAATGAAGGCACGGCGAGTAAACAAAAATTGCATGAACGCTAGCGCCGTGATCTCTCAAATAGGTATTTGACCCAGGCTGTGTACACTATCATACTAATCCAATGCAATTACAGTGTGTTGTCACGCAGGGCGGCAGGCGGGAGGACCGGTGGGGGGGAAGAAAGAGAAGCCAGCTTTCTTTCTTCATTGGGCCTAAATCAGTACAGGAAATGAATATGGATGGCCTGAGGCGAGAGGGGAAGGAAATTCAGAGGCTGATGAGGTCCCTGATGGAGGGATCTGGACACCGTGTGCTACCTCATGCCTTTCTCCCAGTCACATGCAGGAGAAAACACTAGCGAACGCACAAAGAAACCGCGCAAAAAATCAGGCCTGTGGAGCGACAGATGCGAGGAGATCTTCCTATATGCTATTCACTTGATTAATATCATGTAATTAATTCAATTAAATACGCAAACATATCCTCTCGAAGACGCGTATGGTTAACTGCCCCTCGCAAGTGGGAGACGCGCACTCGCGCAGATACGTTTTGAAGTGGGGAACATCTGTTAAGAGCTGCTAAGATGGCAGTGTTTCAGCGCGGGGGTATCGAGCAGGTGCAGCGGCGGCCACGTGTGCGGTGACAGACACATTCGTCTCCGTGATTGATCAGCTCACGCAAAATAGACAGGAAGCAATGAGACCTGAATCAGGGCTTCAGGAAGCTCCCATGGGCCTTTGCAAAACAGGGCCACAGGAGCCAGCAGAGGGTCAAACGTTACACAAGCTCTCCGAGAACAATCTGCAGTGAATCAAAGCCATACAGAGCTCAACGGCAGGATTTAATGTTTAATAAAGTCACTAGGTACAGCTAATTGCTGCATTAAATCCGATACTTATAACGGATGGTTTAAAATGATTGACTAATCAAACTGAAATGTTTCTTTTTATATATAAAATATATCATGTTTAAATGTATCTAATATGTATGTACCTATATTTATAAATGTTTTAATACATTACATAATTGTACATGTATTTTATATTTATTTTAACATTTTTTTTTAACAATACAAATTAAAAAAATTATTTTGGTAATTAAGAAAAAAAATGTAAGTACTTTACTTTTGTAAATTACTTTGGAAAAACAAAATTGAACAAGTTGCATTGGTACTTAACTAATTAATAGTGAAAAAAGTGTAGTATAGTATAGTAATGTTCTATAAAATTGTATTTTATTGTGCACTCATTCTGCAATAACTACTACTCTAAAAATTTTAAACTTGTAAAGCAACAAAGGATACAAAAAATATATAAGCTACATCCTGAATATCTAAATTAAAACTCTTAATGAGTGGAAACATTTTCATTCTTCACTTTATTTAGTTAATTGTTTTTGTTGTTTTTGCTTTGCACAATATTTATTTGTGCTTCACATGTGTTACGTGCACATGAACATCTGCAACATTATAAAAATCCTTTGAAAACTCAATTAATCAGATCCGTGGTCTGGTTACATCAGCTTCAAACCTCAGACAGGAAATGGATGTAGTAGACCACGAAGGCGACGTCATTCTCATGCCATCTGCTAGCAGGTTGGCACACGGTTGTGTGTATCTGTACGATCACCAGGAAGTCCCTCTCTAAAATAGCCCACATTTCTGCGATTCTCTGGCGCGTGCCAGCTCACGGGAGCGTGGCGCTCATGCAGGCAAAAACACAATGCAGTACATTTCCACCGACTATGTAAAATAAACCACACACAAACACAAAGGGGCTCTCGGCTACAGCGTGTGCGGGACTGATGCTGGACTGGACAGTAATGCGTTCAGATGGGCCTGGTGTTACACATCTAGAGGCGTCTGACCTCTACACCCGCCTGCTGGGTGCTGTTGACCAATGAGACGAGAGGATCGTACTCAACAAGGCCTGCGGACACCATATCAAAGTCAAGGAGGTGTCGAGATTCAAGTTTTAGCCCTTTTGCTGTTATGATGCAGATCTTCAGCATCTGTATTCGTATGATTAGAACAAAAATCAAATCATCTAACCAAGTAAAAAAAAACAAAAATAATAATAATTAAAAAAGGAATTACTTAAAATACCTAAAAATACACATTTTGTTAAATCTGAAAATTAAAAAAAAAATTATATAAAACTAATTTTCACCTAAAAAATCAAAGTGTCTATAGTGATAGAGATATACAAGAGATAGATAGACAACAAACGATAGATAGATAGATAGATAGATAGATAGATAGATAGATACCGACATAGCGTTAATTAAGGGTGTGA
>JAUMHR010000084.1:14763309-14776997 GCA_032361145.1 Enteromius fasciolatus
TATTATTATTATTATTATAAAATAATATTAAACATAACATTTTCATAATCATTTATCCAATTAAAACAAAATAAAATAACTAAAATTAAATAATATTATATATTACATAATAATAATTTTAATAATTTTAATAATAATAAAAATAATACACACTATTCGAAAGTAACAAAACATAAGCAATAACATAAAACAATAATTATAAGAATTCTTCTTCTTCCTCTTGTTCTTATTATTATTATTTAAAACAATCTCACTTCAAACCCATTTCATTTTAAGACTACAAATATTTGTATATGAATATAGTGTAAAAAAAGTCCCATTATGGCAGGTATGGCTATGCTTAGAAGTCAATATTTGATGTTCAAACTAAAGTATGAACTTAAAAAGCCAGTCATCCATTCCTTCTAGTTCCCGAACCATTCATACCCATACAATCTCATAACTGGAAACGCCATCATTTCCACACAGGTATAAAAACAAGCAAATCACAGGAAGTATGAACCACTCATGAGTCAAAATCTCAGTGAATCAAAGAAAACTGAGTTCAGATCCCCACGAGAGCTAGCAATCAAAGGTCTGAGCAGCTCATCTGCATTTCTCCATTCACATCCCAACAGCAGCCACTTTCACATCCAGCGAGCGACTTCACACTACACCCACAGAGAGGTTACTGGAACCTTCTTGCGATGACTCAAGACAGAGCGTTTAGGAAGGCCTGGCATCATGTTTTGTTTCAGACAGATACAGTTGGCCCACAGTGAGGCATGCGTCTTCCTGTACAAAGGCTCCACTGTGTGCTATCAATCATATGAAGCCGGCATGAAGCTATAAATCCCTTCTTTGAGGAAATCCCCCCTTTCAGATTTACAAAATGGTGAGGGGTGCAAAATGTTGCAGGAATGCGTGTATTGACAGATACCAGCAGATGCGCCGGGATTTGATTTGCTGTTTGGTCGACGGGCGCCACGTAAAGTTTTACAGGAGAATCTGGATGTTAATATTAGCCGTTGGTGTATAATTCAATCGTGCCAAAGGGGAAGTGTACTCGTAATGTCAATAATACGGTGCATTTGGTGTGCCGTGTTAGAATTCATTAGGACACGAGTGGAATTTTTAAACTTTAAAACACAGGCAAGGTTTAAAGAGACAGTTCACCGCTAAAAAACAACATTATTATTGTTGTTTATTCACCTTCATGCTATTCCAAAACCACATGGCTTTTTTTTTTCTTCCATGGAATACCAAAGGAGAAAATAAATGACATGTTTCAGTCTGTTCCTCTAAAAAATGATCATAAAGCTTCATAAGATTTAGAAAACAGTCCTAAAACACTGTTTTGTTGATTTTTTTGTGCAGACATTGTTGTCATGAAATGTTGTTGCATGAAAAAAAAAAACTAGTATGTGATGATTTCTTAAAATTTCTCCTTTTGTCACTCACAAAATGAAAATACAGGCTTGGGAGAATAAATAATTTGAAATGTGAAAAAGGTGTGAATTGCAGAAATAGTGTCGATTATAACATGTCTGCGGAACTGTGAGCCTCAGCAAGTTTCTAATCACATGAAGTTCAACTTTCTATTTGACTTGAAGTCTTGTAAAATAAGATAAAAGGAGCTCCATCACACTCGTTCCTCTAGAAAATGATCGAGGCTTTCACAAAGTTGGAAAATGTTTCAAGAGGGCATGGCAATTAATAGGAGAAATTACATTTGCTGGGATCTTTAGCGGGGAGAGTTCTTCTTCACAGCGGAGTGTAATGCTGCATAATTTCACTGGTTTGCTCACATTTATTTTCTTTTGCTAAATTGCAATATTAGTCATACACTCATTATAGGGGCCATCAGTTCTTGGCAAATTCCTATTGCCGTTCATTTCCAGCAGAGACGATGCGGGATGTGTATTTTTTTCAGGCTCATGTCAAGTATTGAATCTTTTGTCACTGTGTCACTGAATCGTTTGTCATTATCTAACCGACAAGGCCTGTGCATTTGCACACTACCTGGCTATTTGCTCACCAAAAATATAGATGACATTTCTTTCTATAAATGCAGCTGTAATTGCTGGATATGTGGTGAAATATCATTTTATATTGTATATAATATTATATTCAGGGGTGCACATATGTTTTTTAGCCTGGTTTTTATAAGAGCACTTGGAGATTTGTTTGCTCCTCAAATATGAACGATTAAATATAACCAAAAATTATAAAATATAATAGTGCTAATAATGTTACTGCACTTTCTTTCTTACTTATAATAACAAAATAATGAAGTGTGATAATATTTAGTAAAAATATAAACCAGTTTTAAATAAAAATACAATTATTTTACAATAAACTTAAAAATAAAAACAGTTTTAAATAAAAATACAATTATTTTACAATAAACTTAAAAATAAAAAGCTAATATATATATATATAATTTTTTGCATTTTTAAGCTTTTACATGCTTATTATTACATGGGTATATTATTTTTGTTCTCTTAAACGCCTTATTGTAGAATCCTAAATAAAAATATATAAAAATATTGTGTAATATTTTTTTAAATGTTAAGCTACACAACTATTTTCATCATTAAACTTATGAACCAGCATATTAGAGTGATTTCATGTGACACTGAAGTAATGATACTGATAATTCAGCATTTTATTACAAAAATATATTACATATTAACATGTATTCATCTATGTATCAGCTGTTTTAAATTGTACAGTCTGTACTGTATTTTGATTTAATAAATGCAGCCTCGGTGAGCATAAGAGCCTCTGTTCAAAACACTTGAGCAATCCCAAATGTTAAATAGTAGTATAATTTTTTTTTATTATTATTATTTAGAAAGCGTTGATATTTTACCATGGCACACTGCATTTAAACATTTACCATAGGCCAAAAAATAAAAATAAAAATCCACATACTGCTGCACTGTTGAATCCTGCACCAGCACAACGGCTCCAACCATTAATATGTTCATCCGGTTCTCTTAATCAAGTTGTAAGTACAACTGAATTATTCTATATCCTGCAAGGACACCTAAGCTGTCAGTGCTGTTTAATGAGTTTCAATTAAGCTGTTAGTTTCAGAAGAACGGCGCGGCTCGTGCGGGCGTCTACTCAGAGCTCTGCAAGGACACAAACAAGACATTTTATTACAGCAGACTCGCTCCATCAAAACCAGTGTCTTTGCGATTCCAATCAGAGCGCTAAAATATGCAAGACGCCATTGTTACGATTTGCAAAAAACAGTCATATGTGGCATTGGGACACATACATGTGAGCTATTTTGGCATCAAAGCAAAAATTTAGAGTCTTAAAACATCTGTTTGGCAAAAAAAAAAGGTGCGCTGTGTAGGTTAGGAGCCTGAGGTGGTTTATGATGCTGGCTACAATTAACCAACCATCGGACACAAAGTCTGTCCTTCTGCGAGAGTGAGAAACAAGCATGGAGAAATTCACCTAACTGTTGTTATTTGTTATGTTCACTAAAGAGCACAAATATGTAAATGATTCACTCTAAAATACTCTAAAACATGCAAAAATATGCAAACGATCTACTCTGAAATGGTCCTCTAACTTAAGTATGAATAACAATTGTGTTTGCACATCGTATCATGCTCACGCTCTCCTGATCTTTGTCTACAAAAACTTCCCGATTCGTACGAGCAGTCATTACAGCGGCACGCTCCCGCTGACCTCTAGGTAGAAAATGGACTGAAAGGCCAGCCAGGACTCGGGAATATCGAGTTGATTCATCAAATTAGTTCCCGTGTAATTGCACGGCATGACGTGCCATGAAACTTGTCAGCTATAAAGCTGTCGGGAAGCCATCAGCGGCCATGTTAAATGAAGACACAAAAAAAAGGCCTGAGGTTTATGACTCGGTGCTGTTTGGACACTCGCCAGCAAAGTAGTATGGAGATGGACGCCTTTAAGATTTCAAACGGGTGCGCTCTTATCTGTGCGAGGATTGTAGCTATCCATTTATTGCGTGCATTAATCAATTTGATTTCCACAGATGCTTTAATTAAATATTCCTTTCAAACGCCTCTTAGTCAAGGCTAAGGTTTAATAATAATGTGAAATTAAAATTTGATATAGTGCTTGTAAAATAAGATGACACATAGTTGGTAAATATGAAAAATACATCCAATTAGAGATAATTTTGCAAGGCTGTTATTTGTGGCTATAAAATCTAGCAAAAACATAATTGCATATGCCTATGAAATATATCTTAAAACATCTGCAGCAAGCGTTTGGTGAAAAAATGCTATGTAAAAAATAATTAATTAATTAAATTATTATATATATATATATACACACATACACACACTAGGATATGTTAAACACTTATTATTTTCTTGTAGACCCTCACTAAACCTGATCTTGTGAAAGTTTTCCTTTTCTAATTGGTACAGATTGTGCCATTAGCAAAATATTGTCATAGCTCCTGCCCCATAGACTGTAGCAGGCCGGGGTTAATTTGCATAATAAATCTTAATTGAGACTCATTAAGCACTTGATTGGAAGCAAATCAGGTACACAGTGGACAATTTTTAGATTAATGAAGTTTCTGTCTGTTTTAAGGTACAGTTTTCTCTCATCTTCTCACGAACTGTAGGGAGGCCAGAGAAGAGACAAGGATTCTCACAGGACCACGAACAACAAGAGGTTGAGTTACAGACATGTCTCACGAGACAAAAAATAACGTAATCAAACATGGTTCGACAGGCTCACTACACAGATCAACAAACGCGCTGAGCGTGTTTCTGTGAGATATTATCTGCAACTATTTTCAAGAAAACAATGTTTAAATTGCTATATTTTAAGTATTTATTTAGCCTAATAAAATCTAACTAAAATAAATATATATTATACTTGTTTATATATATATATTATATTTTTATATATATTTTAAATAAATGTATATTATTTATTTTATTATTTTTATTCTTATTATTATTACAAAAATGTTTTAATATATTATCAGTATTATATATACAATAATAAAAACTGCATATTGACCACAAAAAAAAAAAAAAAATTATATATATATATATATAAAATATAAATACAATAATAATAATTAATGGTAGATCATTTGATTTTATTTATATAACTAATTAAATCAATGAAACATATATTTAAAATTGACCAAAAACTAATACAAGGATATCTATCACATCTGTGGTTTTCAGCCACACAGATATGCTCAATACTGTTGATTATTATAATATTGCCCCGGCCAATATATCTGTCCTTAAACCAGTCATATTTAGGTGGCTCTGCAGACAAAAAACAAAGAGAAAACATGAGTATCTTGTGTAATAAGTAATGGGTACACTGTGTCTGTCTGGTTCCCTTGTGATCACAACATCTTTAAAAACAGAATAAAGCTTTGTGTTCATATCAACAGGATCCTATCACGGAGGAGAGGGGTAAATATGACAGCGAGATGTGAAACCCGATCCCGAGCCACAGTTCTCAGCCCGGACGCAGCACCCTGTCTGAAATCCATCTGGACACGGTAACAGGAGTCCACACTGATTGTTTTGAGCAACTTTGCAAGCATATGGCGAGCCCACAATTACAGTCTTTGCGGAGTAAGAAGCGCTTTCCCGAAACAGTCAGGTGCGTTCGGCATCCCGTTTTTAACTACACTGCAACACCATCAAAATTCCTACCGGTAATCAAATACGGTGCAGCACAAAAGGTGTTTTGTGTTGTCGTTAGGCCCCCCCCCCCGGTCTGACTTTCACTCGAGAAATTGACACAGATCAACTCTCCCTTTCCCCCTCGACCTCAATCTCCCAGACATGCTATATCTGCGGGTACAAAATGCCATTTTGTAATTTCTTTTATACTCGGATGTCTGGCAGGAGTAATGAGTTTTAGCCCAAGAGCAATAAAGTCTCTCCGTAACCTCATCATTGTTGTGTTTAATGAAGAAAAAAGCAATAGAAATGGCTTTTTGCCGAGATGATCGCGTAAAAACATTATCCTCCTCGATCGTCCCGCTGGCGTATCAAATTGTGTCATTTGCCTGGAAACTGGCGCAGGTCTCGAAGGGAAGGCAAGGTAAATGTGCGGTTGTGGCATGAGCGGGGGTACGAGGCGACGCGGTGCTCGGGTCCAATCAGGACGCAGGCTTTTTTTCCCTCTTTTAAGGAGCGGAGTAGAGCGCCGAGCGCTCCGGGGCACGGGAGGCTTCTCCTCTCTCACCTAGACGCAGCACCGCCCTGTCTGACTCCCGGAGCAAAGCCTCACAAAGTGATACTGCCAGCTCCACCTGCATGCTGGCAGAAACATCATGACATCACCGCCACGGAGAGACAGGATAAACGTTGCTGTGGTTTAACTGTTACACTCATATAAACAAACAGTGGGGTATTAGTGTGATACGGGACACAAAGACACAGCAAATACTGGAAAGACGGCTACATATTAGTGGCGTGGCCTCCAACACTCCTTTGCGAGGTTAATGATATTATCAAACAAGCGATTTACGTGCTTTGACAAGAAAACGATTCCTGGACCGCCTCTACCTGGACTAGACTAGCAGCGGCTGCTGATGTTTCCAGAACGAACCACTTAAGAGGACTTCGAGCTAGCCAATTCCCAGAAGCCCCTGTCACTCACTTATTGGCAGTGCAACACTTAATGCCTTTGTCTGTACTCCAATTCATCTTGTTAACAACAAATTGGGCTAGCAGTTTGAAGCACGGGCTATTCAAAAACTGATTAGAAACATAATCCGGTGAGAAATATCACTGCGCTGCACACTAATAACCCCCGTACGGTCATATTTCTGCACACTGGACTGGGCTGGGCGATATGGTGACTAGTATTTGTTCTGAAAGGGCGTAAAAGACTTGTCAACTGCCAAGTAGATTCTTGATTCACAGGAAAAGTCTAGGAATCAAGTGTTTTCTGCACTAGCTTTCGATACGTTTCTTTTATATGCACCAATATATAAATACATTAGTATGAAGGATATTTGTCTACCCACTCAAGAGATTTTCGTGAATGCTTTTTATAATGACGCAAACAATAAATGAAGTCAGAGTGAATCGAAGAATCGACTCATTGAACTGATTCACAAAAATGAATCGAACTTACCAACAGAAATGCTTTTTTTTTTTTATTAGACACTACTATACCATCACCACTAAAACAACACTCAGATAATTGTGAAACTAGTTTAACCATGTGACCTTTGCCAATCGTAATGGCCAAATTTACGCATATTAATCACTATGCTGATACATTTAAGATCTGAAGCAAAATAATCACAAATATTCTGTGTAAACACCACGCATGCATGCAATGCATATGCACAAGTTTGATTTTTTTATTTATTTAATTTGTATTCATTACTTTTACAGTTTTTTTAAGTGCCGAAAAATCCTTCCTTGTTAACTAAAACGAAAAAAGTGAACAGAAAAAAATACCAAAACTTAATTCTAAGTAAAATCTAAAAATAGCATAGAATTCAAAATATTAATAACAAATAGTACATTAATTAAACTAAAATAAGACCGGAGAGAAAAGCATGTCATAATCTTCATAAGGGCGAAATTAATAATCCTTAGCCTTCTGATTCTGTAAATCCAATACATCTGACCTTCCAGTGACCGATAACTGAAGTCACACAACAAATATTAACTGTGCAACACCGCAGGGATGCATCTTTACTCTAAATGGCCATATTTCCGCAGCACAAAAAAATAGCATAACCGTGCCCGCATAAGGAAATGAAAGCCATTTTATACCCAGTACATCTTAAAAAGATTGTGCGAAAAATGGAAAGGGGGGTGGGGGGTTGGCGGAGTAAAAAAAAATCTCATTCCTTGCATCTTCTCTGGTCTTATTTTAATACCTCTCCCTCTCCTTGTTCACCCCTCCACACATCATTAAACATATTATTATAACATGACTGTCAGCTTGCGTCTCTCTCGCCGCTCCATTCTTGCTCTGCCAGGTAATCAATTTGTCGTCACTCTCTGTAACCCCAGTAAAGTCATCAAGGGAAATGAGTTACAGCTGCAAAAAGCCTTCAAGAATATAGGTGGGGGTTTGAGGGGTGGGGGGTCAGGAGAAAGGGTGGGGGGGAGAAATGACAACACGGGCCTGGAATATTCTGCCGCTGATAGCACATCCCAGGTCTCGAAGATGAAATATTAATGCACAATTTGTTTATCTGCGGGCCCACATCTCTCCTGCGCCGAGCTGTTAATTTTCTATCTGCGCAGACAACAGATCAGTCAGTCATGAACTCTTCATAGCCATTACCGGGAGACATTTTGATTAAGTATTCCTAATGTAGTGGATAGGAAAGAATGAAAACACTCTGCCTGCCAACTTTTGATTGACCATTAAGCCACTGATGAATGTGCCTGTCAAAGAGGAGACAATTACCTCAACAATGAAGAAACTCTTCTGGAAGGCTTATTTCTCCATAGGGCTGACACATTTACCAGATTACAGGCGAGCAGGCCCAGAGCGTGTAAAGGGATCGCTTAGGAATCTTCGCAAAAGTTCACCCAATAATTGCGCCGCCTTTGTTAGAGGGAAAGGGGCTTTTAGGGGGAGCGACAAATGTGTGTGCGCGTGAGGGAAAGTGACAGACAAAGTAGAAACGAGGAAGAAGGGACTTAGCGTCTTCAGGGGGTTTTAAGATCCGCCATTGCTGGCAGAGTGTGATGACCATCTGTGGGGTTTGTCTACTGTTATTATAAAGAGTGATCATCCTTCCACCTCATAAAGAGTCTGAAGCATCTGGCGTCAATGTACACAAAAACAATAACCCGCCGTACGCGCTTTCCAAAGCAAAGTTTGGCTTCTTGCAATTGTAACGTACTTCTCTCAAACGAAAGAAAACAATGGGCTTTGTGTAGAAAAGCACAATTGAATTAAAGATTGGCGCTTTAAACGGTGGCTAGTTTGGTCAAAATATTTACATTTGATCAACGTTCTTAATAACAAATGAATGAAATGCACATTCTGTATCAAAAGTATTCAAACCCTACATTTTTAAAGGTAAACAATTTAAGAAAGGCTTAACTGTTTTACGGGAGCATCGTCAATGTTATGCCGTAAAGTGATTTTAATAACCCGAACAGCCACCACCTGAGGTCATGGGAAGGCTAACAAAGAACTGGTGATAAATGCATCTATTAGAAATTAATCTATCAATAAATCCAACGTGACACGTGATCAATCATATGCCAAGTGAAAGCCCGAGGGGGAAAGGAAAAAAGAAAATGTTTCACTGAAAAGCCTTCTGGTAAACAGCCAGTTGCGTTGCTGTGCATGACAAGATTACGGCTGTGTTTCAAAACCTAGTGAGTTTCCTACCTAAACAGCGTTTTTGGACACCATAGGTGAATATTACTCAGAATGCTACATGCTATCGAAGTAGGGAGATCACTGGGATTTGACACACAGTCTGTGATAGAAGTGTACTGCCAACATTGTTAAACAGTTAAGGCGTTTTTTGTGTGTATTGTATTCATTATACTAAAGATGACTCCTAATTATTCTTGTCTAGACATAATCACGGCCATTATATAAATGATGCTCTCAAAAATGCTCTCAAGGTAGTTAGTTCACTGGGCTTTGAGATAGTCAATGAAACAGAAAGTGTTTCGGCTACATTGGTGTACAGTTAACAAGTTAAAGGCAAAATAGGAGAGCTCGCCTCATCATGTTACTGAAACGTAAATAAACGATGCAAACTCTTATTCTGGCATATTTCGCGCTCTCCAGAGCGCGCCCCCGCGTGTGGGTGCGTGCATTCACCCCGTTTGTGTGTGTGTGTGTCCGTTTGTCTATGAGATATTATGGGTTCATAGGAAGTTCAACCGATATTCGGATCTAAAGCAGCACATCTATCCAAAATCACTCCGTATTTCCTCTCTGTGTATTTAGCGACAGAAACGCGCCACGCTTCGGTTCCCAACAAGATCTGACTAAAGGTAGAACTTTTAAACTCCAAAAAAACATTTAATGTGTAAATAAATATAATCACAGTAGTTTGAAAAGAAAACATGGTTTGTTTTACCTCATCATATGAACAGCAGTAAATTAACAATACATATAGGCCCAAGAAGTGAGCCTTGCCTAAACTCTAATTCACTTCTTTTATATATACACACACACACATCTTAAAATAACTTGAAAAAAGCATACTTAATACTTGTTTTACAAGACACTCTGAAATGTGACGTAAACTGGTCTTGTTTAGAGAATATACACATTGTTTTTACTGGAAAAAAAAGACAGAAATATTGATTAAGAGCATGATTTTTTCGCAGGGGTTACACAAGGTTCACTACTCGGTCCGTTTGTAATGCTAAAACGCTGCGATTTTCAAGCACGCCATTCATTAGATGAGGTAAAACGAGCGTTGTTTATATTTTCAACTAGCGTGTTTACGTTCATTTAAACGTGAAACACTTCGTTGGACTCGAAAGTTGAAAAACTTTCGCCGGATTTTGTCGGGAACCGAAGCGTACCCGTCCGCAAAGCATCGTTCCCTGACACTAAACACATCCTCTTTCTAAGACAGCGCTATCACTTTCATAAATGCTCTTTCACAAGATAAAAAAGCGGTTCCTTCAGATACAAACCCGTACGCTCGCGAGCTGAAAACGCGGATGAATAGCAATATTCACGTCGGGATAAATGTGAAATGGTGTCAGGTTGAATCTTACCCGCAGCCCTTTTGGGTGCCTGCTGTTTCCTCCTTGGCATGTTCAACTCTCTTTAGTTCACGTACAGTGAAATTGAGCCCAGGTGAAATTCAGTATAAGCGCTCTGATATAGTCCATACACACGCAATAGCGACTCTCTAATGCACTTCAGTTCCGTACAATCCAGTATTTCACAAACGCTGTCCAGAAATCAGGTGTCTCTTTTTTAATGTACCTCTCCTTCCTAGATAGACAGATCTATGGCGGATTGTTTTGCTTTGCTTTTCTTTCCGTCTCTTCTTCTTCTTTTCTTTTTTGTTTCCCAAGCCAAAAGGGCGAACGCTGTCAATCGCTTAGACTCCCGGTCTCGTATGAAACGTAGTAGGAAAAGGGCAGAAAAAAATAGTGTATATCACACGCACACACACGCACACACACACGCGGCGATGCCAGCAGCAAACATCGATCCATAGAACAAACTGAACATTAAAAACTCCTCCTCCTCCTCCTCCTCTGGACTTGATGATGGCAGCGAGACATTTGTTACACTAGATAACCACGAGTTTATTAAAGAGACAGAGGCCGGAGAAAACATGAGACAGCCCACAAGACCAGCCTCATACTGTCTCTGCCGCTTCAGGCTGGAGTTTACAGAGATGCTGGGAACTGAGCGCGAGGAATGAAGAACGCTTCGGTGTAATGACACAGTGCAGAGTAATAATGAATAACGTGCATGCGATGTGTAATTATTTTTAGTAGCTGCCAGAAGTGAGATATAATTGCCATTGCTGTGGTAATTACTTACATTAACGTGTTTATATGCATACGCAGGACGCAGGGAGACAAAACTTAAAATCTTATACCTTGTGAAAATAAAGCTCCACGTATTAGCCGTTATTGTTGTTGTAATCAATTAGCACTGACATGTTATATAGAGTGCGTTACGTTGCCTACATGTATTTAGACATGTTTATAAAGGCACTGAGCCAAGAATCCAAGTGTAAATATACAAAAAGTCCTTATGTGAAAACTGTTATAGAAAAATGTTTTAGTGTAGTTTATAAACGCTGATAGTTAATGCACTTGTATGCAATGAATGTGCAGTAGCTGCTAGAAATTATATATTATTGTTGGCCTACTATAGCAATGACGTGTAATAGGTGTAACTGTTGTGTACAGTATATACAGTGTTGTATTTCCAGACATGTTTTTAAAGGCATCGATCCAAAACTGAAAACATTAAATACAAAAAGTAGTCGTGAAACAAAAAAAACAAAACATTTTTATAGCGACCGTGTTATAAGTGAACAACACTATGCAGTATGTAATTATGTTTAGAAGCTGCTAAAATTAGGCATAATTATTGCCATTACTATTGTAATTGATTACACTAGTGTGTTATATGTTTAACCTAAACACTAATGTAGTAAAATAGTAAATATATTAAATATAAAAAAGAAATACAGAATAAAATACTGTGCACAACATTTCACAGTACAGTGTCCATGTTACACATTTAAAAAAAATAAAATAAAATAAAATATATATATATATATATATATATATATATATATATATATACACACACAATTATTATACATAAATTATTTATAAACATAACAATTAGTTGTGTAATCAAAACTTTTTTTGGCGAAATGTCCCAGAAATGCCTCAGAAAATAATAGTAGGGCTACACTTTATATAGGCCTATATATATATATATATTATGATAATATAGTATATCAAATTTAATTCTATATATTATATTATATAGCCTATATATTTTCCTTTTTTTTAACAGCAAACAATTTTTTTTTTTTTAATTTTAAGTTGTAAAATTTGGTGTTACATTAGAAGGAAGGGCAAAGAAAAAACAACTGTATACGTTTTTACACAAACAGTATATTAAATTCTGGTTTTGTTTGGTTTTTGAAAAGGTTTATATTTTATCAAAACCGAGTAGTAGCATGATCTCATGCCATCTCATCAGTCATCTCAATGTCAAAAAGTGGACGATTTCCCCAAATTCATCCAGTATAATGACACAAGCTCAGACGAGCGATTTGATTTAAACCGAAACCATAGAAACATTGAAATCTTTCAGCTGAAAAACCTTTATGATGTCATAGTAACAGCAACAATGAACAGCACACAATGAGCGGCACGGTACATTGTTCGGCACAGCTTCATTACAGCGTAACCGTAGTCCTACAAGGTGAAGCAGAATGGTCCGCCTTTTTGAAGCTCTCTAGTGTCTCACCATTTGTGTCCCGACCTCTCACCATCTCTGATTATTGAGGTCACCGATAAACAAATGAGTGGCCATTACTCACAGACTACAGATGACCTCAGCACACACGCCCCCTCCCACCATTGCTGTGTGATAAATGATCCCGCTGTCATACAGAGAGATGATGCTGCCTTTGTTAATCTGTTATGCGGTGACGTTACTCGATCCTCCTGTTTTCTTGCCCACTTTTCTCCCTCTCCCTGCGCTGATGTGCTGATGCCAGTCACAGAGCAATGATGGCAGAGACCTCCTGTGAACTTGACATGAACTCCACCGATCAATCAGTGTTGATCCTCCACTCTGACCATACCTGTCTGACAGCTTTTAACACCCTCTGTGTATAAACGCTAACACACACGGCACTGTAGCTCTACCTGCATGTATTGTACTGCTGGCACGCTGCCATCAGCATACACCAGCCATCTCTTGACCATGTGTCTTTACTAAAGTGTACACACTTTCTAAGCTGTGACAAATAGCTTATTTTGTCATGTGCAATGCCAAAAGGCCAGTATGACGTTAAGATCGGTTAACAGTCCACAGGTGTTCCATATTCAAATTCGATTCGAACCGAAGTTCCAAAAAGGTTGTGGAATTAACTTTCTATCATTCTGTTGTTCTATCTATCTATCTACATTCTAATGTTCTACCTACAGTATATATATATATATATATATATATATATATATATATATATATATATATATATA
>JAUMHR010000084.1:14830048-14847439 GCA_032361145.1 Enteromius fasciolatus
ATTTTCAAATTATATATATACAAATATACATATTTTCAACTATTTACAAATATATATTTGTAAATATATTTTTTTTGATGTATGGGGGAGTATATTGTTACTGCCGATAACTTCACTACTGATTTCTGTTTTGCATATGTAATGCAAGGGAGATTCATAAAAATACAAATGATATAAAATAAACTTTTGTTACAAATTTTATACAAACAACAATTAATAAATCCAGTATAATAAATACAAAGACAATCTACTTCACAATGCATTTAAAAATAAAATTGATTATTAATAGCAATATAAATACAGTTACATTTTGATAAAAGATTTTGAAAACCTAATGTGCTTTAATAACAGAATTTAAGTCTTTAAGTCAAGATAGATTTTAAGTTAAGGAGTTAAAATTGACGATCACATGAAAAAGCATCAGTTTACTAAACGTTGCTCAGCAAGACTAGCAAACCTGCAAGAAAAAACAAAGCAAGACCACTGGATGAAATCCACCCGTCAGCAAAACAAGAAGCCCCTTTTGCCACAAAGCATACTCGTAAATCAGAGTGACACGAAGGCTGATAGTCTCTGATAGGCTGCTTTTATTGGTGCCCTGTGGCTCTATAGGAGAGCTTCTGTGAATGCTCACATATGCTACCTGCATCCCGCAAGATTCCTATAAACACATGGCACACAAACTTGGGACGCGAATCTAGCCAATGATTTGCAAAGAGAAGCCACTGAGGGATCAGTGTTCCTCAATTAATTCTGTCAGGAACGTGTTTCCATGCAGTGAAGATACCACACGAGATCGGTGAACAGAGATGAGATGCAAGGTGACTTATCAGCTGCGTTTAGGATGGACAGAAAGAGTGCACGTCCACCTGGAAAACTCCATGACAGACGGCCTCTTATTTAAAATACGTGTATGTGTGTGTGTCAGACTTATGCAAAATTTACCAGCTCACACTTCCCATGAGGCCGTCTTTGCGGTACGTTCCTGAGCAGAGAGAGCGCTTCTGATGGGAACTAGGTCTAACCTGAAAAAAGCTCCACTTCTCGTGTCAGAGGAGCTCATTGTGTTCTGATGCTGACGAGCGAGAGCGAAGGAGGTTTGTTATGCAAGGCCGGGCTACGGTTTCATCTGAAGCAGACATGTCCTGGCCACAGGCGCTTTACCAACTGTTTAAGGGTGTCAAAAGAGAAGTTTGTGAGTGACACTGTCCTTTTGATGACAATGAGGGTGTACGTATATGTAGGGAATCTCACAAAGAAACGCTGGTGTCACATTTCACCTCAGAATCAAACTAAAAGATGAAAATATATAAATATATGAATATACACACACATACAAACACACATATATTTCCATATATATTATACAAATACATATTCCCATTTTGATTTAGATGTAGTTATAGTATAGTTTTTTGTATATATGCCATGTATATAAGAGTTTATTTGCAAGAACAAATAATTAAATATTTAACATTTTAAAAAATGTTTTCTTTATGATGTTATCACGTTTTTATTGTGTTAGCTTATTATTTTTTAACCTAGTCAAAATAACCCAACTGCAGTTTGTTTGATATTAAATAAAATGCAAAATGAAAAAAAAAAAACACGATTTTACAAATGACCTCTTCATATGCACTATCATAAAGTATTTTCAGCTACTTCAGTTTTTTTAAAATAAATAACTAAATGATAAGGTGTGTGTTCATCATCTTAAAATGTTTTAAAAAATAAATCAAATATATATACACACACACACTGTACAATTTTTATAAAGAAATTTATTGGATTATTATTAATAATATTAACAAATATAATAGTATGCACAATTGCTTCACAATATATTTAAAAATAAAAAAAAAATGGAAAAAGAATGAAAAAAATACAACTGCATGTTAACCATTAACCAATGTAATTTTTTTTTTGCACTGCAATTTCCCCTTTTAACATAAATGTTTCATAAAGAAAAAGGCAATTCATTGAAAAACATTTAATAAATTATAAACTATATGTTCATTATAAATAAATAAATATATTATTAATATATATTAAGTTATATTATTAAATATTAAGTTATTCTCTTGAATTTTGCACCAATAAAAAACAATTAAAAACAACAAATTTAATTCAAATACAATCACAATGTACTTTTAGATGTACTTCATAATATATTTAAAATGCAAAAATAAAGGCAAATATAGCCATGACAGAGCCTCAGTTTCTGCTACTGTACCTTTAAGATTTAATAACTTCACTTATGATTTGCTAACTGTTTGCATGTGAAATATGCAGTATCAACACTTGTTTTCCATGATATGTTCCCTTTAAATGACAACTTTAAACATATGGCGTGCGCAGAAAATTAATTTGCCAGCCAATTAATTGACTAAGCATCTGCAGACTCTGGTCATGTGACAGCGATGACAAGGATTCGATGACAGCTTTATTCTGGGAAATTTGCAGGGGCCTCAATGTCTCTGAGAATAATTTGCAAACTCCACTTCACCCGTGCATCTCAAACCCAGAATCCCTAGCAAAGGCTTTGAGCTATTCTCACTCGCCTGTGGCTATGACAGGTCACGAACCGGCCTTCTTATCCCTCTGATGACCAGCAGAGCTCGAACCCTGGACCGTCAGCCCGCAGCAGCCGAGCGCTGTCACAGCTGACGCTATCATGTCGAGAGCATACTGCGCAGATAGCAAGCCATGTTTGACCCAGGAGAGCGAGGACTGACCTACTTTGGGCGATTCCTCTCATTTCTGCAGGCAGGGACGGCAAAGTAAGGTTTGAAGGACGTACTAGACCTACCTGCTCTCTCATGCTTCAGCTCAGTGTCTGCTTCTTGGGGATTTGTTAGCTGGGAAGACTGTAAAAGTAGAGCTAATAAAGTTGTGATTCTCGAGCGCTGGGACAAATCTGACTGCAAACCTGAAAACAGAAAAAAAGTTGTAAAAAAACACAAACAAACATTAATTCCATGATATGGTGATGATTTTAATTAGCCCACATCAGTATTTGCTGAAAAATGGAGATAATTTAAAGACATTATTGTTTCAGACATGATAAGAATATTTGTAAAAATATATTTAAAATAATGAAGTACAGTTGATATTTTATGCATGTGTACATGCATGTATGTAGTCATTTTATTAAATGACTGTAAAATTAATAATTAATTTTAAAATAATACATGTTTGAACTAAAGAGACAATCAAGTATAAAGTATTTACAGTTTTGCATTTGTGACATTTATTTATTATAATTATAATTATAATAATCGCAATTAATCGCATCCAAAATAAAAGTTTTTGTTTACATAACATATGTGTGTGCAGTGTATATTTATTATGTACATGTATATACATATACATAAAATATATAATTTGAAAATATTTACATGTATATATTTATATTAATATAATTTATATTATACATATTTATATATTTTGTTCTGAAATATACACGTGTGTAAAAACTGATTTTGGTGATTAATTGTGATTAATCATTTGACAACACTAAAAGGTTAGTATTGGTTAGGATAGGATAGGATAGGATAGGATAGATTAGATTAGATCAGGTTAAGTTAGGTTATGCTAGGATAGGATAGGATAGCTTAGGTTAGTTTAGGTTAGATTAGATCAGGTTAAGTTAGGTTATGGTAGGATAGTTGAAGTAAGTATAGGATAGGTTAGGTTAGGTTAGATTAGATTAGGCTATTCTAGGACAGTTTAGGATAGGATAGGATAGGATAGGATAGGATAGGATAGGATAGGATAGGATATGTTAGATAAGGTTAATTAGGTTATGCTAGGATATGCTAGGATAGGATAGGGTAGATTAGATCAGGTTAAGTTAGGTTATGCTAGGATAGGATAGGATACAGTAGGATAGGATAGGATAGGTTAGGTTAGGTTAGGTTAGATCAGGTTAAGTTAGGTTATGCTAGGATATGATAGGATAGGATAGCTTAGGTTAGTTTCGGTTAGATTAGATCAGGTTAAGTTAGGTTATGGTAGGATAGTTGAAGTAAGGATAGGATAGGTTAGGTTAGGTTAGATTAGGCTATTCTAGGACAGTTTAGGATAGGATAGGATAGGATATGTTAGATAAGGTTAATTAGGTTATGCTAGGTTATGCTAGGATAGGATAGGATAGGATAGGATAGGAAAGGAAAGGTTAGATTAAGTTAGATTAGGTTATGCTAGGATAGTTTAAGTTTAGGTTATGTTTGGATAGCTTAGGTTACGTTAAATTAGGTTACATCACATTATATAAAATATAAAATATTATATTCTTCTAAAATATTAAGTCAGTTGTAAACAGCATTAAATTATATTCTGTATATTCAAAAGAAAGTAAGTTATATTTATGATTCATTACAGTTTTATAAATTCTATTTTATATCTATATTTATATTAAAATATATATGTGTTCTCTGTGCATTTTAAATGAAGAAAGATATAGAATAGAAATTAAATATTAAAATTTATTTTATCTTTTTTTTTTCTCTCTCTTTCTTTCTCTCTCTTTTTCTTATGAAAGTGGTATAGTTGCTGTTTTCAAAAACAATGGCAGGTATTGCAGGCCATTTCATCCTACCTCTCCAGAATCAGAAGGCTTTGTCTGTGTATGACTCAGCTCAGACAGAACAAGTCATTTTCATTTTAGTCTGCCTAGATAACCTCCTGCTTAACAGATTATCAGTGGCATGCGACTGACAAACCTTTCTAATGATGTCAGAACTTTCTGAACAGTTGAACCTAAAATGTCAATTTTGGCACCAGTGACTCACCCACACATACTGTAGTTTCAACCTTTCTTTTGTTGTTTGAACTTGTTTGATTTGAATGTTGTTTGAATGAGATTATCATGCGTTATTTCTTCACAGAGAAGCATCATAAAAGTACTTACACCCCTAATGCTAAAGCACCACTAAACATGAATCTCCAGGCTGAAATGGTCTCATAACACCTGTTTCGATTTAATGGGAGTAAGTTAAACCTCACGCTTTATTATTTTCAAAACTGCTATGGTGCGTTTCATTGTTATGGTTTATCTAACAGTTTAAAGCATCTGAATCTGAGAGTTAACGCATTGCTCTGCTGCTCCATAACTCTTGTCTTCACAGGTCTTTGAATGTTTTAACGCTGGACTGTCTGCCAGACAGTGTTCTCACGGTAAAGGAATGCCACCATCTACAGAATAAAGACAGACACGCTGCTCTCTCTGACATACAGTACAGTGTCTCTCACGTCTTTGACATCTATCAATCCAGGACATAGCAGCTGCATGGCGGGTGAAAGACAGACATGATCTTTCGCTGCACATAAAGGCGAGACATATTCGGCAGATACACTTTTACAGTAAACCATCGAATAATGGCCTTGCTTTGCACACTTAAACATCCAAAGGTTTACTACGTGCATCTCATGGTAGAATGGCATCACTGCAAGAAATACATATATATGCACAATTTGTTTGCAAAAGTAACAAAAAATAAAACGTTAGTTAAAAAAAAAAGAAAAAGATTTGCTTCATATATAACTTCAAATAAAATAAATATTTTAGAATATGTAAATAAAACAAAACTTTTTATTATCCATGTCAAATGTTGACTACTGTATCAAATGTTATATTTGCCTTGGTTTCCACTAAAAATAATGTAAAATAATTTTTTGCAATTGATTTATTATTTATGTATTATGAATAGAAAAATAAATAAAATAATAATTCAGTTAAAATTTTATTTTTGTTTAAATGATATTGTATGTCTATATTTAGAACACACACACAATTTAAATTAAAACATAATAATGCATTATAAAGTATTAACTTGAATTAATTTAATTTAATTTCAATCTGTTTTTAATGAAGAAACAGTCAAATGGAAGTGGAAACTGCAAGTTGCCCTTTCAAAATGTAAAACATTTATGCTAAGATATGAGGTAAGATATAAGGTACAACTTGTTTTAGAAAATAGATTTTTAGATTGGATATTTATATACATGGAATATAATTTATTTACATCTTATCAAATGTTTCATCAAAATAAAATATTTATTGTTTTAAGGATTTTTAAACAATAACAAAATAATGATCAAGTAAAATATTTCTGCATTTCAAATCTTGACGTGACATGACATCAAAGGTGAATTCATTTGGAATTTTGTAAAATTATGAGAATCAGACAGCATGAGTCATTTTCCTTTATGAAACACCGATCTGACATGAACGGGTGGATTTGGGATGCTCTTCTTCTGATTGTGGGTGTGTCGCAGACATCATCAAGTATTAACTTAATTACTCACATGAGCGATCAAATCATCACTAATGAATTATGGGATTTTTTTGGCGACATGTTTACGGTTATAGTGTTCTAGAAACGGCAAGAGAGGAATCTCGAAACACCTGCAGATTATAAAGGCTCAATTTATGTTAAATACAACTTAATCTCTACATTACCACTGTGTCTGTGGTATGCTGTCGATTACTAAAGCAAGGCATTTCCACTCATCCTTCAGTTTATATAAACGGACAGAAAACAAGTTCACAGTAATGCACTTACTAAAAGTTAGATGTCAGGGTTATGAGAAGTTTTAAAGACAGAAATTTTGATGAATACAAATTTGTTGTCATCTGTATTTGTCTAAATCATCTTTTAAGGATAGATTTTCAAGCATATTCCAAGTCAAGAAAAAAATAAATTAATTAATAAATGAAGGTTGCAAAAAGGGTTTTTCAATGTGATGCCAAATACCAACAGAAATTCTAGATAAAGAAATCCATTATAATAAAAAGGTTCCGTAGATGCTAAAATGTTCTTCATGGAAGCATCAATGCCAATAATGATCCTTTTTTTTGTATCTCTTTTATATTGTGTATGTATATATTTGTAATGTTTTGAAGCTGTACCATAATTTAGAAAATAAAAAACTCAAAATATAAGATGTTACCTACATGGTCTCATGGCATTAATGTACCTGGGTGCATTTTTTAGCATGACATCATGAAATACGTACCGATAGGTTTCCAAAAGAATTTCATGTTATGACTTCAAAACAATATTAATATGCTGAAATATTTAAAAACTGATGTTTTTAACGTTAGCATCATACATATCCAGCTTCATATCTATGTGTATTGAAACACAGGTTCAATATGTGAACCCTGTCACATTCTAATTACGTTTCTATAGATACGTATTGCTATAGGACTGTTGCTAAAAGTTAGTGACGTTTTACAAATAACAAGTCTCGGGAGTAAGCGCTGAACGAATTGACCATGGCTGGCATCGCATTATCCAATCAATGTCCTTGTTACTCCTGCCCAATCAAACGCTTCCTACCTACTATAAATTACCCCGTTTACTTTACTTCTGCTTCTCATCTTTGTGCATCCTTCCTCCACCCCTTCTCCACCCGCTACTTTCTGTCTTCACGCCTTTCTCCAAGGGGCATGCGGGGACCGAGCCAGACGCCAAGCTCTTGCCCTTGCTAGGGTTCAAACCACTAGGGTTCGGGGGTCGCCCACCAGACAGCACAACAAATTTGCTTTATTCTTTATGAGTATGAGGAAACGCGAACTCGTGAAATGCTCTATCATGTTGGAAATATGCCCTACACCAAATCCAACACTATCTAATAGCGTTAACAAAGTCTGACATCCTGTTACACAGATTTGAACTGTTTTGTTGAACCGTAGTTACACAGGATTTGAACCAGAGCTCCTCGTCTCTCAAGTACATCTCTGTGCTCTGTGAGATACCAAACAAATCTACCATCTACAAAAACCCATATGAAGCTGGATTTGTGTAATGCTAACATTCAAAAGCATCAGTTTTCAATTCTCCCAGCATATTAATATTGTTTTGAAGCCATAGCATGATATTTGTCTAGTAATTGTGCGAACATTATGCTTTATTAATTAAAACTCTGTAAATTTGTGTACAAAATGACTAAAAGGTGTTTTACTGCCTCTAGTGTTTTGTTTTTTTTGCAGTGCAGTGATATGTACTTGTTGATATATATTTCATGTCCTGCTAAAAAGTGTACCCAGGTACGTTAATGCCATGAGACCAGGTAGACATATGTATCTATATATATATATATATATATATATATGTTTATTTCGGCTAAAACTATATACTAAAAACTATTAAATCCAAAATATGTATTTCAGAATATTTACACCCACTTACATTAATTTTCTTTCCATATATTTTTTTACTTTCAGCTACGATACATAGCATGGTCAACCTAAATCTCATGATTCTCTCCTGCAATGCACTGAATACTCCTTTACATAAACGCATCACTTGCAAATGCTTGCTCCGCTTCCAGTCTCTATAAAACCCCTACAATTTGATGCAATTTCACATTTTAATTAAGCCGTACTGTGTCATAAATCACAAATCAGGATAATTAACAAAATAACAGAGGCTTATAATGTACAGACTCGCCTTAAATCTCCAAAGGTCCCGTCGCTGGGCAGTAATAAAGAGCAAATAATGGTGTGGCTGCTTGATATTTTGGTGCTGGAAGTACTGGGAAAATAACACCTTTAACAGCACTGCGGTCTTAATTTGTAGAGGCCGCCTTGCGCTGCTCTTCTCGGGAGGCAGGTCATTTATCATTTAGGCGGCCGTTATTTTTAATGAGTCTGTTATCATTCATTTTAGGGCATCCCACCTTTCCTTGACATGGATAGTATTTCTTTTTATATAGGACACAGGATTTATGCCTCCCTCTCTCTGCATTTCGCTCGTCAGCCACAGCCGCTCTTTCTTTCAGTGTCTTTCTTCCTCTTTCTTTCTTTCTCTCATCTCTATTTCTTTCACTAACTCCCTCTATGTGACCATTTTTTCCTCTCTCTCTGGATAGAAAGCCGTCATGCCGGTCTTCCTGATGGCACTTCTGGGGTTAGAGCTGGAAATCCTCATTTGAGTGAAAAAGTATGTCATTTTTTTTTATGTTAAAACACTTTTCTCCTATCCTAGTTTAATATGTTGAGTCAGTTATAAGTTAGGCATTCCAACCTGATCTTACGGCAATTTGTATATATTTTACGAGGTGGCTAATTCGTACGACCTCACTCGAACGAATTCATAAGATTTCTTCGTAATCATACGTATTTTACCAATTGCCAATTCATAAGAATTTATGCAAATGACCTAAACCTAACCCCACCCCCTAAATCTACCTGTCACAGGGTTTTAGACAAATCGTACGAATTGGTCGTGAGACTGTGTTGGACATTCATAGGCTGATTTTCCTGAAAAGTGGCAAAATTAACTAAGCAGCTGTTTGACATGAACTTAGCCAATTGTGTGAGTTTGGGGTGCAGCCATCTGTTTAATCAGCCAATAGCAGATTGGGGAGAGGCGTGTCCAGGAGTTTTGCCAGTTCTTTCAGTGGCGCTAGAGGTGCAGAAATGACACAATTTTTATAAGTACTGCAACATTTAAATAAGATCAAAATACAATAAAATAAAATATTTTTCTTTAAAAGAAATACAAGAAAAAAAACTAAAAAAATCTTTATAATTTATTTATTGTTTGTCTGTTTTTAATTACCACAATAAAACAAACATACTACACTAAATATATATTTGTATGTATATATTTTTTATATTATTTTATTTAAGTGTTCTACAAAAGTACTGCCAGAATAATAAGGTAATAGGATTGTTTAATAGAGGTTTTAAGTTGTTCCAATTTTCCAATTTCCATTTCTGTTTGGGAAGATCAATGGACTGCTAATATATATCATAGCCTCATTGTCCAATTCAAGTGGAAACAAAGGTCTGCGTGGATTTTTTTTCCCACATATGTAAGTGCAGCTACCTCAGAGTTTGGCAGCTGAATGCAAGTGGGTTGTAGCAGCACGTCTACAGGTGTGGTTATTTCAGGGCAGACTGGAGCTTTTCTAAATGCAGTAACTCTTCCCTTGATGTGGCCTATCATTCAGCTCATGTCAAGCTGTGACAAGACATGACACGTTTTGACAGATTATGACAACAGGTTGGCCCACACGTCTGATTCTCAGCTTGTTAACCAGCGTTAACCAGCACATCTACTCAACGTCGGTGATGAAACTGATGGCGAGGTTGATGTTTGTTGTTATTTCCTGATTTCTGATGAACGTCTGGCTCATGGTTTTTATGTTTATTAGAAGATTGAAGCAACAAATTATGACAGAATGTTCATTTCTTAGTAAAATATCGCTTTAAAATGGATAGTTAATCCAAAAGATATGGGTTTGGAATGACAGAAGAACGAGCAATGATGACATAATTTAGATTTTTGGCTGATTATGCCTTTAATATGCTGATTATCTTCATTCCTCACATATGCTAATATATCATTTTTTAAACTGTCCATCAGTCAAAGTAATATCTATCAAACTCCACAAACTCTTCAGTCGCTTTTACATTCCCTTCAATATCCAAAAAATTCTGCAACGTCCCATGACGGCTGACCCTCAAGGTTTTGCTTGATATATGAGCCGTTCAGTCTGTCTGTTTTGCTCTTCATTTTAGCATGATGCCTGGGCGCAAATATTATGCTTCCTCAAAAATATCCTGCAAAAGGATGCCAGCATTTTCCCTGCGTTCGCACCGTGCAGCAGACTAATAATGCAAGTTTATTGTTCAATGCGGTATGGAATGAGGATATGTCAACAGTCAAAAATGTGCGCTGGAACAATGGAATGTCTGTTTAATGTGAGATGTGTGGGTGGCGCGTCAGGATTGTTCTCTTGATTTATGAGGTTCCTGTGCTTTTTTTTACAGTAAGGCTCAGCGCAATATGTCCTCGGAACTACATCCTGTTGGGAGCAGTGACCGACATGTGTTCCTGTGTTGGAATGGTGTGGCATTCGTCTCTGGCCAGAATCTCCATGGTGCTTATCACCGCCATATGGGATACTGGCACAGAAAGACGGTGCGGCAAAACAGGGCTGCATCACACGACTGCGGGTGAATGCTTCTGCATTAAGAAGTCGAATGCATCAAATGTGCTGTGCAAATGTATACAGGCCTGTTTATGTGGCGTAAGACTTATGGGAGCTGAATAATGACTCCATTCACTCCATTCATTTTTTAGGGCTGCTTGCAGCTGAATTTAACTTGTTTCATGATTGATACACGACATAAAAAAGGTTTGAGCTGCAAATTGGGGCGGTAATCTAAGGTAGCTGAAAATTATACCTTTATTTAACCCTAAATGGTACATATTAGTACCTGAAAAGGCACAAAAGTGTACATATTAGTATGTACTGTATATAGTAGTGACAGTTTTGTACTTGTATGAATGAATTTTTAAAAAAGTTGAGAAAACATTAAAAAACTTGAGGCTATATTAGACAATAATATAGCCTTTGACTGTTGAATGAATCTTTAATTCACTGAATTTATGAACTTATGTAGAAACTATTTCCACTCAAAAATTGCAAAAAACTTTGAAACACTGAAATTAAACATGACATTTTTAAGCAGAAACAAATAGTATTTTTTTGTTTTATCAAACTTCAAAAAAGATATTTATATATATGTATATATTTTTAAACAAAAATGTAAACATCTAAAATTTATCAGTTTTGTCTTATATTTAAAGTACTTATCAACATTAATTCTATAATTTTCCTATGTATTACTGTCTGAAACACTAGAATATTATTGAAAACGTTTTAAGGTAAGTGGTTGCAAACGATTTATATTAGCTACATTTAAATAAACTAATTTAGCTGAAAGCCAGTCAACAAAATTTGCTTATTTATTGGTAAAATACTTGATTGCAACCACCTTAAAAAACATAGTAAATTCAACTGATCATTTTTTTCAGTGTATAAGCAGCTTGTAAATAGAGGTGACTGGCTTTGTCCATCACAATGCATATATGCTGTTGGTAGTTGCACACAGCGCGCTCCGCAACACCATGTTGCACATGCACGCCAACACGCCCACACACGTTCGTCCCGTGCCCGCAATTCCATCAACACACACCTCCGCACACCCAATGTGCCCGGATAACTGCAGCCAAGCCCACACATGGTTATTTGGCTGTGGTTTTGTGGCAAACGGCGAGAAGGTTTGCACCAGGGGCCTCGTTCGGAGCCTGCCAAGCTTCGGAAATCCTTTGATGGCTCTGGAACTTGAGCGGATCTGTCCAAAGTGCTTGACGTGGGAGATTATTGTGGTGTCGTGCACCAGATAAACCTAGAAAAGATCATGTTTATGTTGAAAAACAGCCATATGTCACGCTTCCGCAGCTGCCACTGCCGGTTGCGAGCCCCGCGCACGCCGTTACGGTCGAGATATCAAGCGGGATGCGCATTACGAAAACACAGTCCCTAGACAGGCAGGCCTTTCATCTAAAGTTATTGCCACGCTGCCTGGGGTAATACATCACGAATTCTGTAAGGACAATGCTAAGAAGCGCAATCTGAGGACAAATGCATCATAGTTGCACAGTGAGCATTTTGTTACAAATAATGTTGTCATCAATTTTCATCTTTTGTTTAAACATATTAGTCTTTTGGACAAGATAGGTCATATTTCAGCAGTTTGATAAATACTCCCTTCTTGCCTTTTCACAGAATGTGCACTTAATTAATTACACAACCTTTAATTGGACAGATTATTCCTAATGGTTGTGCGATGCTAAATGTACAAACTCAGAAGAGGCTCAGGAGTCATTATTTTAATGCCACATTCTCAGCTCGCTGCAATCAGTATATTTCAAATAATTAATCAGTTTCACATCGCGAGAAACATTTGGCCTAAAATAGACAAATTACGCTCACATTTGTGGAGAGATTTTTTTTTTTATGTCTCCAATACGTCCTCTTTTGTAATATCACAGATGCGGTGCTTTATTAAGGACGAGTGTGTGTGTGTGTGTGTGTGTGTTTTTTCTAATTTTATGATATCTGCAGGCATTTGGGTGTTTAATTAGGGCGGTAATGTCCGGTGATGTACGTGATGGATTTTTACGGAAGTCGGCTTTAACTATCTGAGGCGATATCATAAATCACAACCTTGGCTGTAATGCTCTTGTGAGTTTGTTTAATTAGGATGTCCACCGAGAGATTCAGGGTGTTGCTGGGTTTGCACAAGGAATGCCAGTTATACAAACACAACAGAGATTTCACATTTCACTGTGCTCCGAGGATTATCGCTGCTATACTGTTGATAAAAAATGAAAAACGAGTCATTTGTGCATTGACATAAAGAGAGTCTGTGCATCTGTACAACTTTTGTTATTGTCTTTGACAGTTTAAATTATTTTCTCTGCAAACCCTTTGGAGAACTGGGTATAACGTGTTCTTATTGAAAGATCCACTCATGTTAATAAGCCAACAGATGCTATTATCAAGTAAAAATGCTTCCAATCAGGAAACAGTCACGGCCTGTGTTGTTCACAGCACTAAAGCCGGATTTCAAATGGAAAATGGCAGCAGCCCCTCATGTGAAAGTCAAGTAAACAATTTAAATGCAATATTTATGTCACGTGATTCTGATCTAGCCTTGAAGATTAACTTTTGCTGTTGTTACATATAGGCAATACAATTGAAAATTAAAAAGTGTGATTTAAAGCGTAAGTATATTTTAGTGTTTGCAATAAGCGTGAAGGCACCTATAATTATTATAGTCATAACATAACCATACGGTGGCCGAGAGAGCTCAGTACACTGCAAACTTAAGAAAACACATGCACACTGCAAATTCTCACAATGCAGCCAAACACAGAGAGGCGCTGCAAGCAAGCATTTTTTTCTGTTTGCATGTGATTTTTTTTCTGTTTGCATGTGTTTTCGGAAGTTTGCAGCCTGTTGAGATCTCTCGGCCAGTGTACATAACTCATATGGCAACAAGAGTTAAAAGAAAAAGTAGAAAGAAAAAAAAATCTATCTATGACTCAAGTCAATAAACACGTCTTAAATATGTTTAAATACGATGTAAAATATAACAACAGTCAAAAAAAAAGCTAAATTATCTTGTTAAATACCTTGTCAGCTGCTTGGGAATCAGAGCGGAAGAATTGCTGTCTGATTCGCGAACAAATCATTCTTTTGATTCGATTCTTTAGTGAATCGGTCAAGCAGTTCGCAAGACGTTCTGAAGCGGTTTGCGTCTGAATTATACAGTTAACTTGCTGTTTCTCTCACAGTAAAAGCTTAGATTGAATGCTTAAGAACATAGAGAGCAATAAAAGTGCTTAATAAAGTGGATATTTATTTACCTGGCATCTACGGAGTCGAAGCTGCATCTTATCCTTTGCCTGCAATGAAGAAGCTCTTTATCGGGTTCAAGCTGCACGGTCTGTTTGTGAATCAACTGCAGGTAAACGATTCAAATCATACATACATACCATACATTACATATCTAAACATGAACACATTATTGTGATATTGTAGCTGTTTCACATTAAATGTACAGTAGCGCTTTTGTAGTATCTTGGCGTAGCGAATGAAGATGGGAACAGTCGAATCCATATGCAAGAGTATTTAATAATAAGTTCACAGGACAGAGTAAACCGGCGATGGTGAAAACAACAGCGAACAGAGCAATGCAGGTGAGACAGAATCGTGGTCAGTAAACAGGCAAAATCGGGGAACGGGGAATCAGAATATAATGAAAACAAACAGGAAAAGACAGGGGAAACCGCTTACAAAGATGGGAATAGCCACATGCAATAATCAGCGGGGAATACAGGGAATTCTGGGGTATTTATAAAGGGGGTAATGACACTGAGGGGGCGGAGAACATATTAGTTACTATGACAACACATGAGGTGGGAGGAGACAAGAATACACAGGTAATTGTCCATACATGAAACGGAAAAACACAGACACAGTACATAGAAGGCTGGAGAGTATCACTTTTACTATCTTACTGTGCACTGTATCGGTGTATAATATTTTATTACTGTAAATTTCACTGGATCCATAAAGGATTATCATTTAGCTACATTTATGTTTGTTGTGGAGTTCATATATAGAGTGTCATGTAAATATGAGCAGACTGGTAGACTGTCACTGTTTGATTTGTTTTCACTGATTTTATTAAATTTTTGATGATGATGATGATGGAAAATTATTAGTACTTAGGTGTATTATTTAGATTTTTTTCTAAGGTAATTAGCTGTGTTCTGACCTGATATATATATATAAAAAAACATTTATTCTTGCCCAGATGAAGATGGTGTGTTGACGTATTGCAGCAGCTAGGGCTGGGCAATTTAATTGTTGATTTATTCATGCGCATTTCGTCAGTAATGCCGGTTCTTTGGTTAGCGGTAAATCTCATTCAGCTGTTTTTAAAATGAGCAGCAGTTGATACACAAAGCCGTAGATCACTGACAAGCTACGCAATATCCCGTTCAAAGTCGGAAATGAATCTCTTTCGATTCTGAAGACGATATTGCGTAGCTCACCAGTGATCTACGACTCTATGTATCAACCGCCGCTCATTTTAAAAACAGCTTATTAAAGAACCGGCTTTACTGACGAAATGCGCATGAATAAATCGACGATTAAATCACCCAGCCCTAGCAGCATCGGCTCAAAGTGGCCAATGAGGCGTCTAGGTATTCATTCAAATTTAGGTCATCATTCAATTTTGCAGACATTTCAAGCCTCCCAATGTCTGGTTTTGTCTAATACAGCAAGAAATCTATCTAATTATCAGTTAGAACAGATAAACTAAGAAAATTTACACAAAAAAGCAATAATAATGATTGCTTTAATGTGATTAGTGATAGTAAAGCAAACTTTATAATACTTTATCATTACCGTCATTCAGCAAATACGCATTTATGTAATTTAAACAAATCTTTGAATGACTAACAAACATCTAATTTCACAAAACTTGCAGACTTAGCAAACTTTTCAAGATATTGGCATCGACCTTAAAAAAAAAAAAAAAACATATCCGTCGACCACTACAGTAGCTGACACTTTACTGACACTGCTGACACTGCTGTCTCACTAACTTACTGGGGTAAAGATGTTTGTTTGGGTGGAAATGACAATGAATTAACAAGTTAAGCAAATTCCAAAAAAATCTGTAAAATTAAAAAAAAGAAAATTTAATTTGAAAAAGAAGTTTGGACATGCATGCACGTGTGGGTGCGCGTGTGCTTCCTGCTTCTTTTTCGTACCACGTTTGAGTGCTAGTGATGAATACTTTGGAAATAAATTTACTTTAAATCAGAGTTTGGGTAGATCTGAATGCTCTATACTAGACCTCATAGAAGCAGGATCAAATTTGTGGGCTATCAATGTTTAACGTGCCCAGCTGGATAGGAACTGGTAAATGTGGTGTGGCATGGTACCGGGGGCACGTAGGCCAGGTGACCACAGCAGGCACGCATGTCAGTCCATGCTCATTAATGTGACTGATAATGCCATCTATCAGCAATCTAATTGGCTATGAGGATCTGCGGAGGGTATTTTAACCAGGCCCACGTATCCATCACACAGCTGTGGACAAGATGATGGCACTTCATTACCAGAGTGCTAACCAGGTAAAAGTCACATCCATTTGTAATGAGTGCGGGGGCCGCTTTCACTCCTGTCCATTTTCATTATGTAAAGTTCAACGCATATGTATGTGTATTGTAATTATCTTGATGAATATGCAAGCTTACTTCGCTTTGATTTTTCCACATAATGTCATGAACAGAGAAGACGAGCAAGTGCTGTGGAACAAATAACTGTGGTGAGGTAAGCATGTTTCAAATGGATACATACAGTATGCAAACAAAGGCTTCCACTGAAGGTTTTTTTTTTTAACAGTAGAGAAAGAAATATCAGGGGCGAACTAAATATATAATATAAATATAAGTTTCTACAGTATACAGCTTTATGCAAAAGTTTGGGCACCCCTCTATGACTTTATAATAATGTGCTCTTTCTCTACAAAGAAATTATTTGTTAATTATATGTTTTTGAATCTCAGTGTAACAGTACTGTGTTGTGTAAAATAAAATGTAAAAGTGAAAAATAGGCTGTGTAAAAGCTTGGCCACCCTCTCATTGGTGTAGATTTGTCACTAATTGATTGCAGTAGATAGGAAAACAAACAAACAATAAAAAAAGGGGAAACTAATCATGAAAAAAAGACATTTAATTCATTGGATGACCTTGATTTAATTGATGGCAGGATTTCCATGCAAAAAATATGTGTAGCCCCAACTCATAAAAAAGAAATTAATGTGATGAAATTTAATTGAGTTTGGTCAACTCAATTTGATTAAATATAGTATTAATGAATTTGATCAATCATGATCGCTCTATGTAAATACAGTTGCCATGCGGCAGCCAGTCACGTCCATCCTGTTCAAGAGCAGCAAACTGTCTAATTTCATTGGCTGACGCTGCTATGACCAGG
>JAUMHR010000084.1:14890982-14917168 GCA_032361145.1 Enteromius fasciolatus
GTGTGTGTGTGCGTGTGTGCGCGCATATACTAATAGTATACTAATAATAATAGACAACATTCAAAGTTGTGATAATATAATATACATGCTCATTTATTGCTTGTTGTAAAAAGTGAAATATCCAAACTAGAGTGCTTAACGATTTTGTTGTTTTTATTTATTTTATTTTTATTTTATATATATATAAAAAAAATGTAATTTAAATTTTTTTTAAGAATAATAATACATCTAAAATATTACACAATTACTAAATATAATATCTCAGCAATTGTGTACTTTCCTAAATAAAAAGGTTTTTAAATTTGCTCTAAAAGGATGTATTGTAACCTTTGTATGTGCAGGAATCCCAGCAAAAAGTCCATTACAGTAGTCTAGACTTGAGGAGATAAAGGCATGGACAGGTGCATCTGGGAGAGTTAGAAGGGGGCGGAGTTTGAACATTTTTCGTAGATGGTAAAACAGTGTCTTGCACTGATGTTTTATGTGGTCGCTGATGGTCAACTGTGGATCGAACCGAACCCCCAGATTAGTGACTGAAGAGGAGAGAGTAATGGCCTGGCCATCGAAGGTGAACTGGAGTATAGGAAAAGAGCGGATCTGGCGGGGGGTGCCAACAAGGAGTCCCTCAGTTTCTGCTATTCAGCTGTAGAAAACTGCTGTTCATCCAAGCCTTTATCTACTCCAGGTATGCGGTGAGGTGCAAAATGGCTTCTGAGGGGTTTGGGGCAGTTTTAATGTAGAGTCATCAGCATAACAATGGAAGGACAGCCCATGTCTGGCGATGACCAAGAGGTAGCATAAAGATGGTGAAAAGGATAGGACCAAGAACTGACCCCTGCGGAACACCACATGTGACGGTGGACGGCCTGGATGTACATGACATGTTCAGTCCTGCCAGACAGGTAGGAGTGGAACCACTGCAACGCAGTTCCAGAGCGTCCAACTGTATAATGGAGGTGATGCAGGAGAATGGAATGGTCCACTGTATCAAAGGCCGCTGACAGATCCAGAAGAATAAGCAAGGACGGCGAACCTGCATCAGCTGTCATCAGTAGATCATTTGTCACCCTGAGCAGTGCTGTTTCCATGCCTGACTGGAACTTCTCAAACAGATTATTACATGGCTCTGAAGTTGGAAAGCAACTGTCTTTTCTAAAACCTTTGACAAAAAGTCAGGTTTGAAATGGGCCTGTAATTTGCGAGTGCCTCTGGATCTAATGAGGGCTTCTTTAACACCGGGCGAATGACAGCTGCTTTGAGAGAGGGTGGAACATGACCGGTTTATAGTGAAAGATTTACTAACTTCATAATGATTGGACCGTCAATAGGGATGAATGACTTAAGCATAACTGTCAGAATAGGATCCAATGTGCAGGATGATGATTTCATTCCTTGCAAAATTCCATCAATATGGCTGCTTAAGACCTCCATGAAATATGGGAGAGATGGCAAACACCCAAATGAAGGATTGAAGGCAGGAGAATGTGGTCCAGGCATTAAGGAGCAATTGTAATTGACAATAATATATTTATTTCTCACAGGAGTCAACCACCTGTTAGTAGAAGTGAGTCCTGACATACACATATGTGGCTTTTGCAAACAGCAGTACAACAACGTTGACCACTTTTTTGCACACAAGCAAAACTGCTGCCAGATCCCATCGACTCATATATCAGCTCGAAGCACTGGACCCAGTGGTGAGTCTAATGTTATGTACTCATGTTGTAATGGGTCATTATAAGCGCTCAAGTTTAAAATGATCCTTCATAAAAGAGACCTTGCTGTGTACTAATGACAAAAGTGTTTTGTTTTTTTTTCCAGAGTCATTTCAGACATGTGTACCAAAAATCAAAAAGCCCCTGACCAAAGCTCAGAAAACCACCTCCAAGAAGCAAAAACCTGCACTAAGTCAAAAAAGGCACACATGCACATTCTCAGGTTAATGTCAGCAACACAACATAGCATCTCTTATGTTCGTATATTTACTTTTAAGGTACAGAATGTAACATTGTTTGGAGCTTAAAATATGTTTTGTTTAATTTAACGCCTTTAGGTTGTACATTCAAAACACAGTATGGCCAAAAAGACATGGAGAGACATATTTTAACACATACCGGTAAGTCGTTTCATCTCTGTGTTCCACATAATGCTTTATCACTATCAAATGATGCCAAATAAGAGACTAAAATGCTAATCTCAAACTCTTTTCTTCAGGTGAGAGGCCTTTCGAATGTGAACTCTGCCATAAACGCTTCAGTCGTCGTGATAAGCTGAATCTCCACAGCCGATTGCACACAGGAGAGAAACCGCACAAGTGTAAGTACTGTCCGTATGCAGCGGCCGACAGCAGCAGCCTGAAGAAGCATCTTCGCATCCATTATGACGAGAGACCCTTTAAGTGTCAGATATGCCCCTACGCCAGCCGCAACTCCAGCCAGCTGACCGTTCACCTCCGATCTCACACAGGTGAAACACTGAGTATGACCAAGGGTGAAGATGATGTTCTGAAATATGTCAAACGTTTGGGCTCAGTGCATTTCTAACATTTCTATTAAGGACGGATGCATTGAACTAGTCAAAAGAGAATATTTGAGCCCTTATAAAAATATTGGATGCAAGGAAAAATTGTGTATGTGTTCTCTTATGCATGTTACATTCCACCAAATAACTTTGCGTTCTCTTGCAAAAGTATAGCATTCACCTAAAACTGAAACATCGGAAAAGGTATTGCATTTCCAAAAACTCAGAAAACGAGAGAGCACGGAAACATTAAAATAACTGAAATACTGAAACCATAAAGACATTTTATAATGTTTCAAAATATTTCTATTTTAAATAAATGATTTTATTTACATTAGAAATAGCATAAGAGAAGTTATATCAACCCAAACATTTTTGAGAATTCACTCTAATGCTTGTGAAACTTTGTCAAAAGATGAATGAGATAAAACTGGTTTTCCTGTTTTTAGTTATCAAAGCCAAACAGCTCATCTTTAACATGCTATGAAATTAAAAACACATGCAATGAGTTATTCAAGTGCATGCGTTTTGCCCAGAAAATGCAGACATTAAAAAGTGTCAAGATATAATTGTACATCAGTGCATTCACTTAATTAACTTAACTTAAGGCATGTTGCTAACATATCATTAATAAACTTATAAAGCAGAACAACTTGCGGAAACTGATCGATTGACTTCCCATCCCTGGATGTTTCCTCAGGTGACGCCCCATTCCAGTGCAATCAATGCGATGCTAAATTCAAGATCAACTCCGACCTGAAGCGCCACAGTCGGGTTCACTCCGGCGAGAAGCCTTATAAGTGTGATCTCTGCGAGTACCGCTGTGCCATGAAAGCCAATTTAAAATCTCACGTGCAGCTGAAACACAGCGCCTCTGACTCCTTCCGCTGCTCAAAATGCGACTTCAAGTGCGCCACCAAAGCCGCCCTGCGACACCATTCCCGCCAGCACCAGCCGGCCCAGCCTCTGCAGTGCAGCGAGTGCACTTACTCCTGCTCCAGCAAGGGGGCGCTTAAGATCCACGAGCGTGTGCACTCAGACGAACGGCCCTTTAAATGCGATCACTGTTCGTTTGCTAGTAAGCAGCGGAGTAATTTGTTAATACACCGGAGGAAGTGTCATGCGGATAAACCGGACAGGCAGGGACGAGGAAGCGGGATGGGGGAGGAGCCACCGAAACCATTTAGCTCGCGTTATCGGGCGAGACTGGAAGCAGCACGGGCGTTTCGGTGCGACTTATGCGAGGCGTCGTTCGTCAGGGAGGATTCTCTTCGCAGCCACAAGAGGCAGCATAACAGCAACGTGCAACAACAAAGTCAAACTGTAACCTCCGTCGCAACCAACACGTCGTCTTCCTACAGTGCAACGCATCTTAAGATCATAATGGCGCCCTCTATAGGCCCGGAGGCTACTTTCGTCCAAGCTTCCACTGGAAAGCCTGAAGCCGTTTTGCTCAGTCCAGAGGATCACGACGTGCTTTTGAACCCCGTAATACAGCACGTCAACATGCTAGCACCAGAGTCCAGCCTCGAGCACCGGACGGTTTTACTCACTCAGATCGACTCCAGTGAAACCACGTCTCAAAGCGGTACTCAAAACTTCATCGCCTCCTGTTCTGCATCCGCTTCTGACGGCACACACACCTTCATCACGTCCTGTTCTGACCTGGAGAGCCTCCATAAGCTCATCCAGGAGGGCGGGACTGAGGTTACCGTGGTAACGGAGGCGAATCCGATGACCGCCACCACAAAAGGACCCATGAACATTAATGGTTCCTCATCTCAGGATGCGTCTAAACACGCTGAAGATGGTTTAGATATGGGTCCACCAGAAACCATTCTTGTTCAAAGCCTGCCTCTGTCAATTTCAACACAGGTCCAACAGGCCAACAAGTACCATCTGTCTTCACACCCTTTATTTTCAGACTCCAGTGGGCATCAGTGATTCATAGTAATGTGAATACCAAGTTTCACTGTGATGCTGACTTTAAACGCCATATTGAATTTAGCACGGATGAAAAGCAAGCCTGTAAGGAATTTTACAGTGGTACACACTGTATAAAGGTTCTAGATTGTGTCATTTTCACCACTTTACAGCTGATTCATACAGTTTTTTTAAATAAAAAGTTAACTTTGTCAGCTGGACAGTGGCTCAACTTCAGTTTTGCGATGCTAGAATACTTTTTTTGCACGAAGAAAACAAAAATAACATAATTTACTCAACCATTGTTCTCTCCTGAGTTATGGTTTTCCCCATTTACACTTTTCTCTAGGTGTAAACAGCCGCAGATTATGCGTATGTGCGTCCTTTCACCCGGATGTAAACAAGGCTGATTACGTCAAATATGTTAAAGCTTTCCTATGTGGTGCATTGAGATCCTCCCTAAAGTGGTGGAACATGCAGTGGAGAAGAATGGTTGAGTCGATTTTTATTTTTGTTTGCTTTGTGAAAAAAAAAAATAAATAAAAGTATCCTCCTAGCATCGCAAAACTGAAGTTGATGTATTGCTGTCTATGGAGGGTCAGCTAGCTCTCTGACATCATCAAAAATATCTTTATTTGTGTTCTGAAGATGATTAAAGGTCTTATAGGTTTGGAACGACGTGAGGGTGAGTCATTAATGACAGAATTTTCATTTGGGGGTGAAATAACCCTTTAAATATGGCGCTACCTTGATTGAGATCTTTCATATTGAAGTTAAAATTAACTTTGTTTGGTTAATTTCCCACTTTATCCTTTGTTCATGTTGTGTTGGAATTACTGTAATTATGAGGAAACTCATAAATGTTTCAGTTTTCTATGTCAGTGGCGCTCATGGTGCTGAGATTAAAACCTAGTTTACTTTTAACTGTTCGAACTGCAGCCGTTTTGGTTTAATCATGCACATTGATGAGAGCTTTTATAAAATGAAGACTGTGTCATTTACAATTTAGTTTCAGTTGAGTTTCAAAAACACATGAATGGATCAAGTGGAAAATGAAATGAACTGAACGTGAACTAAATGCAGTATAACATAGAAGTTGTCATGTTGGATCAGGGAGTCATTTTTCATATTGAAGTTTTGCATCAAATTTAAAAGTGGACGAATTGTTTTCTTCCCTTTATTCTACAGTGAAATAAACATTCTCCTTTTTAAGTCACTGACTTGTATTACCTTTTGAATTGTGTTTTTGTGTTTTTTTTGGTTTCCAGGTGGTGTAGTGGTTAACACTCTGCACTGGTTAACCAAAACACAACCCTAGAAGTAACATACCCTACACAAGTATACTACCTTTCAAACGTTTCCTGTTTTTAGTTATCAAAGCCAAACAGCTCGTCTTTACCATGCTATGAAATTAAAAACACATGCAATGAGTTATTCAAGTGCATGCGTTTTGCCCAGAAAATGCAGATGTTAAAAAGTGTCAAGATATAATTGTCCATCAGTGCATTCACTTAATTAACTTAACTTAAAGCATGTTGCTAACCAATGGTGTTGCAGGGTTTTTTGTTTTGTTTTTAAGAAAGTAGTGCAAGGATGCAAGTGAGCGATGATACTGAAAAATTCAGTTTAGCATCATCGGAATAAATTACATTTTACAATATATTTAAAATAAAACGTTACTTTCGCAATATCACTGTTTTTACTGTTTTTTTGTTTTTTTTAATCAAATAAATACAGCCTTGGTGAGCATCGGAGATACTTCTTTTTAAAAGAACTTACAGTGCCAAAAAAATACAGTGCCCAAATTATTATGTTAACAGGTTACAGTGTTAATTCATCTTTATATATATATAATATATACATACATAAAAGTTAAATAACTTGATTTTGGGTTACACTTTAACAGTTTCCTTTGTAAACATTAAATACTGCATGAACAATTAGCAATATTTTTACAGCATTTGCATGTTACAAATACATTGTTTATATTAGTTCTAATGTTAACAGACACATCTTTTGTTTGTAAATAATGAAATGTTAATCGTTGTTAGTTTACATTTAACTAATACTTTTAACAGTAAATGAAACCTTGCTGTAATGTGTCGCGTGTATGTAATCTCTAGGCATCTTTGTCACAAAAATCCCTTCATATCTTCTATTCTGATAATTACTCATTTCATTCTTGGTTTTTATCAAAACCACTGTACTAAGCGCCGCCGTTGTAATATTATCTTCACATTTGGGTGAGGAACCAGCTACATTTCTCAATGGAAATAAAATAGAGTTTAGTTTTTGGTGCATTGCTGCTAAGGTTCAATTGTTTTAACGCATCCTTTTCTTGCCTGTAGATGGCAGTGCAAACTTCAAAATGCTGTTTAGCCAGACAACCGACGCATTTAATCTCCGAAAGGCATCAGTCATCTTTTCTCTCCTGTTTTCAGTGTAATTTAGGAAATTAAAGTTAACCCAGCAGATATTACACACGAATGCGCTTTGATTTCGCTCCAGTCGTAGTTAACCAATGCTTACATATTCATGCGCATGAGAACTATCGCGTTTCCTGCCCTGACAGTTGACGAGATAAGATCTTTAGGCAGTTGTAGAGATGCAGATGGAGACGCATGAAATATGAGTGGTGCATTTTGCCTGTGCGTGCATATGTCTGACCACCAGTCTCATATCAGGCCATTTCCCGGCCACAAACCATCAGCGCGAGCTCAACTAATCTAACTAGATAAAGCCTGTGGCCTCTTCCTCTCAGAGGATAGGTGAGCTGCTGAAGAGCACCTGTTTTCTACCAACAACATGCCTTTCATATTTTACTTTTGCTTGATAGCATCTCGCAGCGCCAGAACCGCTTGAATGTAGAGGAAAAATGAAATCACGAAAAACATTTTTTGCTTCGATAGATTTGATTCAGTTGATCAGAACTTGTTATTCGATTCTCCTTTTCTTTTTTTGGTATGCTACAGTTAATGTGCGCAGTTATTAACTATATAACTGTACAGTGGTTCCCTGATTATGATATTCATTACACTACTCTGGCGTCGATAGATAAAGATTCGAATCTTTGGTTCGATTGGTTTCTGCAGCATTGAATCTTTGATTAGACTTTGACAGTTAATACAATAAATGCAATTACAGTCTGACAATATAGATTAGATATATGTTTTTAAAGGAACAGAAAAGGCGCCAAAAATTAACCAACCTAGATACAAAAAGATTTGGTTCTTTGTAACTCGACTCTTTTAATGAGCAGCCTACAGCAACTTTATAATCTTGCATTGATTTATTTAATTTAGACTGGAGACTGAAGACCATTTAATTTATTTTAGAATAAATAAACATTTGATTCTTTCATTTATTTACTTATTTATTAAACTTTTTTTATGTTACATTTGCAATCTTAATTATTATTTAATGTACAGTTATTTCATCACTTCTACATTTAAATGAAGTAAACCAACTAGTGGTGTTTTCAATCAAATATACATTTGATTGTTTTATTTGTTTTAATTATTATTTTTTCCCCCCTACAATTAATATTGTGAATTACTGTATGACCATACAGTGATTTAATAACTTCAATATCATGGAGTTAATTCGTCCTGCCCAGTTGGTCTCTTGATGCATATTTGATTTTTCAGAGTATAATCTTTGATTCTATTTTTCTTTATTTATTTTTTATTAAATGTATTATTTAAGCCTTGGTGGTGTGTAAATAAATGATGATGATTATTCAGAACTGAATCTTTGAATACATTTTTACAGTAAATAAATAAATACCTTTGTTTTGTTCGCATGAAAGGCACCAAAATACCCATCCCTCATTGTGTGACTAGATGCCAAAAGATTAGATTATTTGTTCTCAGTTTGAATCTTTTGTGATTCCGTTCAATTCTTGATTTTTTACATCATTACTTTTATTAATAACTATGATTGTTTACTTTAAAGTCACGTCGATTTTATCACAGCTATGTCCTTTAAGTATATGTGTGTGTGTCAAAGAGGATTTGATTCTTCTATTATTCAATTATTTTTCAATTTTCCCCATTACTATAAATAAGTGACTAAGTTTGATCTTTGGTTATTTGTCAGCGGTGATCTCTGTCTCAGTAATTGATGTTCCAGAAGCAGCCTCTCTGATCTGACGTCACTTTCCTCATATTTCTAAAAGCATGAGCTCTCCACTGGACAGAAGTCAATATTTGGCGACCTCATTGTCACTGTCCCCCGCTGGATTCTTCAGACAGCCGTGTGTTTGCATGGAAGTGAAGGCTACATCTGAGTGGGAGTCTCGCAGGGACAAGAGCGCATTGATTTTTCCGTCAGTGCTAATAGATTTAGCAGCTCAGTACTGACCGCTCTCTCTCTCTCTCTCTGCTCAGGAGAAAACACTCTGTGACTCGCTATGAATGATGTTCAAACAGAAACCAAGGCAAGCGCTGTCAGACGTGCCGTGTTGTGATTATCCAGCGCCGCGTGAAGCTGTGTGTACAGTTTGAACAGATATCTGGAGAAGCACATCAGGACACTGTGTTTCTGAGGCTGGACAGTTCATGAAATGCATGAGAGAACACCGCAGGGAACTTTGCTGTGGTTAACTACCACTAATGCATTTTTTTATGCAATCAAAATTGACCTTTTTCATTTTTTAACATACATTTCTGGCCTTATTGGGCAAGATTAATTAGTTTATGTAATATTTGTGTTTGTAATCTTTAATCTAAATCCAACTTTGTCTCACTCCATATATATCTTTTTAACCCCTCGCCTCCTGACTGCGTTCTGGTATGAATCAATTTCTTGCCTTGAATGTCTGTTTTTTGTGTTTTTCTAGGTTCAGCAAAGAAACCTTTTCTTCTTATGAACCATTTTTATCGCAGTGTAAGGTTCTTTCTACACTGTAGAATTCATTTTCTGATCAGAAATTGCTGGTAAATCAATTTTATATACTGTAATAGTCTTTTTTATTTAAACACAGTTTATTAGTTCAGGTCCTATTTTGCACATGCACACAAACACACAGACATATTTAGAGGACATTTATTTATTTATGTATTTATTTGAAGGCTACTTGAGAGGCATTTATTAATTTGCTTACTCATGTTTCTTTTATTGATTTTATTTTGTATTTGAATATTCTAATTATATATTTTCATGCCAATTCATTACCACAGTGCAAGTTTGATTGTACTTTTTTCTTTTCTTTTTTGATTTATTTATTGAATTTTTTTTTCGATGGAATATTTTTCAATTATTCTCATAATGTATAAATGTGTATCTAATTATATTTTAATCGTCATCATCTTTTTTTTACATTATGGCATTTGAGAGGACAAATTTGAAATTTGTTAACAAAATTGGTAATATAATTTCTTATTTCTTTTAATCTTAAAATATGACCTCAACATTTTTATGATATCATATTTTTTTCACCTACATATCATTCTTTTAAATAAATAAACTCTTGGTTTTGTTCAAGCCCCAGTAGATTTTTCTTTTTTTAAGGATAAACGTATGAAGGCCTTATAAGATTACTCCTATGGCTTTTTTTCTTTTGAAATCTAATCTTCATTTCCATGATTTTGTTGTAATTCCTTCATCTGCCTACATGAGTCACTAGTATCCATGAAAACAACCTCTCTTTAAAGACTGCTAGCCCTGAGTGAGAACTTCTGCGATAAGCTGGTACTCCTAAAAAAAACAAAAGGTATGTTTTTTTTCCGAACTTTCATTTATTTGTTTGTTTTTTCCTCTCCTCATTTCTGTCATCACAATTTTCCTTCGCCCTTTGCATGAATGTAAATCTTTGGCTTTAAGTCTGGAGAACGAGTAAACGTAAAACTCTCAGATACATGCATTTCATATTCAGAAGCGTAATATGTAGGCTTTCGTAATGCACATGAAGACTATTTCAATGCTTATGAAACTTTTGGGCACAGCTTGTGTTTTATTACACAAGGGAAGTGGCCCAGCCCCCTCTTTTTTGTGTGTGTGTGAGACCCTTAATGCAGGGCCCTTGTAAAATGCCATTATGCGTAAAGATGATTTCTATGTGGGAACTGCATGGCTCTCTCCTGCTTCTCTTTGATGTATTATCTTGCAGACTTCCAGGATCTAATCCCAGCGACCCCCCCTCCTCTAACTTTCCTTCTCTTTCCACCCTAAGTTTCTTGGTCACCAAAACAACTGGAACTATTTAGAGATGTTCTTTTATCTCATATAAGCTCATCTCAGTTCATTGTTTTGCAGTGAACGAGGGCGTATTAATACAAATGAAAAGTAAAAAAACAAATCCCTCAGGATGCAATAGCAGCACCCACTGAAGCTGTGTGAAGTTTTGGGTGTTCGGGTTGGTTTAAAAAAGAAAGGAAACTCAAACGGACCTCTTGATACTGTAAAGCCCTTCTGGGTTCCTTCCTTCCTGTGTTTGAGATGTCAGCCTTTGAATGGGGTCGTAAAGAGCCCCCAAAATGCAGAAGTACCTTCACAGCTGCTTAAAGAAAGCATATATTGCGATGCATTCCATCCCGACGTAAACACGGCTAGAGGAGGTGTCCATGATTCAGGAAACACTGAGAATGAGGCAGAAAATGGACAGTGAAAAAAGGGTTTAACTTTCAGGAAGAAGATCAAAACTACAAGTTGTGCAATTAAAGACAGCAACAAGACCAGTATTACTGTAGTTATTACGGTTAAAATTATACAATGTCGTTGTGTGATTTTAACTGATTACATAAATTAAAACTTATTTTTATCAGCTATGCAACAGTTCTTATTTTCATTTAGTTTAGGTTGATGTATACTAAAAAAATAGCAAAAATACACAACAAAATTACTAAAACTTTTTCATTTTTAAAATTAACCAAATCTATTTCAAAATATTGACACAAAATGTAAAAGTATCTCAATGATACTTAAATAGCAGATTTCTGATTTGTGTACTTTGCTGTTTTCTATATTACGGTTAACATCAAAATTAGGGAATTTATAAAATCAAAATATAAAAATGAAATCAAAATTTATACAATTAAAAAAAATAAGTTGCCTTGGGCCTTTAAAAATTAGATTTTTGCCATTGTCTGGTTTTCTAGTAAAACATGTTTCATTAAAATAAGAAGAAATAATAGGAAAAAATAATGTGTGTGTGTTATTAAATTATCCACATTTTAATGACTATTTTACATTTAAAACCAAACTTTTAAGCAATTGAATTGAAATTTCTCAAACTGTTGACTCTCACACTGAGGAATGTATTTATTAAATATATTTTTTATTTGTATTTATTTAATTATTTAACTTTAAAGGCCAGAGTGATATAAACATTTGATGTTTTAATTGTGTTGAATACAAGTTTAACACAGTTCTGATGATAAAATATAGAATATATTTCTATTACTTCAAATGGAAAGTGCCATTCACTTTAGAGAGATAAAGCAGACGGAAAGACAATACTTCAGTGTTGTTGTTTTTTTTTTCATCTTCTCAGCAGTTCTTTTTATCAGACGTTGACGCAACAGCTCTGTCCTGCTCTTTCACAGTTTGATAACAATATGCTTTTGACCTTTTTTTGTTTTGTTTGCATGCGATTTGATGGCCCATCACCAACAGGCTCAAGATGGCCTCTAATGTAATTAAGCGGTCTAGTCAATGTTGATATGGATTTCTCCCCCCTATATGAGCATCTTTCAGCCTTGAAGAAAAATCAAAGTATTGATATGTTCCAAGAGGTTGGAGTGTTCAGCAAAGTGCCTCCTTTTATGTGTTCCCTTGTTCGTTTTCCTCAGGTAAACACATTTAAGAAGGACAGAGTGCCGAGCGCAAAAATGCTTCACGTAATCAGCAGACCGCGTGTGTTTATGCCTCTTCAAACACTGCCTTTCATTAAAAATGGATTATGAAATTCCGTATAAATGAATATGGTTTATTTGCAAAGAGTTTGATCATTGAAAGACCAGGGTCTTGAATATTTGGTGGTTTGATATAAAGTCTTGACTATACGCTCTTGTAAAATGCATGTTAATGTCTTGAACTAAGGCAGGGAATTCTTTGTTTTAATATGCTAATGAGATATTGATGAGCTCAGGAAGAGCTTCATGTGTCACAATGAGGCTCATTTGAGCTCTGGACCTTTTCAAATGAATTAGCCTATGTTGTAATGAGAGACCAAATTTTATTAAAAGATATAGTTGACTAATAAATATTGGAAAAAAAATTCTGTGTCCCAAAAAACATAACAAAAACAAAATCATAATTCTTAGAGTTACAAATAGCAGGAGAGAGGTTAATCTTCAATTGTTAGTTTTGTTTTTGTTTGCTTGGTTTTCTTTTTACATTTTTCTGTCACACCATATAGAACACCTCAACTATACAACATTTTTACATTTATGCTTGGGTGAAACTTATATAGAACTTATATGTGACCAGCAAAACCAGTCATAAGTGTTCATTTTCAGAAATTAAGCTTTATACATGATCTGAAAGCTGAATAAATAAGGTTTCCATTGATGTATGATTTGGATGGATAGAGCAATATTTGACCGAGATACAACTATATGAAAATCTGGAATCTGAGGGTAGAGAAAAATCTAAATGCTGAGAAAATCACCTTTAAAATTGTCCAAATTAGATCTTATCAATGCATATTACTAATCAAAAATTAGGTTTTAATATATTTTCAGTAAGAAATTGACTAAATACCTTCATGGAACATGATCTTTACTTATTATCCTAAGGATTTTTGGCAAAAAAGAAAAATCAATAATTTTGACCCATAGAATGTATTTTTGGCTATTGCTACAAACTGAAGACTGGTTTTGTGGTCCAGGGTCACATATTATATGTGGAAGCACTTATATGGTTGTATATTATGTTATTTAATTAATACGTGCATGTGTGTTCACAAATATTTAATTCGATTTTTTTATTTTTATATTTACTTATTTATAATATATTAATAAAAAAATGCGAAGCCATTATATTTTCAATATTGTTAAATGCGTTCGAACTTCTAAAAAATGCTAAAAATAAGTAATTTTGATTATACATAAAGGTTATTTTTGATGAATTAATTATTTTTATTTTAATAAATGATGTATAAAACTTTCTTTTAAAGTAATTTTAATTGAAATATAATAGGACTGAATTAATAGGAATGTTGTTGAATCTCTTGCATGTATCAGTAAAGTTATTCTTCGTATTTTATCAAATAAAAAAAGTCATTTTTTTAAATGTCATATTAATGATTATGTATTTTGTTTGTTCGTTTATTCCCTTTTTGTTGTAATGTGATTTTATCTTTTAGCACAAGATCTGCATGTTTTTGTAATTCATTCATTCGTTCCCTTTTTTTGTGTACTCATGCGGTTCCGTTGTTTGCATATGCAATGCGAAAGTCTCTATTTCTAGAACAGAATGGTCTTTTTTGCATTTATTAGGAGGCCATTCTCAGGTCTTGATTTGTCAAATCCCTTTTGTGGCTGTGCTGTATTCACAGTTGTGTTGTTTTTGTCTCTTATGCTTCTATCCTGGGCTGTCAGGAAGCATTACAATGTGACAGCTCTTTTGTTGTTCTTCTGAGATGGAGGGCAGTGTTTTAAAACAGTTCAGCGGGGGGTAGAAAAATAAGTATAATTTTTAGCCAATAGAAAGCATCTGAAAGTGCTTGCTAAACCCCCATAAAAGTCCTTTAATGGACAAAGGAATTCATCCCCACTCCTCTGGCCAGAAATGTCATTTAATGACCTGGGTGCTCCACTTTTTGTTTGGAAAGGGCCATTCAGAGAGATACAGTGCTACCTAAGAGCACAAACCTCCCATTGTTATGCAATGACTTTATGTAAAACATCACAGCCATTGTTCTCCAGTTTTTTTCTCTCTCTCTCCTTGAAAGTGTGATGCAAATAATTGCATGGAGAGGGAACATGGGAATTATTAGTTTCATTTGTTTACTGGCTTATACTCTTCAGGGTTTATTGTTTCCCTGTGATCATTTTAGTCAGTCACTCCAAACGTTGTGCACATTAAAATGATTTGCGTTGCTTTGCATCTATCAGAGTTTCAAATTTGAATTGCATATGAACACGTATGTTTGGTTGCATGTGCGTTTGCTTCTGTTGTAAATGCAATGTGCTTTGTCATTGAGTTTTAGCCTTAGACGTGACTTATTTTACTCCAGTCAGCAGATTTTGTTGTGTTGGCAAAGTCAAAAGCTCATAGCTCACGCTCTATAAAGAGACAACCTTTGTTTTCACTACCGTTTGGGAAAAATGGTTGATGACTCCTCCCACAGGAAAGAAAAACACATGTGAGATCTTTATATCTCGACAGTTTATGTTAGACTGTAATGGGATTCAATGAAGAGCAAAAGGAGACTTTTGCTTTAGATGACTCTCCAGAGAAAACGATCACAGTGATCTGTAATTTGTGAGTCGCTGTGGATAAAAGCGTCTGCTAAATGTAAATGTTAGTCTCACTGGGTTAAAAAGAGACCTCAACAGCCTCCCTTAATGATCTCAGATTTGTTAAGATGCCAAAAGTCTGCAATCAGTTGTCAGGTGAACTCAAATATTTCTCAGCAAATTCATCTAGGACCAAATGTTCTGAATTATCACATCTGTTCACAACTGTAAAGTGTAATATTTTTATATATCACAGACTTTATTTTCTGTATTTCAGAATTGCAACTTTAGCTCCTGTTATTGTGACTTCATACCTCACATTTGAAATTTTGCTTTATAGTATTCATGACATTATACATGAATGTGACTTTCTCACCATTGCAACTTTATGTCATGTAACTGTGGTTTTATACCTCAATATGCAACTTTTTCGCAATTGCATGTTTATTTATTGTAGTTGTGACTTTATACCTTTGTATCTCACCATGCAACTTTATTTCTTGTAATTGTGACTTTATACCTCACTGTGCAACTTCCTCACAACTGCAGCTTTATTTCTTGTAGTTGTGACTGCAACATTTACATTTTTGTATTTTCCTTGTAATTGTGACTTAATATCTCACAATGGAACTTTCACAAATTCGCACTTCTTCATTAAATTAAATAATCAAATTTGCCCCCCTTGAAGGTGCGAAGGAAAAGGCGGAGAAGGGGAGGAAGGCAGGGATCATGCGTAACTAGATACCGAGAAGAGTGAGACGATGGTATTTATGCAGATAAATGAAATTAGGAATAATTAATAGGCTAGTGGGCAATAATACTAATGAGTGTCAGTGGGTACCGGCTGTGCTGACACTCAGCGTGCGCTTCCCGAAACTATGTTAAAACATCCCTTATTTCTTGTAATTGTGACTTTATTCCTCACTATGCAACTTTCTCACAACTGAAACTTAATTTCTTGTAGTTGGGACTTCATATCCAACATTTGCATTTTTCCTTGTAATTGTGACTTTATAAAACCATGCAACTCTCTCACAACTGCAACTTTTTTTCCAACAAGTCTCATGACCAATTTGTATGTATTCGTACAATGTGGAAAATGTGTGCTTATTTGTCTATACCCCAGGTAGGGTGTGGTTAGGTGTAGGTAATTCGTACAAATTCATACCAACTGGCAACTCGTAAAATCCGTACGATTTAACAAAAACTGTATGAATTGAGGTTGTGCAAATTTGTATGAATTAGCCTCATAAAATATGTACGAATTGCCATGAGATGGGGTTGTTATTTCTTGTAATTGTGACTTTATACCTCATATGCAACTTTCCCACAACTGCAATTTTATTTCTTGTAGCTGTGACTTTATACCTCACAATGCAACTTTCTTATGAGGAAAAAAATATATTTTCTGTAATTCTGACTCTATACTGTACCTTACATGCAGCTTTAATACTAAACTTTACTTCTCATAATTGTAACTTTATACAAAACAATGAACTCTATGTCTTGTAATTTTGACTTTATTCCTCACAATTGCTACGTTTTCACATTTGCAACTATTGTTTTACAATTGTGACATTTTATGTGATTTTATATTTCACAGCGTGACTATTTAAATAATTTACACACTGTCTTGACATTCTGTTATTTTATGTTAAATCATTTGATTTATCATTAGTGAAACAGTATCAGATTTTTGCTCATTTTTCTTGAATAATGTAAAAAAATAAATGCTCAATGAAACCACTCTTAGTCAGAGTGGTGATCGAAGTAAACCACGATGGATGAATGCAAATCATTGGCTTGCTTAAAAAGCATGCATAGCCAAATTCAGCAACCCCAAACCATGTTTTGAATAGAATGAATATGGTCAGATAGGTCTTATTTGGGGGTAGGGCGGTTTAATGAAACAGTCATGATGGCATTTGCTCTTTTCAAGCCCTGTGCATAATAAAACAAATTAGCATTAGGCTTTTTTTCGAGATTCCAGAACATTCGACAGATGGCCACAGGGAAGGCCAATATTTTCTTTGCCCAGGCATACCTTATCCTAAGAAAACAAACATGAAGGAAATCTGATCTCCATGCATCTTATCCCATTGTCCAACTGTGTTGCTGGTGACTCCTGGCTGTGTGTGTTTCAAAGGCCTCGTTTGCTTTACCTGCCCATTCAAGCTTGCATCCTCAGTGGAGCTGACAGCAAATGCCACGGCTGATATTTTAGGTTCGAAATGTAGCATTAGACATTATCTCTAAAAGGAAACCGATAAAATGAACTGAAAAGGCTGCAATGATGACAAAGTTTATTAATAGATCTTGTTTGATTACAAAAAACAGGCTTTGCAATTAAGTGCTACCATTAGCAAGTAGAAAATTGCTTCATCCTCTTTTAAATCAGTGGTTTTTTTTGGAAGCATGTTGATCATGTGGATTCACAATAGTCTCACACTGTTTTTCTCTTCTTTTTTTTATTCTTGCATGCGTCACTCAGTCCATTAACTCTGCTAGTCTTGAAGTAAGAAAAATTTCAGCCAACAAAACCTTTCTTGTAAAAAAAATACAATTATTTTTGTTTGTTTAACTCGCTGGATTTTTTTAGACTCACTAAAATGTATTTATTATTGATAATATTAGTTGAAAAGTTATTAACAATAATTATTTATTTATAAAAAAAAAAATTTCTTCTCATCATAATGTTTTTGTCTACACGCTTCAGTTTATGGATTAAGATATTTTTGTTAATATTAATCGTTTATGTGTGATGTATTTTTTATTATCATGTTGTTGTTTTTTATTGTTTCTGGGGTTTTTTTCAAGTATCTTTAAGTATATGTCTTATGTAATTTTATATTAGATTTTTATATTATTTTTATATTAATTTAAAATAATTTATATTATTGTTTGTGTAAGTGTTTTTAAATGTTTTATTTTATTTTATTTATTATTATCATTTTGTTTTATTTAGTTGAGCGTGACCTAACAATAATGGCTATACTCAACACACACCCAAATATTATTTAAACAAAGCATTTTATTTTGAATGCGATTCATCGTATGACAGCACTAATATACATTTTATATATATATATATATATATATTAAGCAATTTGTTTTTTTTATTTCATTTGTTTGTTTATTTATTTAATTTATTAATACGAATCAAGTGGTATTTAATTATACTGTATGATAAAACTGGAATCGTGATCCGGAACCAGAACTGTTATCTTTCTTACTATTTTCATCCCTTACTATTCATATTGTCTCCATTGGTCAGAACATGGCTGTGAACCCAATGAACTCATGCTATAAAAGCATTAGCGCTCAAACCCCTAATCATTGTAGCACACAGGAAACCATGAGCAGATGAATTCTGATGCATGAATGGACAGACAATGGCCATCAGGAGCAAAGACATGGAAACTTCCACTGAGGAGTGAAAACGCCCTGGTCTGAGGATCAGATTACTGTATGGGACACATGGAGGGAAATGACTGTGATGAGTTGGACTATTACTTTTCCAAGTAATCAGACTAATGATATTCTCCCAGCAGGTGATAAGAGTGAAACAGCTCTTTAAATGAAGGAACCTGTGTAAAATCTAAAATTGAACGTACGGGACTTTAAATTGAATTAACTTTAAAATTAATTATTCACAGACCAAAACAACTCTATGTATAACTCATGTTTTCTTCACAAATTCTAGTGCATTTAATTTGTTTCGCATTTCTTTGTGTCCTAAAGAAATTTTAAGGGAGACTAAATTAATGCATCAAGAAAGCATTTATTAAAAGAATTTTCCTCTGAACTGGTTTGATATTCCCAGACAGTTTTCCAGACACGCACATCTCTTTTCATTTGATATTCATGGTAAAGGCGGGCCGGTGCGAGTGGACACTCAGTGGCTCTTCCAAATGGAAGAATGATGCTTTGTTTTTATAGTGGTCCTGGAATGCATCCAGATCTGTGGACATCTGCCAGATTAGCATACGAGATCCCACCCACCCGCGCTATCAATGTGTTGGTGGTCTGATGATCTCTTCATGGGTGAAAGAGTCTGCAAACGTTTTAATGATGTGGCCATTGTGAAGCGGTATCACAGTACCTTCTGCTTTCACTCAATTTCTTTCAAATTTATGGAGATATGCTTTAGTAAACACGCTACGGATTACAAGTTTAGACACATCACTCATGAGGGTCTGCTGTATAAAATAAATACATTATTTATAATATAAATATAACAAACTTCTTCAATACAGTGTAAACAGCACCTTATGCAGTTATTTTGTTGTTTCTCTAAAGGTTTTTTGTTATGTACTGATAAAGTTTGGCATGCAAACTTCTTGCATACAGTGTAAAAAGCGTTTTCTTTTGCTTGTTTGTTTTTTTGTTTAGTTTAGTTTTGTTTTGGTCTGAGAGTTTAGCATGCAAACTTGTTCAAAAATAGTGTGTGTTTTTTTGTTTTGTTTTGTTTATCTTTTTTGTTGTTTCTCTAATGTTTTCTTGTTTTGTTTTGCCCTGACAGAATCTACAATGCAAACTTGTTCAGTACGCTGTTTTGTTTTGTTTTGATTTAGCATGTTTAGCATGCACACTTGTTCAAAAATAGTGTGTTTTTGATTGTTTGTTTGTTTGTTTATCTTTTTGTTGTTGTTTTTCTAATGTTTTCTTGTTTTGTTTTGCCCTGACAGAATCTACAATGCAAACTTGTTCAGTACAGTGCAAACAGCATCTGATGCAGTAGTTGTTTTTGTTATGTTGTTTCTCTATTTTATTTTATATTATTTTGACCTGACATAGTAGCATGCAAACTTCTTCAATACTGTGTAAATAGTGCCTCATGCATATATCTTTTGTTGTTGTTTTTGTTTTATTTTAAAAAGTAGACAGTGGAAAATCAAAACAAATACGCTTTGCAAACATACAAGGTGTTGTGCAGCAATACTCCCCAGCTTTCGTATTCATGTGAGAAGAAAAAAATGTGTATAAATAAATAATAATAATAATAATACAGCACCAATACAGCACCTCATGCAGTTGGTTAAGAGAATGGAGGTGTTTTGACACCCATTCCTCATCACTCTTCTTTTGGTGTTTGTGAATTATGCAGTTGCTTTGAGAAGACACAACCTGTCGAAAGTCATTTGAGCTTCTCTTGACCGTTTCCACCTGTCTAAAACATTCATAGGCTTCCTTCTTTCCCCGCTGTGAAAAGAATCCCTCAAATGCTCTTATGTAAATACCACACCAATTCTTAGTAATGGATTAGATGCATATGCAAGACACACAAGCCCTGGGCCAGATATCATCTATTAAAAAGGCCCTGGCGTAACCCAACACCAATGTAGGAATGCATTCAATCACTCCTATTGTGTTTGGTTACATACAGTTGCCTTTTGTGTGATAAGTGCACCCTGGCCGAAGAGATAACAGCGCTGCCCTAAAAGCTCAAATGAGACACTGGGTGTCAACACCTCACCAACAGGATTCCTGCACAGATTAATCTTCTGGGTTCAGGGTCTATGTAGGTGGCAATCATCTGAAGCCGCTGTCTGGGAAGATTTTGCTTAGAAGTTTCTCAAATTAATGTTTGACCATTTTATGGCTCGGGTATAATGAAACTAGCCTGATACCTAATGAGATATCAGATACTGGTTCAGTGACAAATATCACAGCCAAACTGGACAATAATTAGTAGTTTATATATATATATATGTGTGTGTGTGTGTGTGTTATAATCTGTCTTTTCTGTTTTGGCATGTGTTTGTGTGTGTGCATGTGTGAGAAGAGTTCATTTGCAAAAAACATAACACTAACATAACACTTTTTATGATTTTCAAGAAACAATCAAACATTTCAGTCAAACTGCAGTTGGGTTATTTTGATTAGGTTAAAAAAATAAACTACAAATACAGCACACTAACAAAATAAAGGTTATGTGTTTTTGCAAATAAACTTTTCATGTATACAATTTATTACATATATAGAGAGAGATTTTTTACAGCTTTTGCTGCTTCATATTTTTGTGGTCTTGGAAAAGCAGTAAATAAAAATTAATATTTATTTATTTGTAACTTTTTGAGAGTAAAGACATTCGAAATTCGAAAATCGATCAAAGCTGCACAACGTTTTTTTCATCAAGCCCTAAAAATTGTTAATCCACAAAAATATTAATGTTTCTGAAGCAGCAAATCAGCATGTTAAAATTATTCACAAAGAACCATGTGATACTGAAGACTAAAATCTCTCAAATTAAATAAGTAGTTTAGACAAAATTGGGCATTTTTCCAGTATTGCATCTTTATTTGTATCAAAAAAAGTCAGATCTTTTTTACTGCGATGACTGAATCCGCTGTGTAAACATCAGCAATGTTCCAGTTTCCAAAATCTCCATTTAAAGATAAATCCACTGCAATCCCAGTGTGCTTTTATCTGTCTTTCACTCTGTAAATCTCACTCAGGGACTTCAGCCGACACATCCGAACACGCTTCCTCTGTGAGTAAAGCTAATTAGCGAGTCTGGGATTCAAGCCTCCCTCTTTGGGGTATAAGCGAGTGCAGTTTGTAATCATGGCCTACAGGTTTGTTCTAATGCCACCGTTTAACATTCAGACTTCACAGCTTCTGTTCTTTCCACAGTCTCTCTCATGCCTGGACCGTTAGTCAGGATGTAATGAGCACTATAAACCCAGTCAAAGGGTCACCGTCTGAATAGGTAACATCAATTTTATGCCTGAGTTGCTGTGAGTCAGGATATGAAACCTCTAGGCATTGTGAAGCACAGCTTAAGTTAAAAGGGCAAGGCGGAAGTTGACGGAAGATTTGTCATCAGAGTTTATCTTTTCAAAGTGGGCCTCTTTTTAGAGGAGTTTTAAATTACGGATGACCACAGACAACTTCAGTCATCTTAATATATATATATATATATATATATATGTGTGTGTGTGTGTGTGTGTGTGTGTAATGAGGTCAAGTGATTAATCACCATTAATCACATCCAAAAGAAGTTTTTATTTACATAATATATGTGTTTGTACTTTGTATATTTAATTATGTAAATATAAATACACATACATACAGTTTATATTTAGAAAATATGTTCATGTGTTGACATATATACATATTTATATTATTTATATTACAAATAAATATTTTAAGATATAAACACAGCTTATTTTTGTATGTATGTGTCAGTATTTATACAGACAAAATAAATATTCAGACATATAAAATGTGAATAAAAACTTTTAATTGCAATTTATCATTTTAAAGCGCTAATTTATATATATAGCCTATATATATGTATATATATGTTTCTACAAAATATTTTATAGATTTTTAAAAATGGCAGTTAGAACTGAAAAAATGACTAACTGAAAGTTCAGGCTGTATAATGGTTTCCATATGTAAGGCCTTACGCACCTTTAACAAGGTGTTAATTGCACAGTTTGTGAAGGGAAGCATTAGTTATTTCCATCTTGCTTTCTCTGTGGTGGGACACATTTTGTGCACAAGTTCACACAGGAGCGGGCAGTAATTATACACGGCTCGTATGTGCAGTCAGCTATATCAAGAGACGCACTGTTTCCCAACGCTTGAACGATGGCCGAATTCAAGTGCTGCATTACAGTGTGCTCAGCCATGAAGCTCACCTCCCAGGACACTCCACCAGAAAAGGTTAACAAGCTCATTTCCTAATTACAATCCCAATCATCACTTTTCAGGTGTATTAAACTCATCTACTCAGTTTTTGAGAAGTCAGTAACGGAAATCACAACAGTGTTGGTCTTGATCTTTCAGCGGTTTTAATCCAGAACAACTGCTCAGGACTTTAGGTGGTCGGGGGAGGCAGAGCTCAGCTATTGTCCTTGAAATTGTTTAATTATCTTCTCAGCGGGGGAGTGAGTTCAGTCATACAGAGGCATCAGAATCGTTTTTGACACCATTCACTGCTGAGTCAAAGAGCATTAGAGGCCATCAGGAAGTTAGAGACGTTTTGCTTTGGGGCCTAAAAATTCAAATTTCATGTGTTATACGTTGGAGGTCAAATATTATAACGTATAATCATTTGCAACAGTTGCAAATAAGAGCTTTTCTTTGCCTTGCTCTGAATTTTTAATACATTCTAAAGGATTGCTCATGGAATGCCTGACATCATTAAAAAATTTTAACTTCTTCAAAGGAAATTTGGAATGTTTCGTCTGAATGGTTGTTATGGTGTTGCTATAGTGCTCTGAGTGTTTGTAACACTGAATATGCTTGGTAGATAAATAAATAAATATTGTCCATAATGAGAAAACCTTTTAGATGTAATTTGATGAAATATATAAATATATTTGTATAGAATGTTGTATATGCTTAAAGTCATATTTATGTCGGTTTGTCATGACTCCTGGGAAAATCCTTCTGATAAATTGTAATTGCTACTTTTCACATTCCTTTAAGATTTCTTTTTAATTTTCTTTTATAAAAATGCAATAAATTAATTTATTAATAAAATCTCTCTCTATATATATACTGTGTCCTCCACTAATATTGGCACCCTTGGTAAATCTGAGCAAAGGTGGCTGTGAAGATAAATCTGCATTTTTTCTCCTTTTGATCTTTCATTCAGGAAATTCACACAATTCTATCATTGAAGTAAAACTATTAAAATTGGGGTGAAATTCTTGTGATGAAATAAATGTTTTTCTCCAATACTTGTTGGCCACAATTATTGGCACCCCTAGAATTTTTTATGAGTAAAATATCTCTGAAGTATATTCTCATTCATATTCTCAATTTTTAGCACTCCAGAGTGATTATGAACATGAAATTATCCAGCCATGGTTTCTTGTTTCAAAACCCAAAATCCCTTAATCATTAACACAATGAGAAAAACCAAAGAATATATTTATATTTCTGATATGTAGCAAAAGATAATTGAAAAAAAGCCAGAGAGCAGTGAAAATTCCATTTCCACCATCAGGGAAATAATTAAGAATTTCCAATCAACATAAAATGTTACAAAGCTGCCTGGAAGAGGACTTGTGTCTCTATCCCCTCTCCTTGGATGGAGGGGTGGAGGGGATTGAGTGCCTGAATGATCCTAGAAGCTATGTTGTCTGGGTCTATATGCCTCTGGTAGGGTCTCCCAAGGCAAAAAGGTCCTAGGTGACAGGCCAGACAAAGAGCGGCCTAGAAAACCCCATATGGACAGAAAAACATCTGGAAATGTGACGTCGCTGGTACAGCGCAGCCGGAGCCCCACCCTGGGTCTTACACCATGGGGCCCGGCCAAGTCCAGCCTGAAGGAGCGAAGTGGGGCCGCCCTCCCATGGGCCCACCACCTGCAGGAGGGACCATAAGGGGGCGGTGCTTTGTGGGTTGGGCGCTGGTCGAAGGCGGGGACCTCGACGACCCAATCCTCGGACACAGAATCTGACTCTTGGGACATGGAATGTCACCTCGCTGGGGGGGAAAGAGCCGGAGTTAGTGCGGGAGGTTGAGAGGTACTGTCTAGAGATAGTTGGGCTCACCTCCACACTCAGCTTGGGCTCTAAATCCCAACTCCTCGATGGCAGGTGGACTCTCCATTACTCTGGAGTCGCCCGCAGCGAGAGGCGGCGGGCTGGTGAGGGCTTGCTCATAGCCCCCCAGCTTAGCCGTCATGTGTTGGAATTCACCCCGGTAAACGAGAGGGTCATTTCCTTGCGCCTTCGGGTCGAATATAGGTTTCTCAATGTTGTTTGCGCCTACGGGCCGAATGGCAGTGCAGAGTACCCGGCCTTCTTGGGGTCTCTGGAAGGGGTGCTGGAACGCTTAGCAGAGCCCCCTGTCAGGGAGGTCTTCAACTCCCACCTCCGGCAGAGCTTCAACCAGATCCCGAGGAAGGTTGGAGACTTTGAGTCCGAGTGGACTATGTTCTCCGCCTCCATTGTCGATGCGGCTCTTCGAAGCTGTGGCCGCAAAGTCTCCAGTGCCTGTCGTGGCGGCAACCCCCGAACCCGGTGGTGGAAGTGAGGGATGCCATCAAGCTGAAGAGGGAGTCCTATCGAGCCTGGTTGGCTGGTGGGGATCCTGAGGCAGCTGGTAGGTACCGGTGGGCCAGGCGGACTGCAGCCCGGGTGGTTGCAGAGGCAAAAACTCGGGTATGGGAGGAGTTCGGCAAGGCCCTGGAGAAGGACTATCGGTCGGCCTCAAAGAGGTTCTGGCAAACTGTCCGGCGCCTCAGGAAGGGGAAGCAGTGCCCTGCCAACACTGTATACAGTGGGAGTGGGAATCTGCTGACTTCAACTGGGGATATTGTCGGACGGTGGAAGGAATACTTTGAGGATCTCCTCAATCCCACCGAGGCGTCTTCTGTGGAGGAAGCAGAGGCCGGGGGCCAAGGGGCGGACTCGACCATTACCCGGGCCGAAGTCGCTGAGGTAGTTAAGAAGCTCCGGCAGGAGGGGGTCCGGTTTGGGGACCACAGGATTGCATCTCTGCTTTTTGCAGAAAAACAAATGCATTTATATCTTTAAATATATGTATAAAAATATATAAATATACTACTCTTTTATTTGCTTGACATTTTAATTGCTATGTTTTTTTATAATGACCACCTGTAACGCCCATGCCGGGCTCCAGCCACTGGGTGTTTCTCAATGTCAAGGATACGTCCTTGGCAGGACTGGTCCTTCCAAGTCACTTCCTTTAGAGGTTAGGCGAGGCTCCTCTTAAGCATTCGGAGAACACGTAAATGGAACAGGCTAGCAAGTGAACGTTACTGCGTCATTACGTCAGTGAAAAGGTCCGCTTTCGGCGCTGAAAAATGGAAGTGCAAACATTACTAAAGAACTGCCGGTGAGGGCTAATAATTGTGAAATGACAGGTCCGGTTCAGTTAGCTATCATTAACGTAATTTCTAATTTATAATATCAATACGGTAGCAGTCTGTACTTTTTAGTACAAAAATGTTTTTAAGTAATTTGTAATTTGTAAATATACTTACATTTGAAAGCATATTTCCCCACTAGCGCTCCGACTCCGCAAATGTCTGACATTTTGAATTTTTGAGCAAGATAGCAAAGCTGCATGCATAGGATTGTGGGTGATTTAAGAGCGCGAAGGCTACACTTATGCATCCTTTCCTGTGTATGGGATATTTTTCGAAGGAAGGACTCAGTCCTTGGTTGAAATTCCGAGGATCCTCGACATTGGAACAGTCCTTTGACGGATGTCGATTACGTAGCATCCCCGAAATTCTGGCTTCCGAGGATCCTTCCTTGACATTGAGAAACGCCCACTTTCTCAGTCACCCTCACTCTAGTCATGATCACCAGCACCTGCCACAGCACCAATCAAGTCATCACCAGCACC
>JAUMHR010000084.1:14947006-14971265 GCA_032361145.1 Enteromius fasciolatus
TAGAAATTATATTATATTATATTATATTAATATAGTGATTTTGAAAAGGAGATTTCCTAATTTAATACAAATTAGGAAATTTATAAAAACCAAAGTCATAAAAAAGTATTTGTTATTGTCTTTTTTTTATTTACTGAAAATATAATGTCATTATGATTTTATTTATTTATTTGTTTTTATTTATTTTTTATTTGGATGTAGCCTATGAAACCTGTGAAACACGATTATTCAAATGTCGATGCACAAATTTGAGGTTGTTTTTATCTCATTTTATACTTAAAATGTCATTCTAGTGCTTTTTTAAATATTTTATCTCAGAGACATTGATCTTGTCACATTATCTACAATGTGTTTCTAACAGATTCGTCCCAGAATCATAACCATCAGTCTACGTATCATTAATCAATGGAGCGCATCTGTGTGAATCCGGATGAAATTGATGTTTCGAACACTGATTCACACTGCTTCGTTCACACGAACTGATCGAGCTCTCCTTCTTTCACACATTAAATGCAGCCATTGCCCAAATGTCCACCGTCAGAGGTTAATTCCTTTCAGAATAAACATCCACAAACAAATATCTCATGCTCTCTCAAAACAAAGGCAGAGAGAGGTCAAGACCTGCACTATTGTACACAAGTATACAACAACACGCAACAATAGTCTATAGCATGCAGTAGAAAAGACTCCACACTATTTATTCAAAGCATCTATGCTGTACTAACTAACTACTAACTACTTTTCATCTAGCATTGCATACAGAACTTTAAAATTAACAACAGAAAAAATATATCATATTTTACTTTCCTATGATGCAGCGTTCTCATATTTTATATATATGACTTTATATGTATGACTTTAATACTTTCCATGGCTTTTCCAAACCTGGAAATGGGAAAAGGGTTTCTGAATGTTGCCACATATAATTCATAAATGTCTGAATTATAGCTAAGCCATACATTAACGCATAAAAACTCTTTAAAACTGGACGTTCCCCTTAATAACAGACTTAAAATGAAACAAAAAACCCATCTGTCCATCTTAAGAGGGGGAAAAATATAAGATGAGACCTTGCTCATTCCCACCGTCCTGGATTTATGACTCAGCTCTTACAAAGTGAGAATTGTTTAGTTTGAACACAACAGGAACACTGAAGCCAAGCAAAGTTTCTTATTGCCGTCATAAAGCGTCTAGACTGCACACCCCTCCTTTCTGCACCTTCGGTCCGTGCGTGATAGACGTTTGTTTTTACAAAATATATAGAGTCCTCTTTGTGTCCTGATGGACAGACGGTCCGTTTTTAAGGCTTGTCTTTATCTAAAAACAGTGCTGTTGGTGGAATGGTATGGCTGCTTGTGATTAGCTGGACAAAAATAAAACTTGATCTTAAATTATAATCATTTTTGCAGACATGTTGTGTTTTAATAAAGCACCATAAAGGTGCTTTATTAGCATTGACGGTTCCTTTAACATCCATGGAACCTTTACACTTGACAGAGGAGGGGTTCTGTTAATGTTAATGTTAATCTTTAAAAATGGCATCAATGCAAAAAAAATGAAACAAACAAAATCTATTTTAAACCATAATCTTTAAGAATGCACTCTTTCATGTTTAAAAGTCCTTCAAGTGGCATCTATGGCTAACTTTTAACAACATTTCTGGAACTTTTCCATTTGATAAATAGTTCTTAGAATAAAGATTCTAAAAGGTTCCCATCTAAAGTAGCTTTTGTGGAATTAAAAGTTCTGTTAGAAGTTCATGGTTCTATACCATCAAAGAACTTTTTATCTGCATCTACAGTTCCACAAAGAACCTTTAAATCCTTGGAACGTTTCCATTTGACGACAGTTCTTTATAGTGAAAAAAAGTGCATTAGAAGATTAAAATGTTCCTAATAAGAAGAAAAAAATGCTTATTTTAAGAACTGTTTCCTGAAAGCCAAAAAACAAGGTTCTTCTCTGGTTCTTTCGCGTTGTGACAAGAACATTTTGAAGTGCTTTTTTTAAGTATATGTACATTTTAAGTTTGCACTCTTGCAAAATAAAAGTTCTTGTTGGCATTCCTGATTCCAGGAAGTACTTTTAATGTCCATGGAATCTTTCCTTTCCACAAAAGACACATGAAATGTTTCTAAACTGTTGACTGAAAGTTTCTTCCACAACGATTCTTCAGTGACATCGCTGTGAAAACATGACAATGTTCTCAAATAAAATAAAAATATTCTTCTGTGGCATTGAGGGAAAAACATATTCTGCTTTTATTCAGATTTTCTGGTGGAGATTAGAAGATGTGTTCGATTATTACAATTTTCTGTACACTAAGAAAACATATAGGAATAGTTCACCCAAAAACTAAAATTCTGTCATCATTTACTGACCCTCAAGTAGTTCCAAACTTGTATGAATTTCTTAGCTCTGATGAACACAAAGGAAGATATTTTGAAGAAAGTTTGTAACCAGGCTGTTTTGGGTCACTATTGACTCCTATAGGTTTTTTCTTTCCTACTATGGAAGTCAATAGTGACCCAAAACAGCCTGGTTCATTTTTATTACATATATATATATATATTCATTTGTGTTCATCAGAACAAGAAATTCATACAGGTTTGCAACTATTTGGGGTTGAGTAAATGAAAGAATTTTAATTTTTAAATGAACTATTCCTTTAATAACCGTTCACTTAAAGTTTCTTTACGGAAACCAAATGTTTTTCTACGGCTGTTTTTACGAGTGAATGTCTGCTTTAAGATATTCCAACACTGCTAAGTTAAGCATTTTCCCAAACACCTAGCGTCCGGATTCCTGCAAGATGGGTGAGTCACAGCGCTTGCTTAACCTCAGCCCTCAGCCACTTTTTAATGGATACAACACTTACATGTCTAGATTGAGGAAATGGATTGAAAATATTCTTTCTTCCTGTTCTCCTAAGTCACTGAGGCCCTCCATTAAGTTTAGGGGCATCAATCTCCTCCGGTGTAAGGCATATACGCGGCTGACAGTGAGACGGGTGGGGGGTGATGGCCTATCTTCTTTTGAGAAAAGCTATAAATTCTTTCGCACCCTCAAAGCACTTGCCGTTCTCACATTGCCTTATGAAAAAAAAGGGGGCGGTGGGGTGGGGAGCGGGGGTTAAAAAATCTCTGTCCATTCTGAGCTGGGAGATTTACAAAACCATAGCCATCCATGGCAGAACAGGATGTGCCAATTGGCGCGTGCTTTAACAGCAGTTACTGACACATCTGATGTACTGAGATTATCCAGTCAAAAGCGGCGCATAATGCATGTTGTTAGCTCTAAAAGGCTGGTTTGTGTGCGTTAAATAAGATGGAAGCCCAGCCATTTGCATTAAAAGCAAAGTGAAGAATTTATAAGCAAATTCATCTGACTTCAGTGTTCAGTGTCTGCAAACACAGCAAATGACTCATGAGCCACTTTATCCAATAATCATCTATGATACAGCCTGACTAAAACCGTCAGACCTAAATAATACACCACTGACCAGCGGTTATTTTTATATGCAGAAAGTGACATCATTTAAAAAATATTCAATTTTGGTACATTATGTCTTGCATTATAATATTTTGGTCACAGCAACCCATTTAAAAAAAAAAATATATATATATATATATATATGTGTGTGTGTGTGTGTGTGTGTGTGTGTGTGTGACATATGTATCTATGTAAGTTTTTAATATATATATAAAATGTTATATTTAAAAATAAGAATATGAATATATAAATGTATAAACATACATATTTTCGAAATATATACTGTATGTGTGTTTATTATAGGCCTAAATATACATAGTAAGTATGCATACATAATGAAAACAGAAACTTTTATTTTAAAATAACATAATAATAATAATAACAATAAACTAGTTAAGAATTTCCATATTTCCATTAATACCAAAACCTCAAACGATACAGAGAATTATGAAACATTATTTTTTGTTGTAAAATATACTCGTTCTCATCTAACGTAGCCATATATCTATGTGTTTTGAAATAAGGTAAGACAGTTGTTTTACATACTGCATTTGAATGGACTAAACATCTGCAGTTTTTTCCTCATTTCTCCGTCAACGTTTGCATATATTTACTTGCCTGCTCTTCATTCATACATTACACATATGAGTACAATGTGACAGGCAGGTCTTTGTGTTTAATGTGATGGGTTAATGTCAGTTGCGATTTCCATATTTAAATCACAGAGTGAAGAAGCACGCACAGATTTGTCTTCATGTGCTCTGAAAAAATACATGTTGTGTTTGCTTCATTTAGGAGGAAGAACATCATGCATTATCAAGAATAAAAGCGTTTCATTGTATTTAAAATAGAAGATGCAGCCTTGTAAAAACGCATTTCATTATTTAATAATAAATTTCAAAAGATCTACAAAGCATACGTTTAAAAAGTGGGACATAAATATGTAAAACAATAATGCAATATAATAATATAATTCAGATCCATTTAAAAGCTGTATAGGAAACAAATTGCATTAATAACATTATGATAATGTCTTATAAAAAAATACAGTTTTGTTCCTCCCCGCCTGTTCACTTGCTTCCCTCCCTCTCTCTCTCTCTCTCTCTCTCTCTCTCTCTCTCTCTCATTTCTCTCCAGCATCACTCTTCCCTCCCTCTCTCTCTCTCTCTTTCACATCTCCTCCCCCTTTCTCTCGACTCTGCATTTCTCATCAATGAAGCCTCATTTGAATAATGCGCGAGCACTTTGGACCGGAGCCAATCAGCTGTCAGAAGAGCATGATAAATCGCAATGCATTATTGATAATAATAATTACTTTGACATGCGCATTTCTACTCGAGGGGCTAATTTCCCCCAACCTGGAGAATTTCTAAAGGAGAGGGACTAAATAGTCTTACTATTCGCCCCTGATGGTTGTAGGTTACCATGTCGCGGCGCAAGCAATCCAAACCACAGCATATCAATTCAGACGAGCCCGCTTCGACAGAAAACGGTAAGTTTGAGGCGACAAAAACTTTATTTATCATCTCTTGCTCGTATACTATAGGTTATAACATTTCATACATGAATTCTGAACATTTGGCGTCAGTGGGTTCACGACACTTGATGTTGAGGTAGTTTTATAAATCGCTAAATCAATCAAAAAGTTGTTTTATACATCAAAAACACTGAAACTTTGCTTACTGTTTATCGCGATAGTTTCATTATCTGAGTTGAAGAAACGCGGTGGTTTGCGTTATTTTGTGTTTTGTTTGTTGGTTAATAGTTTAGCTGATGTTTACTATTTTACGATTTACGAAGTCATGTTTGTCGGCGTTTACGTTAATTCGAAATTAATAATAAAGTTTTTTTTGTTTTTTTTTTAAAGTTAGAGGAGAAAGATTACACTCACCCATTGGACTTTTAAGGTTATAATTTAGATTTTTGTTATTATGGGTTTTCGCGTCGATCAGTTGGATCACTGATACATGTACACTTATGTTCCAGGCTATGCTTGTGTGTTAATATTTGATGTGGCGTACTGGTATCACTGACCACTGTTAAACAAAGGTGCTCAACAGGTCGGCATGAAATGTGAGTCGCGAACAAGCTTGACCACAAAGCAATAAATCCCCCACAGTTTCTTTTGGTCGCATATGGAGATGTGGATGGGGGATGGAAATGAAGTTGTGTGTAATGGGGGTGTAAATGTAAACTACATGTCTCTTATCCACGACGCACTGAAATGTGGTCTGGTTTGGCTATTCGTAAAGCTGGTATAGATGTGTTTGGGTGTGTATGTATTAAAGACTGGGCTTTGTTTGACCCGTTTCATTAAAATTGGGTTTAATTTCAGTCAGACGTGTTCTAAAATATCGCATGTGGTATTCCCTCTCAGTTAAGGTACAATCAGTGTAACACTGACGGTATCAGTAAAGATGCATTGTGTCCCTTGTGCATTGATCAAACGCCTCCTTGTGGTGAGTTGAGTAACTTGCAACTGTTACAATGTATCCAGTTGACTAACCCTAAACGCATGGTTTGAAACATGATGGATTTCTGGCACATTTACCTTTTTAATAGCCTTGTTGGGTGTGTGTGTGTGTGTGTGTGTGTGTGTGTGTGTGTGTGTGTGTGTGTGTTTTTTTTTTTTTTTTTTTTTTTTTTTTTTTTTTTTTTTTTTTGTATGTCCACTACCTTTTTAAACATGCAATCGAGTATACCACTAGTAGTTTTTAAAAAAGTTTAAGTTCATTTTTATTAAAGAGAGGGGGGGGGATACCCTTGTTTGCTTTCTCAAATGGAGGTACTGTTTGGCTGTTCGCTAGCTCTGAGAACAATGCAGCTTGTTTTCTTTACTATTCAAGTTGTTTAGTGAACAATTAACACGTCCAGTTTCAGTGTCAGAATGTTAACAGGTGGTCTTCCCCATTCATAAGAGATGAAATTTGCATTTAACAATGGCCCTGTTAAAAGGGCCTTCCTAATGGTTCTGCAGCTTAATTTGATTTGCTTTGCATTTTCTCCAATTAGAAAGACCAACTGGCAAAACAGTTTTCAGCCTTTTTCTTTCTTTCTTTTCTTTTAGTTCTCTATTAGGACTGCCTAATAACATTTGTATGTTAAACAAACACCAGTTAAGCATGTTTTATAAGTTATATGCATTTTATTTTTATTGTAGAGGAACATTGGAAAAGGATGGAGTAGGGAAGTTTATATTTGTGTCTTTGTATTGGTACATTTATTTCTAGTAAAAATGTTTTTTGTTTTTGGACATGTTCTAAATGCTGCCCTCATCTGGTGGGACTGCCTAGTTGAAAAGCTGTAAATGTGGCTGCTTACAAAAACAACTTGTTTGTTAAATCATCTGGTGTATGCAAATAAAAATCCAAATATGACATTTGAAACACAGAATATAAATGCCAATATTAAACTACATCTGTAATTTAAGTAGCTTTTGTTATGCATTTTCTATTTTACATTGATTACTGATATCATCATCTACAATTTGTTGTATATTTACTGCACATCATCCTTTGGTCTTAATAATTATTCCAACTTTTGTCTATTTGCTGCAGGGATCTTGCACAACGGTCAAGGTGAGGAGGATGGCAATGAGGCTAAGAGGCGACGATCAGAGGAGACAAGGGTTTGCGACAAATGTTGTGCAGAGTTCTTCGATGAGGCAGAGTTTCTGGAACATGAGAGAAATTGCACCAAGAGTCAGCAAGTTGTGATCATGAAAGACGGTGATGGTAATGAAGTGCCCCCTGAGTTCTCCCAGCATTCTCCGGGTGATTTCCTGGGGGATAATGGGGATCAGTCGACCAGTAATTCACATTCAAGGCACAGTGCAGATTCTGAGGAGAGGATGGAAGGAGAGCTCATGCTGAACCAGGATGACCCCTCAAATCAAGATCAAGATGCGTCTGTCAGTTCAGACATGGGGTACATGGTATCTTCCAAATTGCAAGACTCTAATGTGACACTCGAGTCCATGTCTGCTACTAAAGTTGCTGTAACGCAACACTCATCCAATCAAAAGTCTCCACCCCCGCAACCACACCAAGATGCCCTTCTCACAATCCCCATGATTCTGGAGCAGCTGGTCAGTCTCCAGCAGCAGCAACTACAGCAGATCCAGCTAACTGAGCAGATACGCCTTCAAGTGGCCATGATGACGCCTCAGAGTTTCCACTCCGCACTGGGTGCTGCTGTAGATCCACTGAAAGCACTGGGTGCGCATCTATCACAACAGCTTTCAGCCGCAGCTGCCCTCATTGGCAAGCGGACGGGCTCCCAGAACTTGTCCTTGGAAGCCTTAAAACAAGCCAAGCTACCTCAGTCCACCACCATCCCCACATCCCTTGTCGGAGGTTTGGGCTCAGTGCCCTTAAAAGCAGACTTGAAAGGACTCCCCGATTTAGCTAGTCGGCTTCCTGCGCTCCTTCCTCAATCTCCAGGAGTCATGGGATTGCAGAGTCCCTTCAGTACCCTTGCAGCGAATGTGGATTCCTCTAAAAAGGCAAAAAATAAAATCCCTGCTGTGCCGGAGTCCAAAAATGGCTCGGGTGAACATATGTTCAAGCACAAATGCAAGTTCTGTGGGAAGACATTTGGAAATGACAGCGCTCTCCAAATCCACTTGCGCTCTCACACTGGCGAAAGGCCCTATAAATGTAACATCTGTGGAAACCGTTTCACAACCAAAGGAAACCTCAAAGTGCATTTCCAGAGGCACAAAGAAAAATACCCGCACATTAAGATGAACCCACACCCAGTACCAGAACACCTGGACAACATGCCGACAAACAGTGGCATCCCTTATGGCATGTCTATGCCTATAGATGAGAGCAATTTTACAGACACCAAACCAGTGCTGGGGCTACCCTCGACAGGTCTTCACCCACCAATGCTCCAAGGATTCAAGCCCTCTTATGATGTTCCAGTAGGTGGGGACCTCTACTCCCAGAGGCCTTCTTCATCTGGCAGCGACGGTGCATCTATTTCTTCTGGCATGTTCGGTCCGGAAATGACAGGACTGGAACAAAACAAAGATTCCTCCGATCCGCTGGCTGGATTGCATCACATAAACAATAATGGTCTACCTGGCGAAAATGGCTCTGGCACTGCAAAGCTTCAGCAGATGGTGGATGGCTTGGATAAGAAGACAAATGACCCTAATGAATGTGTCATCTGCCATAGAGTCTTGAGCTGCCAAAGTTCTCTCAAAATGCATTACCGCACACACACCGGTGAGCGACCTTACAAATGCAAAATCTGTGGCAGGGCTTTCTCCACCAAGGGCAACCTTAAAGCTCACTATGGCGTTCACAGGGCCAACACTCCCCTTAAGATGCAACACTCGTGCCCGATCTGTCATAAAAAGTTCACCAATGCCGTCGTTCTCCAGCAGCATATTCGCATGCACATGGGTGGCCAGATTCCCAACACCCCCCTGCCAGAGAATCCGTATGAAAGTCCTGAAGCACTGGATGCTAGCATAACTGAGGATAAGAACATGGACTCTACTGGCCATGAAGAGAGTATGGAAGAGCAAGACTTGGATTTGGACAATCAAGAGATGCTGAACAACTCTACAGAGCCCCAGCCCGGTGCCAAAGAAGATCAGGCTTTCCCACCTATGTTTACAGGCATCGCCGCCCTGGAGAACCACATGAAGAGCCTCACCTCTGCACTGAACCTGCAGCGACAAAGCAGCACCGCTTCTGAGAGCGATAGTGGGCTGAAAGATTCTCCCTCAGGGTCTGGAGAAATGGATTACAAGAACGGCCGCAGTCCAGGTGTGTCAGATTCCATGTCTTTTCACTCTTCGTCCCCTATAGACGGTCCCCTGAGTAACGGACAGTCAAAGTCACCAGAATCCACAAACCCAGATGATGGACCCAAATCCAGACTAGACTCTGCACCTCAAGATTTCAGCGAAAACAGTGGAGCGCTGGACTTGACGTCAAGTTTTACTCCGAAACCAATCAAAGAGGAACCGGGCTTGTCCTTTTCCAGTGGCGAATATGGTATGTTTTGTTAACTTCAGTATCTTAAACACTGACATTTCCTCTTGACGCTTTGCCTATTTAGCCTATTTGTTCTTCTTTCTCAGGTTCTAGTCAGTTGCCATTCATGAGGGTGCCTCCGAGTCTGGTCAAACTGGAGATGCAGATTCCTCCGGAGACTCCCATGGGTGCTCACGGCCTGTACAGCTCCCAGCTGCCCCAGGGAGCTGCCACTCCTCCTGCTACTTCTAGTGCTCCTCGTCGCTCCACCAAGCAACATCTCTGCAACGCCTGTGGGAAGAACTTTTCGTCTGCCAGTGCCCTGCAGATCCATGAACGTACACACACGGGCGAGAAACCGTTTGCCTGCACTATTTGTGGCAGGGCTTTCACGACAAAAGGCAACCTTAAGGTAAAGGTGTCTTTTTGGATTTTGTGAGTGAATTGATTGGAAGTTTAAGATCTTGTCTTACCCACTCTTGCTTTCTACTTTACAGGTGCATGTTGGGACCCACATGTGGAATAACACGGCAAGGCGAGGTCAACGTCTCTCGTTGGATAACCCAATGGCTTTGATGGCCATGGGTGCCGAGGCCAAGATGAAACCAGACATGCTGCCACCCCCAAAAGATTTGATTCCCCCACCAATCAATTTTGACCCATCGATGTGGAACCAGTATGCTGCTGCCTTCACAAATGGGCTGACCATGAAGGCCAATGAGATTTCGGTTATCCAAAATGGCGGCATCCCTCTCCCAGGAAGTCTCGCTGGAGGTCCTTTAGTGGGTTCTACTGGGGGAATAACCAAGATGGAGACCTCTCAGATGGGTATCCCTGGCACAGTTGCAGAGATGGAAAAGAATGGCTCTGACAGCATAGCAAAGTTTCCACATTTTATGGAGGAGGGTAAAGTGAATTAGACAGCGAAAAGACTACAGAAGTTCCCAATCAACGGTCTGCATTGTGCTAATGAGCCTGCTGAAATGTTAAGAACTGGGCTATTTATTAGTTGGTACAATCAATTCATACATGTAACATTGCTTTTAAGAAGTTGCAAATTTACATACCCTTGTTAAATGAGCCTATACCCTAAAATGGGCCATGCCTTCCTTATTGGACCCTTACATGCTATCAATTTCTTCTAGTTGAGTCCGATCTAACTACTGTAGGGATTTTTTTTTTTTTTCTACTAAAATATGCGGGTATTTTGTCAGTTTTATTTCTAGAAGTTGAATGTAAGTCTTACTTGAAATGGCTTTATTCCAGAGCAGTCTCATTATTGATCGTTACGTTGGGCTCAGCTCTATGACCCTCAGGAAGATCTCAGCCACAGGTGATCAGAGATCTCAATGTTTTAACAGTTAACATCTTGTTCATCTCTGCTTGACTACTCATGGTCCTGATGTTAGTCTTTTGAGTCATTTCATTAGTCAAAATAATATCCGTGGCATAGATGTCATACAATAAAGGTGTTTGTGGAATATGTGCCTAAATAAATTGACCATTCCACACAATCTACTGAAGATTACGGTTTAATTGGACTTGATGAGTAGTTGTATAGGTTTGTTTTGAAACTGGATTTCACTAAGTTATTGTTTTGTTTTTTGTTTTTTTTTGTTTTCCACCTTTGACTCTATATATAGTTTCTATTTTGCGCTTAATACCAAAAATGATTTAGCTAAGTGCCTGTCTTGGAGTGCTTTTTCTCTCTCCTCTGTATTTCACCCAAACCACCCCCTCGCCCTCACAAAAGACACCATAGGATTGTAATAAAACTTTTTTTTTTTCTTTTTTGAAAGCAAATTAATTTGGTAGTAGTTTTCTTGCTTTCAGCGATCTTTATCAAATATTAGATTTGCTTTCGTTTGAGACCTTTTTAATATGAGGTCAAAAGGCCAGTGTAATACTGAAATGCCTAATCATTCCTTGCACTTTATTTTTCCTCCTGCTCAGATCTGATATAAACCAGGCATTTGTTCTGTTAGTTTCTTGGGCTAGTCATTTAGAGATCATTTGCTTGCGCTTGCTTGCTGCAGTTTTAGGACACCAAGAGTTTTAGAATTCTGTAAATTTGCCATTTACCATGCATTTTATACTTGTGAGCTAAGCAGGCATGCATATCTTGTCCCAAAACATCAGCAGTCATTTCTTATTCTGGGAAAAAGGCATGGTTCGCTACCCAATTGTGTATTGTTGTGGGGAAATCTTTTTGAGATGGTAGCCATGCATTCTTGAGTTAATGGAATGAATGCGTGTATGCACGCAGAGTATCTAAACCATAAAAACTTTACGCTGGTCAAACTTCTACCTCATTTAGTTTTTTTATTTTTTTTTTTTGCATTGTGTTTGGAGTTATGGTTGCATTGTGCCCCCATAACCTGCTGATTTCTGTAATATAATGAATGTATCACCAGACACTTTGCACAACACTTGTTCAGAATAGGCAGACTCCTCCTGTACATTCTCTTTCTAATATGCATTTACCAAGTTGTGCCTTTTTTTTTTTTTATTTTTTTAGATGTAAAAAAAACAACAAAACAAAACGAAAAGGTGGTGTCAGATCTTGGTTAAATGGGGTCATGTCTGTATGATTGTTCAAATGTTGAGTCTGTTTTAGGCTTGTTTACAGTGTAGACTTTTTGTAAATGTTTGCTTTTGTTTGTTCCCCTTCCGTTCTGATATTTTGAGAATAAAACCAAGGATGACTTTTCCAAAACTTTGTTGTGTGTCTAAATCAACATGTCATTACTGTTGCAGAAGACACTGAGATGAGTAATCGAGAGTGAGAGATACTTGTCTAAACTGATTATGATGCAGGAATATTTGTTTTATCATTGTTCTCCAAGCAGAAAACATGACTAGTAAGTTGTTTGAGTGGATAAGATTAAAGAAGTGCTATCATGGTGTTTACACTGTGCTCCATGGTACTTTGAATACTATGCTGTTATGTACTCTCATTAAAACTACATGAACTTTTTATACTATGATTACCATGCAATTTTCCTTACAAAAATGTTTACACAAAGGTATTAAAAATCACATACCATGGCGTTTAGATACTTCAATGTACTTTCAGAAACCCAGTGGAATTATGGTAAATGAAGAAAATTAGTTGCTAGTACTTTTGGATAGTGTGTGTAATTTTTTTTAAGTAGTCGGTCTAAATGCGTGCAAAATATTTACTGGTCTTGTAGCATGGATACATTTGTAGCAATAGCCAGCAATATATTGTATGGATAAAATTGTTTTTTTCGTTTGTCAAAAATCATTAGGGTATTAAGTAAAAAATATGTACATTTTGACAATTTCATTTTTTTCATTTCATTTTTGACAAAAGACATAAAATTTGTAAATTGTAAATCATGTAAATTTCTTAACATGAATAGGCTATATCAGCACTTGATTTTTGTTGAGTAATGTGCACTGCTAAGAACTTCAATTGCACAACTTTAAAGGTGATTTTAAATATTTTGATAGATTTTTTTTGGACCCTGAGATTCCATATTTTCAAATCGTTAGATTTCGGCCAAATATTGTCCTAACCTAACAAACCATAAACAAATAGGCTACATCAATAGAAAGCGTATTTATTCTGGAAGCTGAATAAATAAGCTTTCTATTGATGTTTTTGTTAATGGTTAATGTTTAAATCTCAATTTTACTAATTTTGTGGTCCGGAGTCACATTTATGTCACTCTGAGAATAATTTAAAAATAATCATAAATAAAAATAACGGCTGTCAATCAATCAATCACTTTTATTTATATAGCGCTTTAAACAATACAGATTGTAGCAAAGCACTGAACATTATCAAATATCAAACGGTGAATCTGTGAATCTCTGAAGCCTCCAGCTGTGTCCCATCATCCCCAGGAGCGCGCGGCGCAGCCCCGGCGTTACCCATCAGCCTCCGCCCCGCGCACTGGCTGCTGCTCCACTGCGGACAACAATGACGGACAACATTCCGCTGCAGCCTGTCCGACACAAAAAACGACATGACAACAAGAGAAGAGACGGGTAAGAGCACGAAACCACGTTAAACGACAACAAATACGCATCGGCTGGAACACAGAGGCTTGTTTATGGACGATATGTGGAGGATAGCATAGTGGCTAACAGCCCAGCAACACTAACCCGCGAAATTATGCTGATAACGACATTATATCGCGACGTGACGCTGAGCAGCTCTTTCTTTTTAATATACCACTGAATATTCACTATGAAGATGTCGTCTAAGTGATATTTTACTCTTAATATTGTTGTATAAAGGAGGGACAAGTGCACATCCTTGTTCCGGGACACAGGTGAATTGTGGTCAAGGATGTGTCACACGTATTTAAAGAAAGATACTTTTTCCTATGTTTTCTGTTTTGCTCTTTTTGACCAAATACTTTCGGTGCGATGCATTTCAGGCCTGTAAGGACCTGATAAAGCTCTGATAGCAATATAATAGCTAGCTATTTATAAGCACTTACAAATAACATCACCAAGGTAACAACAGTTCCTGTCAAAATAGCATAGTTGCTACAGATATTGATACCATAAAGTAATAGACCAACACAGTAGTACCATAATATTATTTATTCTTTTAAAGGCCCTAGGAGAACCACGTAAACACATTGCACATATATCTCTGTGTGTGTGTGTGTGTGTCTGCAGTATATATATAATATAGGCCTACGTAATTCTCGACAGTGTATTAGATTACTATACTAGATTACTATACTGATAACCATTGCAAGTATTGCATTATTTGAGAAAATGTGTTTTTTTGTTTTTAGTTTTTTTAATGCATGGTTTGTTATTCACCTAAATGCACAAATTCAGTTTAGTTTTCTATTCTCTAAGCTGTTGTAATTTAGTTATGCTTCACATACACGGAAGTACAATACATATAGGCTAGCACTTGATAAGAGTTTGTTTGATGAAGGTGTCGGTAAAAGCTAATATTTGCTGACACGGTTTTGTTGCTAGCTTGAAAATATTTCTGTGGCTGCAGTGAAATTCCAGTGTCTGGATGGGAATTTTCTTTCTGTGAAAGGTCACTTGCTTTGCATTTCTGTATTAATCGAAGCGCTTTGTGAATCAAGCCCACATGTATGATGTTGAATATTCAGGTGCTGCCCGTGGTCCAGATGCTGCGGAGGGGGAGATTTCCGTCCTAGGACAGTGTGGTTGGGTCATCCGGAAAAGAGAGAGCAGAGATACCCAAGAAATGTCATAAACAACCAGAAATACAATTTCTTCACCTTCCTGCCAGGGGTGAGTGGCTACAAACATTGCGGAGAGAACCGCTAGAGTAATCCAAGAATGCGTTGAGCAATTGTTGCTTAACATGTTCTTTAATTGCTGTGGTGGTGAGCAGTTGCACAGTTACACTGATATTGTATCGCAGCCACTTAATCACATCCAAGCAACCTCCCAGAACTCCCTGGCAACCGCAGAACACCTTCGCATCAGTGTAGCAATGGCTTGGCAACCACCCGAAACATCCTGGCAACTTGGCGGCAAATTTTGCACACTTACTTTTCACTGCAGAAAATGTGCAAATCTCGTTTCCTCATGCCATGCAGAGCGCCACTTTAAAAAACAACCCTGACCAGATTGCTGTAGGGAAAAATTTATGTTTGCATTGCAAATGCCTTCTGGTTATTTTGAATGATGTGAAGGACAAATGATAATCGGCGTTCAATTCTGGAAGTTTTGTATCTGGAACTCCTGGCATATAGCGAAAAACAAACCGCGAGGTGCTTTAGTGTAAACCCTTTAAGCCGATGTTTGGCATCGGAAACAAAACAAATGCAATGCTAGATGAACTGTGGTTGCAACGTGAGCCAATATGTGTTTCATAGTGGATGGAAATAGGATGAAATTAATTTGAAAATGTTTCAAGAAACTTCATTGTCACTAAGAAAAAGTGCTGTAGTAGTACCAGGCTTTTCCCCCCCCCTTTTTAGACATGTATCATGGTAATGGGATATATAACACTAAGTTATATAATAATATAATATAATATAAGTGATCATTTAGTACTTTGTGTTCATCAAATAATCCTGAAAAATGGATTACAGTTTTATTATAAAATTAAGCATAAACTGTTTTTGGCATTGTTAGTAAAAGGAAATATTGAGCATATTAGTATTGCACAACACTGAAGACTGGAGTAATGTTCAAAATTCAGCTTTTCATCAGATGAATACATTCGTTTTTAAAATGCATTAGAACAGAAAACAGTTATTTTGAATTGTAATAATATTTAGTAATTTTACTGTATCTTTAATTAAATAAATGCAGCTTTGCTGAGCATAAAACACTATTTTTATTTTTTTTCAAAACATTATAAAATTGAACCCAAAACCAAACCTTTGAATGGTAGCATATGAATATTCACTACCATATATCACAAAGCAATTCTTTTTTTTACCATGTTTTGTTTACAATGTAAGATTTAAATAAAAAAAATGGACATATGTAAAAATGATAATGTCCTGTCGTGTGTTTGTGTTTATAGGTATTATTTAACCAGTTCAAATACTTCTTCAACCTGTACTTTCTGCTGCTGGCCTGCTCACAGTTTGTGAATGAGCTCAGATTAGGCGCTCTGTACACATACTGGGTTCCTCTGGTGAGTCCAACCACAGTTTTGTCATGATAAATGGGTCTAAAATTAATGCCCTTAGTCAAATGTCATACATTTTTTTTGCTCTGTTTTTCATAAGGGGTTTGTTTTGATCATTACGATCGTGAGGGAAGCTGTCGAGGAGATGCGATGTTTCCTACGGGACAAAGAGGTCAATTCGCAGATCTACAGTAAACTCTCCACGAGAGGTGAGCCATTGTTTCCACCTATAAAGCATTTTGTGTGTCACACATTTATTGGATGAAGCTGATTCCTTATGCCTTGATTTGTTAGGTAAATGTGTGTTGTAAATGTTGCGAAGTAAGCAATCAGCGGGTGAGTTATTTGCTGGTTTTGTATGTTTTTAATGTTCCCGTTTTATAGTTTGGCGTAGATTTGAATGTTGATTTCCTATGCAGTGATTTGTTAGGTAAATGCCTTGTAATTAGCAATCGCTTTTTCTTGTTGTTTGTTGTAGACCTAAATGTTTTTAGGTTGATTCGGTGCACATGGATTTGTAATCTAGGCACTAAACGCGTGTTTGCAGTGAGCAATCAGATTTGCAGGTTTTTTTTCCTGTCCATACATTTTTTTTTTTTTTAACATTTATTATTATTTTTCTTTTTTTGCTCTAGATGTACATTTTAAGGCTGTTCTCATACACGTCAGTGTTTTTGTGAAAGTCTAGCAGTGAGCATTTGATTCAAGATACAGATTTGTTGATTTTGTATATTTGATACATAGATATTACTTTACACATTACACGCGTGTCAAAAATGGAATTACAAAGCATTTGCTCACTTTTATAATATTGCGAGATAGGTTGTTGTCTTTTAGCTTTTTTCAGCTTTTTTTTTATTTGTATTTAATCTTCCCATTGTATACATGGGTCAAAGACTGTGTGTAATACTGCTTTAAATTATTGTTGTTCTTCCCCACTCCCAAAATGTAGAAGTTTTCTGTTTAATTTAATTGCAATTTTGTTTTTGTTTTTCTGAGTAAAAAATAAATGATACATTTTTCCCTGATTAACAGAAAACATCCACTACAATGTCAGTTTTGTCAGGCATATTTACAACAAAAATCTATTTGACATATTAAAATAATAAAATTACTTTATATCTTAAATACTAATCAGTTGTAATTTTACTTTTTTTTATTTTTTTTTATTTACCACTGTCCTTTAAATTGTTTACTAATTTAAAACACAGTGAAATATAATATGCTCCCTCATTCCTTTATTTAAATAAATATATATGTATATGTATATATATGTGACCAGTCATAAGGTAAAATTTTACAAAACTGAGATATGTACATCATATGAAAGGTCAATAAATAAGCTTTCTATTGATACATGGTTTGTTAGGATAGGACAATATTTGTCCGAGACACATCTATTTGAAAATCTGCATTCGGAGGGTGCCAAAAAATCAAAATACCGAGCAAATGACCTTTAAAGTTGTCCAAATAAATATCTTATCAATGCATTTTACTAATTAAAAATGACATTTTGATATGTTTACAGTAGACATTTTACAAAAAATCTTCATCTTCATCTACTTAATTTCTTAATGATTTTTGGCATAAAAAAAAAAAAATCTATAATTTTGACCCTTGCAATGTATTTTTGGATATTGCTGCAAATAAACCCCAGTGACTTAAGACTGGTTTTGTGGTCCAGGGTCACATATATTATGATATACATGTGCAATTCCTGTAAACAGGCCTCACTTAATTTATAATTTTCTTGTTGGCTGCGTTATTGTTAAATCTCAGATTTAGTATTTTTGTAAACTTGCTTTCGTTTAGTGAAGGTTTTTTGAACTGGTCGATCATTGATCTAATCTTATGCTCAGTTTTTGAGTTAATATTGCCAAAATTATCTACAAATAATGTTTATTATTTTATTTTTTTTACACTGCTTCTAAAAAGAAATTCGAATCCTCTGCTAAATGGAAAAGGGTGACAAAAATGATCATTTTTGGCTATATATGAAATGTACAATAACACCAAATAGGGAAAACATGGGTTTGAAGAAGTTGTTTGCAAACTTCTTCCACGTAGTTGGTATGTCATTAAAATTCCACAAAATAGAAATATAAAATCAGCAACAATGCTACACTGCCTTTTGTATTCATATAAGGCTCGGTAAAGCATACAGATGCATCAGCCATAAAACAGACTGCTGTTTGTCTTTAAATTGAGGTAGGGATGTAAATTGTATCATATACCGGGGGATGAAAAGCGTCTGACAATAAAAAAACGAAGAGAACCTCCTGTCGTTTCCATCACATGCCTTCCTTTGATCTGGCAGGCTCTCTTCTCTCATAAACCCGGTGTATGCGCGCTCGGCAGTAACGGCCTCCATATAAGGCTCATAGAGCCAAGCTGAGGCATTTGGCTACTTGGGAGGGCTTGTGATTGCCCTGCCCAGACCAACAGGGATGAAAAAACATCAAAGTTCATCATATTTAAACTGGCCCTCAACTCGTTTTTTTAATAGACTCACACCATTAAAGGTGGGTGTGGGATTTATGGTCGCAGGTCACACCTTCCGGAGCAGAACACCGCTTTTTCCTGTTTTCTGGAAGTTTGAAATTTTAAGGGGACCATACCAAGTGAGCAACCTGTAGGGGAACGGTTTAAACCATAAAATATAAGCTTAATTGAAGGGATAATTCATCGAAACCCAATATAACCAAGGCTGATTTAATTGTCCGTCTGAATAAAACAAATCTGTAACTGACCTAAGTTCAATAAAAGTGTCCTTTGATTCTAAAAAGAATGCACATATACATTTGTGCTAATGTCTTACATATGCATTGGTAAAGGTCTCCACAGGGGTCAAAGGTCCCTGACCTTTTCCAAACAATTTTAGCTGTGCATTTTCAATGGAATGAGAGATGGTTCTCACAGCACTCTTGTAAAGCCGCATAGGAGGGTATTGTCTAAAAACAAATGGAAATCTCATATGCACTCAGAGCTTTTGAGCAATCTGAAAGGGGACTTGAAGAAGGTCTTAAATATGTTAGTCTTCACTGGTGGTTTTATCAGGAAATATGCAGATTTAGGACCACTGGTAAAACCTCTGACAGATGCTTTTATTATTACTATTATGCAAGTTTTTGTTTATTAGGGGATTAGAAACCTTTTCGAACACACAATGCATGAGGATTGAACAGAAAGTCAGGGGAATCCTGGAAATATCAGGCAATTTCTTTTTATAATTATGCTTTTGTAGATGTGTTTGATCTAAAAGTTGCGGAAACTAAATTTGTTCTTTACATTTTTTTTTTTGTATTTATTATTATTATTATTATTTTCAATCTTATTAAATTGATATTTCTTGTCAAAAATGACTGACCTACAATTTGAATCATGAAGCTAAAATTAGTATCGAATCTTTGTGTCGACTTCATTTATTTGCACAGGTTTTGTGTTTATTACTGATTGATCATAGGCCTCGTTTATCTGAGCCTAAACACCTCAGTTTTCAAGTGAATATTGCAAGTTATATATTTATTTTACTTGCATTCTTTGCTCTGAAATATGCAACTTGCTATAAATTGCTCTAAAAATTGTGTGAACTCTAAATCTAGAGATATTTTATATAGATATTTTCAAGCATTGCTTATTCAGACAGATTTTATATGTTAAAAATAATCATTTGATTAATAATCAACCGAAAATCTCACCCTTTTTAAAAAAAAAAAAAAAATTTAAGTGCACCAGTCTGATTTTCTCTCTATCTCTCTCCGCAGGAACCGTGAAGGTGAAAAGTAGTGGCATCCAGGTTGGAGATCTTATCATTGTTGAAAAGGTTGGTTTGCTAATCAGCTCGCTCTTTGTTAGGAATTGAGATCTTCTGACAAATGGCATCTCATAGCTCTCAATGCTTTAGCTGTTTACCTTCCCCTGAGATTAGGGCAATTTGACCCCTCGGTGGGGCGGTAAGACATAACAAGCTTTATATGCATATTTAAATTCAAGATTGCGCTTGCATGTGCGTTTTCAAAATGAAAATGTAAGGTTTTCACACACCGGAGCTTAGTTTTGTTCTAGATTTGAAACTTCAACATAGAATATTTAGATTGTGTTTCTTTATTTATTGAAGTAACCTGTGGATCAAAAAGGGTCTATGAGCTTTTAATGCTGAAAAGAGCTGTCAATCATTTTGAATGACTGAAACATGTGACCCGAGGCCAGTGGTTGGTTATTAGTAATCCTGCCTAATTCCACTCTGGTATTTAGTGTTGCCTTTTGTTCGACTGTTGCCTTTTTGCAGTGTAGACTGAAGCCTATTGTAAGCGAATTGCGCTGTTGGTGTCCCCCTGCGAAGTCTGAGAACATGAAATTTGATACGCGTCCGCAGTCTCCAATTACCCACCAGACTAATTTTCTTAAAAATGTTGATTTTACACAGAAAGACGGCTCACACATGCTGCCCTCAATCTGGTTTTGTTAAAAAAAGCACTGTAAAAAACTTCATATTAGACAACCTCATGTGTGAATTTTATGAAAGCATGTCCTACTCACGTTCTTTTCAAAATGTAAACGTATTATTATTTTTTATTTTTTGTTTTTTTGGTATTTGCATGATTTGCATGAAGAAAATGCATTATTTTACTGTTTTCCTCACCAAATTCTCATTAACGTCTCTTTGCATTCAGACTTTATTTTGTTATTCAGATATTTCAAGTTTCTATTGCTTTTAATACAGTATTTTGTTTACAGTATTCCATTAAAACAATAGATTTAGAAATACTTAAATTAAACTTATCATTTTTGTTTGTAATGAAATGTGGGTGGACAATGTGCTTAATTGTCATGAACGTAAAACAAAAATTCATTATCTTCAGTATTGCGTGTGTGTGTGTGTGTGTGTATATATATAATATGGCTAATACTTTATTATGCTTTATTATGGTTAAGACTTTTAAAATCCTAAAATAAACAATGTAGAATTTATTTTGTTACATATTTCAAATTAGCCTCTTAATGCTTGTTTACTATAACAAAATAATAACAGAAATACATAAATCAAACTAATTTGTTCGTTATGCTAATGACAAATGTTCTTGATTGTCATAAACATATTGCAAGAAAGAAATAAAAAATTTTGGTGGTTAAATGAATTATGTCAGCAGCTTTCTGGTTGCGTTTCACCTTCAATGTAATATGTTTGATCTTCTAACCCTAATCTGTGGAAAATCCAGTTGGGTTTAATATTTGGAGCTTGCATGCGGGTTATGGGTTACATATAGTAAAAGCCTAATTGATTAAAAGCGTGTCCCACTTTTGAGATGTTTTGAAATATCTGCCGAGTTTAATAGCGTGGCAAATTCATCTTCTAATAACTACAAACAGAGCTGGGAGTGAAGTGAGGGTCAGGCCGGGTGGAACGGGCGGTCAGAGCTGCCACGGGGCACCACCCAGTGATTTGCTGCAGGCCGTACTCTTAAAACCAGCCCGATACTGGTAATTGAGTAGATTAAAGCCAAACTGAACTCGTACAGCTAAACCAAGGTGACTGCTGCTGACGACATGCTTGAGTCTGTGCCTCTACTTTTTATCTTTTACCTTGTTTTTCTCTTTTTCTTCTCCTTCAATCCCTATCTCTTCCTTTATAGAACCAGCGTGTTCCTGCTGACATGATCTTCCTAAGGACCTCTGAAAGAAATGGTAAACATCTGTCGGTCATTCATCCAAATTTCCCAAACAAAAGGGCAGGGGAAATGACATGGCCGCGAGGGCAACTGCATGTAGATGGAGGGATTAGCGTGAACCTCAGACATTTAATGATCTGCGCTGAAATTGCCCAGAAAGATGGCATGCATTGTGATTTTTTTTTTTTAATTTCACTTTAAGACTGCTTTAGATTAGCGTGACCAGACGTGCCAGTTTCCAGTGTCCTGTTCATGCTTGCTTACAAAACATTCAATGATTGCATATGATGTGTTCGTTTCATCAAAACAATTAAAAACAGCCACAAATAAACTTTACAGACAGAACATATATTTATGTTTGTTTGTATTTATTTATTGTTTTTTATATAGATAGATAAATAGTAAAAAAGGACCCATAGTTGTTATTACTTGTTTCTAAAATAGAATTGTATCTTTATTTTTAGTTTTAGAATTAAAATAAGTTAAACACTTAAAAAAAGAACATTAAAAACAATCATAAACTTTACAGACAGAACATATATTTATATTTATGTCTATACTGTTTACCCTGTTTTATGGTTATGTATATATATTTTATATATATATAATCTTGTTTTATATTTATATAGTAGAAAAGGACCCCATAGTTATTACTTACTGCTTTCTAAATTACATAACATTTTTAGAATTAAGGTTAAATAAAAAATTCAGCTAAAAAAACAAAAAAGACAACCACTAGCAACCTTAACATACAGAACCTTTTTCATACTTTATATATACATTTATATAATTTATAAGAATTTATTTATATATTAATTTATATTTATACTAATATAGTAAAAGAAAGCCCTATTCTAATTACAAGTTTCTAGTTTCATCTTCTTTTTTCGTTTTAGACTGAAAGAAATTAAAGACAGTAAAAACAATAATATTGATATGATCTGTATTATCTTTTATATTTATGTAATTTGTATAGATGTTTATTTATATTGCAAAAAAGCTATTACTTACCATTTAAAAATGTTTTAATATCTTTATAGTTTTAGACTATAATATAGATTATGGTGTTTTATGCTTTCATCACTTTACAACATTTACCTTGATCACAGAACTAAAGTATCTGCGCCTGTTTTCTTATTCATTTCACACTGATGAACCAGAAATATCCCTGTTCACCTCACAGAAGCAGTGTGTTGAGACAGATGACATCTTGGTCTTTTTGTCTTTCAAATTACAAGGTAGCCAGATGGAAAATCAAGGCATGCAAAGTAGCCTTTAAAATTTTAAAGATGAGACACTGGAAACAAATTTAAAGTACCATCAGGAACGAAAAAAGACAATGATTCATCAGAATAGGCAAATCGGGTGAAGTAGTTTTGTTGCTAAGATAAAACCTCTCATACACAACTTTTTAATCTCGTTTTTGAAGTTTTGGACAAATGAGTGGCTACTAATTGGCCTAAATAGATCCAATGATCTTTTCTTCAGTGCTGGAATTCCGCCTGGCTGAGATTTCCTTTCTGGGGCGGTGGAAGTTGCCAGTAGTGCTTGATGTGTTAGTGTTACGGGAAGGGAAGCATTGTTATCTGACCCGCAGATGGACACCATTAGGCAATTATTAAGAGTCCAGGGTTGAATGGCAGAGCGACATATCTTTAAATGAGTGGGGGCTGGGAGGGTGACACGCTCTAATGGCAGCACTAGCTTTAGGCTTACTGGAGTTGTTTGCATGACTTGCAGTTCAGTTTGGCGGGCGAACACGTTTGATCAGTTCAGACACTGCGTGCGGTGGGTAAAGTTACTAAATAAGCAATTCATTAAAACATAAGCAAAAAAATTTTGAGTTTTTGAGTCACGCTGCCCTCTGGAGTTCACCAGAAAGACTTCACAATGAAATGTGTTAAAATGTTTTCAGAAACAGAGTTTAGGGATATCAAATTGGCTTTTGTTATAGCCACAATTTTTCAATGTATATTTAGACTTTTTCTCCCCATTTTTCATCATAAAGGCTCCTGTTTTCTGAGGACTGATCAGTTGGATGGAGAAACTGATTGGAAACTGCGCCTCCCTGTGGCCTGTACACAGAGACTCCCTACCGCTGCTGTGAGTCCATGAGTCCTTTGATATTAAAATCATAAAAGAGCATCAAGTTTACTTGGATTTTTGCATAAATTCATCACACAGTTAAACCTGATCCTCAGCTTGTTTACAATTAAACAAGTGATAATGTATACATTAGTGCTGTCAAACGATTAATCATAAATAAATCTTTGCATATACATGTACTGTGTATAATATATCTATTGTGTATTTATAAATACCTTGAAAATATATACGTGTATATTATATTAATACAATTTTTCTTATATAAATATATTTAATATATAAATGTAGCACATTTATTTATATATAATATACACACAGTACATATATTATGCAAGCAATTTATTTAGGGTGAGATTAATTGTTTCAGAGTTATTTTATATACA